>JAJTUV010000805.1:0-528226 GCA_021653895.1 Mastomys natalensis
AAGAGGGTCAAGTTTCCAACACACACATCTTAGGGCATAGCTTTGGGGTACTATTGTGATAAGCATCCAAGTTCAAAATCTTGCTTGTGCCTTAAAATGAAAGCTACTATTCAGAAGTGCCTGGATACTCTAAATGTAATGTTCTGTTTCTATTTATGAAGCCCATGTATTTCAGATTATTTATTCTCCCAAGAGAAAGGGTTAGCTGGTGCTGTTCTGGGGTGTAGCGTGGTGGGGAGAGTGTCAACCTAGCATACTAGAGAACCTGGACTCAATTCCCAGTGCCACCTGAGCCTGAAATCTAGCACCTCTAGAGAAAAAGGTAATTGTGAATATTAAAGTGAATATGTTTGTAGTAAATCAGAACAAACTAAACACACAAATTTCTTTTGTTTGTTGTTATACTAACATTTTCCACATTCAAATGGGACCTTTAGCTAACCCAAAGGAAAAAAAAATCTATGTATTTGTGATTTTATATACATAATCAATTATATACTGGTTATTTCCCAAAAAAATATTGTAGATCATTTCTAGGAACCTAAACAAACTGGAGTTATTTTTAATCATGTATATATACCACATCCTGATAAATTAAAATTTCATACCATATTCATTGATTAGAATGACCTATTTGATGGTCATTTGGACCAAGTAACCTTTCATGTGTTCACTAACCAATTACTGAACACCTACTATGTGCACAGCCTTTTCCCAGATGCTTCAGTAAATGGATGCTAACAGCTAACCCACGTAGAGTTCTTGCCCCTGTGGCAACTCCTTCCTTCGGTATGCTTGCATTTTGGTTTATTCACACAAGAATTCCCACAAGAAAAAAAAAAAAAAACCATTCTTTGAACTGAAGCTTGAGAAATAAGATTTCCCACAAAGAATGTGGAAGACCAGAAAATAGCATCAGCAACAAACAAGAGGTAAAAAAACTGCAGTTGGGCATAACCACCAAAGGGTTCATAGAGGGGGATGGATAGACAGGCTCATCCAGAACCTTGGTCAGGAAGCTCAGGGGATTGGAAGTTTAAAGTAATAAGCATATATAGCTAATAGTTAACACTTCCTCTTTTCATTGGCCTTACTGAAGATTTGTGGATCAAATCTCTCTCTCTCATATGTGTGTTCTCGTGTGTGTGTATGTGTGTGTGTATGTGTATGTGTCCATGTGTATGTGTGTCTCTGTGTGTATGGTATATGCGTGTAAATGTTCAGGCATATACACCCATGTGTGTGCACATGGAGATCAGAGCAAGATGTTAAGTGTCTTCCCTTATTGCTCTTGGCCCTACTGCCTTGAGACAGAATCTGTCCCTGAAGCGAAGGCTCACTATTTCAAGCACTCTGGATTCTCCTGTTTCTAGCTCCAATTCTGGTATTACAGGCACACACTACCATGCCCGGGTTTGTATTTGTGTGCTGGGGATCCAGACTCAGGTCCTTGTGCTTGCCTGGTGGGCAGAATCTTAAGAGAAGCAACATGCCAGAAGTTGTAGAGTGAACTTTACCTTATGGAATCAGGTTGGCTCCCCAGATGTCTTGATGGTGGCATAGAGTTTTAGTCTCTTTTGAAGCACCTATGGAGTGTGAGGCACTGACTCAGACTGAAGATGCAAGGCGAAGGACAGAATGTCTTCATTCCTTGTGGAAGCACACAGCTTGGGAGAAAGAGCGACACCCAAGGAGCAGCTCTGGGTTAGACAGGTGGGCTGTTGGCCTGGGAATGCTGGAGATCCTTGGGGATGGCAAGAAGATAATGTGTTTCAGTGAACTGGAATGTTGGAGGAGAGGGCTCTGGGAGATGAAACAGGTAAGAATCCAGCAGGTGACATCAGAGCGGCATGGGCCCTGAAGTCAGGAGGACCCAGCATGCTCCAGGGGTGGGGGATGGAAGAGTTGCTTTCCTTTCCAGACTTTGTGCATCTCTCTCCCCGCAGCAGCCTTCAGAGATAGATGGGGGAGGGATGGAATTAGAAAAAAAAAGGAAAAATCAAGGGGAAGCAGAACTTTAGAGAGAAGAAAATGAGCAGAAAAGTATCGAGAAGAATGGGAGCATGGCAGGGGGACAGAGAACAGGATAAGGGCAAACAGGGAGGACAGGGGACAGACGGCAAGGAAAGGAATGTCAGTGGCACAACACACATACACACATACAGCATAACACACAGAGAAACACACCATGTACATACAACACACACATCCCACATCTAACACCTAACACCACATACACATCACACACACATCATACACATCCATCTTCTCAGAGCACAGGCTTTGAGAACAAAACCCGGATTTGTTTTGAAGAGAATATTTAAACAGGAATGTGAAGTCCCGAGCTTTCCCACGAGATATCATGTGAAAGCAGGAAGCCCTAATTGGTGGATAATAGTATGTCACTCAGATAAAAACCAAGGTTGGGAAGGCTGGGTAGCCATGTTGACATTAGTAACTGAAGGAGCTCATGCCTGAGTCTGCCTTCAAGTCTGCAGCTTCGAGGCAAGTGAAGGCAAGCTCTAAGGCACAAACAGCCCACACCCTTCACCTGCCTCATACTTTGTTAAGGTCTCTGAAGCTGAGAAGAGCCATTGCTGTCTGACACAAACCAAACCCTGGGGAATTATATCCTAGTCACAATCATAGGTGACCCCTGCTTTACAGATTATCTATGATCAATGATCGGGAAGAAATAAGAGGATAAAATACAAAACCAAGAACCCACAATCTCCAATTCAGCAATCAATGGCCAATAATTTTAGTTTACAACAGAGATAAAGTACATGCATATGTGCGCCACACACACACACACACAAACACCATAATACACAGAGATGCACACATCATGTACACACAATACACACATACATTACATACCATTACATACACACATACACGACATCTAACACCACATACACATATCACACATACCATACACACACACATCACACATCACACATCATAATGACACACCTAACATTTCACACTACATACATGTATCACAGTCACACTGCATACATGTCTCACACACACCACACACACCACACTCACACACATACATATAGTCACACAGGCATCTTATCCACACACATACATGCACACATATACATATACACATCACACACAACTTTCATACATACACACATAACACACACACAGGCTAGTAAGAGGCAGAGGTTCAAATGCTAAGAAATGCAGAAGGTTCCTACAATTCATTTGATTCTGAAGTGACAGAAAACAAAGATACATAAACTGGGAATGGTCAGGTCAGCTAACCCTGTGATCATCCTCTTCCATCAACTGCCTCCATGAATTTCCACAATTAACAGTGGCTACTTATACACTCACACACATGCCCTTATATGTACATTTTTTTCATGCCTTTTTAAAAAACTTTCATTGGTTATACCGTCATTGTGCATGGTGGTGGGCCACATAAGGATATTTGATCAAATAGCCCCCTCCTGACAGTCCCCTTTGTTCCTGCAGCCAGTGTCCTTACATACATGTGTGATTTCATGCATCGATGTAAAATCTAGGAACCACAAATGAGAGGAAATACGAGATATTTGTCATCCTGAGACTGACTTAATATATTTAAATCTATTATCTCCAATTACATTCATTTCCCTACAAACAAAATAACTTCACATATATAAGGCTGAAAGCTCACTGTGCATCCCAGAGCACAGCTCCTTTCCCACATAGGCTGGTCCCATAGCTCATCTATTGTGAGTAGCTCTGCAGTAGACACTGAAGAGCAAGGGTCTCTGTGGCCTGCTGTCTTTTGAGTCAGTTCTCAGGAGTAGTGTGGCTCGATCACATGGTTGGTCTATTTTTACCTTTATAAAACGCTCATACTGATTGCCATAGTGGCCAGACTACTTTACATTCCTAACAGCACTTCTTAAGAATTCTCCTTTGTCTCCACGCTAGCCAGCACATGTAGTTACTTGCTTTGTATATGATTTTTAATAACAACACTAATAATCCAATGATACCATACATATCTATCCTTGGCTGTTAAATATGGAAATATAGCCTGAATAATATTCTTATTTTCACTTGATGAATAATAGTGTATTGCATGAATATACTATAATTTTTAGTCACTTCTTTATTGATGGTCTTAAAAATGACTTCTGTTTTTATAACCACAAATGATGTGGTTTTTATTCTTTGTGTGTGTGCTGGGAACAGGGACTCGGGTCCTTGCACATGCTGGCCAATGGCCTACTGTTGAGCTCAGCCCCAGGCCCAGCTGTCACTGAAATAAACACCTGGGCACACTCGTGTGCTTTGGTTAGTTTGATTTCTAGAGCTGCAATGAGAAGCTCAAAGTATTAATAATTTTCTTTATTTTGGTAGATAATACTTCCTTCTTTAACCAGAACTTGTAAGATGCAAGCCCTTGGTGAAGTTACCATCATTCATGTGGAGACTCATATTGTTAGAAAAATCAAGGTTCACAGTTTTCTGTGAGGAACTATTGTTTTCTAAAACAAATGGGAGGTTTTTATTAACTCAATAGAAGGCTTAGAAATTGTAAGTCCTAGTGAGTTTCACTGGAGTCTCATGAGAGGCAGCAGTGATAGAATCTCAGCGCTGGGGACCCCCAGGGTCCCCATGGAAGCAAAGTCAGGATAGCCATTTAAGGGATTCCATAAAGCAAGGCCTTGCAGCTTAGACCCAAGAGAGCTTGGTGCACAGGAGAGAGGGCAGGTGGCGTTTATGGAGGCTGCATGCCTGACAGCACTTTTCTGTCAGTGAATAATCACTAAACATCCGCCATGTACCCAACACCTCCGTGCTTGAGAAAAGCTCAGCTCCTCCATAAGTTTACGTAACACTGCTGCACTTGAGAGAGGAGGCCTTCACGTAGGAAGCCTAGGCCTTGTTTCTGTAATTTCCTCATTTCTCCCAACTTCCACCAGGATGGAGAAGTGCACCTAGGGCGCACTCAACCGCTTTGGGGTCTCTAGCCACCCCAAAAGAACGTTGCCCACTTTTGCCCCTTCTCCCGCGGTGACTCAGAATTACTCGGATCATTTGTTCATTTCAAAAGTTGAACATTTAAGTGTGTTCTATGTCACTGGGTGGATTAGGACAGCCAATTTAGAATTGCCACTCACACTGAAGTTTCAAGGACTGAAGAGAGTAGGTTTTGTCTCCCAGGAAAGACTCTCCAGCTGGAGGGATGGGTTCACCTCTTAAACCAGCAGGTAACCTGCGGCAGTCTCTGAACAGACCTCACAAGGCGGCAAGGCGCCTCAAGCCTGTCACGACAGCTCCCATAGCATCACACAGCCAGTTTACAAAGGAAGGGCAACATTTTCTTAGATCACTAAGTGAACTTACAGAACGGCAGATCCACCCACTCAAAGCCATCTCTCTTACAGGAGTAATATTGATCTACAACCAAGATCAGAGTTCGGAGCAGGCATGCACCTCTTGGTTTCTAGAACTCTGCCCAAGGTTCTTCAGAAAGAGATGGAGCTAGGAACCAGGAAGCCCACAGTCTCTTTGTTGCCTTAGCTATGCAGTTTCAAAGGCTGCGTCTGAAATTCAAAGATGATGAACACCCTTTTGGACTTCACTGCCCTGTTACCAAGACAGAATAGAAAGGATGGGATACAGCTCAGTGGTCGAGCTCCTGTCTACCATGAGTGCACGAGGCTCTAGATTCAGTCTCTAGTATCAGAAAAAGTAAAGCTTTAATTTTAATTAAAATATAATTACATCATTTCCCCTTCCATTCTTCCTTGCAACTCCACTTGCTCCCAGAGCCCCAATCTCCCCCCCCCACACACACGCAAGCACATACACGCAGAGACACACCCACACAACCTGCTGAGTCCAGTGGTTGTTGTTCACATGTGTAGGATTTCAGGTCTGACCATTTGATACCAGATAACCATTTAGAGGGCTCGTACCTGGGAAAGACTTATTCTCCTTCTCTCAACAGTCGAGAGACCTAATGGAAACTGTTACCAGGGTATAGAGTCTGGATAGATAGTGTTTCCAGGCCTTCTTATCAAACAAAAAACAAAACCTGAAGTATTTGTGACGGTTTGCATATACTTGGCCCAGGGAGTGGCATTCTTAGGAATTAGAGCCTTGCTGGAGTAGGTGTGTCACTGTGGGCTTGGGCTTTAAGACTCTCATCCTAGCTGCTTGGGCCTGGAAGTTAGTCTTCTAGTCTCAGGATCTGGATCACAGGTGTGCCCTCCAGTTCTGGATTGTAGTTCATTCTAGATGTAACCAAGTTGACAACCAGGAATACTTATCACAGTATTCTTATAAAACAAAACAACAACAAAATCCAGTAAGTGCATATGGAAGAGCTTATAAATGCACAATATAATATATCCCCCAAAGATGCTGACAATGATGACTACGAGCCCAACCCACCAGCTGTGCTGCTCAGCACACTTGTTACCATCAGTCAGAAAGTGATTAGGTTTTGTCAGTGGATGCACCTTCCTCTTACTATTGATGCTTACATCATTAACTGTTCTACATCAGTCCAGATGTAGACAACAAAGAGAACTTAGGCATAATAATGGCTTATACCTATCTCAACACTAGGGAGACTGAGCTGGAAGGACTGTGAGTTCAAGACCACCCTAGACTACACAGTGAGACCCTGTTAGGGGAGGGGGACATCCAAACACAACAAAAGCCTTCTTTCAGTTGAGAAAGTGGCATTTTGAAGAGCTGGCTGTCACTAATGAGGTTACCAGGATCAGAATGCGTGCCCATAAATATGCAGCAATGGAATTATGAAAGCTCCTAGTGGGAGGATCTCAAGGCCACCCAGGTTGTTTAGCTTTTGTACTAAATAGCTTCAGTCCCCAGGGAGTGGTAAGACACAAAACACCTAGGCCTTCCTAGGGCATAGCTGGGTGTGTTCCCAGCACATAAATGCCAACCTTACTGAGAAGCAGAATCTTAAGGCTTCACAAACACAAAAAATTAGTCCTTCTTCATGGGTGTTTCATAACAGACACCTGCTGTCTTTTGTTTTCCTAGTTTAAAAATCCAGATTTTTCTTACCTCGACCCTATAATTTCTATAATAGGCCCTAAAAATTGTATATAAAATCCAGGGGTCTCCTTCAAGTACAATTTTTAGATTGGCTTGCTGTTGACAAACCAGTGGATGAACTAAAAATTATCTAAGGGGAGAGACTCAGTTATGAGTGAATGGATGACAGCTCTAATACTCTGGAATAAGATGATTGTAGAACTTCCTGCAAGATCAGAGAGTGTATGAGATGGGAAAGAATGATTGTAAATCAAACTGCTCTGTCAGTTGCTGAAATAGTTGTCTAACACCCCCACACACACAACATACATACACGCACACACACCAAACACAAACTACACACACTAACCACACATACATAGATCACACATATAGACACACACTCACTACATAACAGTATCACACCACATTTACACACACATCACACATACCACACAAACACTCACACACATACATACACATATCACACACAAACACCATGCTACACACACATACACTACACTACACATACACAAACATCATATATACAAACACACTTATATACACAAAATGACAACATACCACATACATGCATACTATTGGTATCAGGCTCCAAACCCAGTGACATCACATCATTGCCAAAGCAACTGCCATACATTCCTAGAATCCACTTGACTCACCTCCCACCTTTACCTGCTACGTCACTATCCATAAATATAGTCAGAGCCCCCCTGACCTCTCTCTCTCTTCCCCCTCTTCTTGCCCTCACCTTTGCCCTATCTCCTGAATAAACTTCACATGGAACCATTTGGCCTGGTGTGGTCTGTTGTGAGCCATGCATCAAACAACACATACCATGTACAATACACTACAAATACACATACTACATACATATCACACATACACATGCATACCATATGCACATACAAACTCCACTCATACACACACATATCACACATGCATACATGCATACCATACCACACATACACACATATTTACACTACATATACACACTCCACACACACATCACACCACAAGCATACACATACCACATCACATATATACACACATACCATGTCATATCTACACACTCACATACATACCATATTCACACACATATGACATGCACAAATACACTACATACACACATACCACATGCACATACACACACACTACATACATATACACACACCACATATACACACATTCTATGTGCACATCTACTCACACACATACACACATACCACATGCACACACACATATAATATGCACAAACACACCACACATGTACCACATATACACATACCATGCACGTACATACCATATATACACACATACTATGTGCACATGCATGTGTGTGCACACACACACACACACACACACACACACACTTTCAGGCTAGCCCAGCTGCATACACTGTTCTCTATAAAGTATGATATTTTCAGCCTGTGTCTTTTTGTCTCTCTTGGCAGCTTTGTTGTGCACATGATCTCTACAGGAATGCAGAAAAACCACCTGAGGGAGAAAATTACCAATCGCTAAAAATTACTAATCACTCTCTCACACTAAACAAATTCCACTGGGGGATTTTAGTTACACAACAGGATATGGGTGTTTTTATTTTTCCATTATCCTTCCAGGATAATGATACAAAGGCATGCCAAAGGAAAGAAAGGAAGCATGTCACATCTTAATATGCATTAGCAGGGACATTTCTGCAGGATAGCATCTAAGTATTAGGCCAAAATAGCAAGAGGCTAGACTGAAAGTCTCTAATGCTCACTGCTAGGTCCTTCAGAAAGAAAAGAGGCAGGACAGACTCACACTCCCCACAGTGGGGAGACAGTGCCTACCACCCCCAGGCTGCCCTATAGCTCATCTGACATGGGGTGACCTTGTTTCCAGGAGTTCTCAGAGCCCATGAGGCATTTCTTTTTCACTAAATAGATTACCATATTATTACGGCTGGCCTACCAATATAGTATAGCATTGCTCTGTTTATCTCACTGGTTTATCATCTGTTTTCTTTAGTAATCTGTAATACCCCAGGCCTTTCAGAAGTTGAGGGTCTACACTGGTCATACAACAAATCAGAAATGAGTAGAAACAGTAATGTTAAGAGTTTTATTTGAATGCACTCCAGGTCCTTTATTTCTTCTTTGTAGTTATTGTTTTGACTGGTTATAACATATGACATCATTCACTATAAAAATGTTTAAGCGAACCAATAGTGTAACAGCTGTAAAGGGGCATCCTTCTTTGAGCCCTGCTCCCACCGACCATTGTACACAAATATGTCTTTTGTGTATACATATAAATATAATGTCTAAGTGGAATACTAAATGTACAGCTCTATAATTTTCTTTTCACTTAGCACTGCATTATAAATGCCTTTCTATGTCAATAAATATGGAGTTACAAACTTCTTTTGAATAGACCCCCAAGTACTTCCTACGTCTGAAAGTATACGATAATTAATTCAAATACTTTTATATTAGCTTATTCATGGACATATATCAAATTTCCTACTTATTTTTATTAATAAAGTTTGTGTGAGGAAACCGAAAAATACATCTTGCAATGCCTTTCTGGTTTTCTTCTGAAAATCAATTTCTAATACAGAAATAATGTTATCAAAGGATATGAACATTGTATGTTTTGATTGTGGTAACCATATGCCTTGCAGAAAAGCTGTTGAAGCAGACCCACACTTTTCCTAAGCTGTATGTGCAACCAATGTTTTCAGTCTTTGACAATCTGGTAGATACTGTAGAATTTAGAGTCTCTGGGTTTTTTTTAGCTGCATGAAAGGTCCTATATAATAGGACCAAACAAACAAACAAAAATCAAAATTACAATCTAAGCTCTTAACATTCCTCGGGGTGTGCAGTATAAAAACAAAGTTAGGTTACATTTGGTATTTAAAGAAGGAAAATGGCTTAATCCTCACCTTAAAAAACAAACAAACAAACAAAAAACCTCTGTCTAGGGGTAATTGCCCACTGACTCAGGGCTCCAGCAGTAGGGGAAACTGAGTCATAAACTCTTCTTTCTATGGAAGAAGATGGACAGCCACACACCAGACATACACTGTGTACAAGCATCATGTGCGAGCACATGTTAAAATGTCCCTGTGACATTTGGCTTTCATGTCAAAAGGGTATATCCTTTGGAGATGAGTCTATCTCCAAATCCACTGGTTTTGTTTCTCCTCAAGGTTTCCTTGGCTGGCCAGAGCCCATGGGACCACTCAAAGACTATCTGGTCACACAGCTTCCTCTAGATCAGCTGTTGTGCATGGTCCACATGTGTGCATTGGAGAGACCTCAACGTTCTTATTCTTCATGTAAGCAGAGAAAGATCAAAAGAACAACAACAAACCAAAGAACCAGATTAAATTGTACACAGGCACACACATATGAGAGAGCACTCAGGAGACAGACTGTACAACAATTTATCTGTTACGGCAGTGGAC
This sequence comes from Mastomys natalensis, assembly GCA_021653895.1. Classification (NCBI taxonomy): domain Eukaryota; kingdom Metazoa; phylum Chordata; class Mammalia; order Rodentia; family Muridae; genus Mastomys; species Mastomys natalensis. The sequence continues at coordinate 10,505 of JAJTUV010000805.1, forward strand.
ATGGTATAATAAATATGACTATAGTGTTGGAGGGCAAAGACAGAATTGGCGTGAACTCTATGCTCTGTCTGTCATTTAGTGTCTATGCAAAGACTTGTGGTATTTTTTATTAGAAGGTTGCACTTTGACTCCAAGACACAAAGTACATGAATCTACAAAAACAGAGTTCTGAGGGCTGGATGGTCTTCTTGGTGGATAAAAGTACCTGATACACAAGCATGAGTCTAGATCCCAGCACCCGATGTGAAAAGCCAGAAAACGTTTCATAGCCATAGCACAGTGGAAGGACAGACAGGAGGATGCCTGGAGCTTGCTGGCTCCAGATTCAGTGAGAGGTCCTGTCTCAGAGAAATAAGATCCAATAAGCTGAACACCAGGGTCCATCTCTGGCCTTAGTACATATCTGTATATAGGCACACTTGTGCGTGTACATACATTCATGCATGACACATACATAGACAGATATACAAGCACCCACCCACCCAGACACACCCACCTACGCACACACACACACACACACACACACACACACACTCATCAAAACAGGGTTCTCTACCTTCTCCACCATACACAAGCTCAACGGCCATTCCTGATGTCTCAGCTCAGCTGTCTCTAAATATGAGAGCATTCGCCAATCCTGGTGCTTGTTATCTATATGTATATATCTGCCTATCTATAACCTGTCTATCATCTATCGATCTAGCATCTATCAAATATCTATCTTTCTATCGAGTATCTGCCTACCTTTCTGTCATCTGTCAATCACATTGACGTACACAATATATTATAAAAACAGTAAGAAAAACTCTGCTACAAGGAAAGCCTGCCTACCAAGAACCCAAGGATCACTGAGGCTTGTAAATGTAAATCTAACTATAGTGTTGTACCCATCACAAGAGGGAAAATTAGCATCCTTAAAGACAGAATCAAGGCATTGGGGAGAGAGCAGGAACTGTTCCATTGATTTATTTGCTATTTATTTATTTATTCATATACAGAGTGCTGGTTCTTGTGTTCCAGGAATATTTTCCCAACCTCGAGCAGTGGAAATACCATTCCTCCGTCCAGTATTACTCACTGCGTGGGTTATGTTTGCTCAAGCATTGGCATGCCGGGACACCAGAGGATCAAAGAGAAACAGCCAGAGTGATTAATTTCTCTTCTTTCTACAAGGAGAATAATTATCCTAAGCAAACCACCTGGACCGACATGAATCCATAATCACGGTGTGTTTGTGGGGGCCACAGAGAAGGAGCTCAGGCCGGCCTTTGTTTCTGGATTTCAAATTCCTGAGTTTGAAGATGGTAACACCAAACCTGACAGAAACCTGTCTCTGGAAGAAAATCGCTCTTGCAGACTGTTTAAGGCAAGTTTCAAACAGATCAGCAGGGCACTGGATGAAAGTGAGGACTGTAACCCACGTCTCCAGAAAGCAGCCCCTAGATAATTATGCTGCGTTACCTGGAGAGCTGTCCTGAGCTATGTCAAGCCACAGACCTGAGTGGAACGGAGCCTCAGGAGACCTGGCACTGACGTTAGGAGACAGGCATTCAGACTACTGAGCCTCACACTCCAGCCTGCTCAGTGGCTTATGAACACTGTGGCCAGGACTTTCTCAGTCAGAGTAACAAAGCTCCTCGGATTACTTTTTTATTATTTAAATTTTTGTTTTACTTACTCACTTACATTCCACTCACTGCCCACCTCCCAGTCACCCCCTCCCATAATCCTTCTCCTTTGAGCAGATGACCCCATGCCTGGGTATCCCCCTACCCTGGCACTTCAAGCCTCTGCAAGAGGCTTCTTCTCCCACTGAAGTCAGACAAGACAGCCCAGCTAGAAGAACATATCCCATGTATAGGCAACAGCTTTTGGGATAGCCCCCATTCCAATTGTTCGGGACCCACATGAAGGTCAAGCTGCACATCTGCTATATATGTGCAGGGTCCAGTCAATGTACGTTCTTGGTTGGTGGTTCAGACTCTGAGAGCTGCAAGGGTTCAGGTTAGTTGACTGTTGGTCTTCCTGTGGAGTTCCTATCTTTTTGGGGGCCCTGCAATCCTTCCTCCTGTTCTTCCATTAGAGTTCCCAAGTTCCATCCGCTGTGTGGCTGTGAGTACCTGTATCTATCAACTGCTGGGTGGAGCCTCTCAGAGGACAACATGTTCCTGTCTGCAAGCATATCAATATCAGAGTATCATTAATGGTATTAGGGATTGGTGCTAGCCCATGAGATGGGTCTCAAGTTGGGTCGGTGATTGGTTGGCCATTTCCTCAGTCTCTGCTCCATTCCCTCTGCCTGCATTTCTTGTAGACAGGATAAAGTTTGGGTTGAAAGTTTTGTGGGTGGGTTGGTGTCTCTATTGCTCCATTGGGGTTCCTGCCTGGCTACAGGAGGTGGCCTCTTCAGGTTCCATATCCCCAGTGAAGTAAGTCACAGGTAAGGTCACCCCCATTGATTCTTGGGCACTTCCCTTATCCCAGGTCTCATCTTGGAGATGCCCCCGCCTCCTCACCTCCATCAATTGCAGGTTTTCATTGCCATCTAGCCATTGAGATGACTTTTGAATCTCAGGAGGAAGGGTCCTACTATTGTTCTCATTTGATAGAGGGATGATAGTGACAATTTTTTGCTGTTGTTTGAAAGTATTCCCACCAAAGGCTTGGATCAAGGCTTCTGTGCTACAGGAGAGCCTTCCTCATGGACCTGCTGCTGTAATGGGAGGTAGGAACACCAACAGCACTCTGGGCTACACACACTGGACAAACAACATTCTCCCCCAACCCCCACCCCGTGCCATCTTCTTAGAAGGGCCATATGATTAACTTAGGGCCTCTACATCTGTTAAACAAGACAGACTCAGATAAGCCCACGTTTTCCACTGCTAATCAGTTGTAGATGGAGCCTCCTCTACTCCATTGGCTCTGCCATCACCAGAACCAGCTTGAGAGAGGAGTGTACTTCCCATCCAGACCAGCCCTACCCAGTTCTACACCCTACTTCACCTCACCCTCTCTTTCCTATGTCCAGCTACCCTGATAAGTCTCACTAGCTCTAGAGCAATCAGGTCTAAGTACAAATATAAATACATAAGGAGCCAAGGTCCAAAACTAAACTTTTACCCTCCCCCAAGCCCAGGTTGACAACTGTTGGCATTATAAGCCAAAAACAGGACCCAAACTCCAGGGAAGGAAAGTGGTGACATAATTGTAAGCCAGACCAGTAAGCACATTCCTACCTGTCTTAGGGTTTTACTGGTGTGAACAAACACCATGACTAAGGCAAGTCTTATAAAGGACAACATTTAATTGGGCATGCTTACAGGTTCAGAGGTTCAGTCCATTATCATCAAGGTGGGAGAAGGGCAGCATCTAGTCAGGCATGACACAGGCAGGGCTGAAAGTTCAACATCTTCATCTGAAGGCTGCTAGTGGAAGACTGGCTTTCAGGCAGCTAGGTGAGGGTCTTAAGCCCATGCCCACAGTGACACACCTAGTCCAACAAGGCCACACCTCCTAACAGTGCCACTCCCTGGGCCAAGCATATACAAACCATCACACCACCCAAAGGAGAAATGAGGAGAAAAAAGGGTGGAGGTCTTAGTTGGAGGGATCCTGAATGACTGAGGTAGTGGCTAAGAATGTGAAACATGGCAGAAGACAAACAAGTACCTGTTGTGCAGGCAGGGTCTCAACATCATGGCAGGAAGGACATAGGGACGTGGTGAGGTCTTGGCACTGAGTCTCAATGTGACACACAGTTGATACTGTCCCTGGTAGGCACACCTTGCCTACAAGGCTCCAAAAAATAAGGCCAGGCTTAGCATGGCTCATCCAGGCAAGACTCCAGCAAGAGGAATGGTCCTTCATGACACATGTCAAGGGACTGCAGCCCAATTATTGCAACATTTTTGCATTGGATAAGGTAGTTGAAAGAGATGGTCTCTGACTTTTAAGCCCTAATTGATTACTACATGGAAAATGGGATTTGTCAATGAATATTCCTAGAAGATCTCTTCTCCATAACATAGCACACTTATGTGTTTCACTTCCTCTGACTACCTAGAAGAGTTTTCTAAGTAAGGAGATGGGATATTGTTATTTTCTGATTACCATATTCATTAACATTCAAAAGGTGGTTAACGCTCTGAAATACTGGATTATAAATCTCTCCCTGCCCCTGTCACTCCAATGTGCTAAAAATAGAAAATAAGATCTGATAGAAGCATTTTTAACTTTTGAAAAAGACTCATTTCTATTGTTTTTAATTAAGCGTGTGTGCACGTGTGTATGTGTGTGTGTGATGCATGGGTGTGCACATGTGAGTGCAGGTGTTGTCAGAGGCCAGAGGTGACAGATCCTACTGGAGCTAAAGTTACAGGCAACTGGAAGCTACCTGACATAGGAGCTAAGAACTGTACCTGAGTCCTCTACAAGAGCAGTAAATATTCTTAACTGAAGAGCCATCTCTTCAGCACCTGACAGATGGTTTTTTCCAAAGTTCAAGATTGAAAGACCCAGCATTGGAGGAGTGTTCTCCTTACTCTACAATCTTGTCGTCATGAGTTGTCACTTGTTTTATTGATCTTAGCCATTCTGACAGATGTAAGATGAAACCTCAAAGTAGTTTTGGTTTGCATTTCCCTGATGACTAAGAATGCTCAACATTTCTTTAGATGTTTCTCAGACATCTGGGGTTTTTTCCTCTGTTTAAATCTGTACCCCAGTTTTAAGTTGGGTTGTTTTCTTGATATCTAGTTTCTTGAGTTCTGTATATTTTTTGGATATTAGTCCTCTATCAGATGTGGACTTAGTAAATTTCCCATTTGTAGGCTGCTGTTGTGTCTGAATGACAGTGTTCTTTGCCATGCAGAAGCTTCTCAGTTTCATGAGGTCCTATGTATCAATTATTGACCTTAACGTTTGTGCTAATGGTGTTCTGTTCATAAAGTCTTCTCCTGTGCAAATACATTCAAGGCTATTCCCCATTCCTCTTATATTGGGTTCAGTGTATCTGTTTTTATGTTGATGTCTTTTATCCATTTGGATTTGAGTTTTGTGCGGGGTGATAAATATGGCTCTATTTGTATCTTCTATATGCAGCCATCCATTTAGACCAGTACCGTTTGTAGAAGCTATCTTTTTTTTTTTTTTTTTTTTTTGGTATGTATTTCTGGCTTCTCTAGTTTCTATTTTTATTGGCAAACATACAAAACGATCTGGATCCCTTTTTTATGTGAGACTGGAGAAAATGCAGTTTTATAGAGCATGCTGTTCTAGTCCTTATCTAAGGCAGACCAGAAAGGCAAACTTCCAGATTTTCTTTTGAGTATAATGAAAACAAGGTATTAGGAATAATGGCATGGAAGATCAACAATAAACATCTGTTATGGGGAAGATATAGAAAGAACATCTTCATTGCAGAGATATAACCTGAACTATAGTGACTGAGACCAAAAAGAGAGAAATAGAGATAGAGGGGGAAGAAGAAGTAGAGATAGAGATAAAAGGAAAAGAGAAGAAACAGAGAGGAGATAAAAGGAAAGGGGAGGGGAAAGGAAGGAGTGGAGAAGAAAGGAAAGAGGGAAGAAAGGAAGATGGGGAGAAGATAGGAAGAGAGGGAGGAAAGGGGAGGGCCAGGAAGAGAAGGATGATGCAGGGCTGGCAGGTGGAAAGAAGAAAATTCAGAAGAGCTGTCACAGAATTCCCTCATGGGCCTTTGATTATCAGCTAGCCCTCCAACAAACAACTCCTTAAGGGAAGAAAGTAACTTTATTTTCTAAATGTTCTTTCTCACCTTTCCTGCAGTACGCCATTCTACTGATTAGAATTGAACTTACAGAGCATTGATGGCATTCGCGGATTAGACGGTGGTTTAGAAGCTTTCTCCTTGTGCCACCACAAATGAAAACAGACAGGGCAACTAGGGTTTACTGCTAAGAGATGGGCCAGTGTCATGGGTCAGTTGCCCATTTCAATGCCACATTCATTTCCTCCTTCTTAGAAGAAGGGGGAAAAGGACATCAGGAATCATGAAAGATGTAATGGACAGTAGAAAATCATTGAGAAATAGAAAAGTCATGCAGAGACAATGAAGAAAAGGCCACAACTTCATCCCACTCTCAGGGAATGACAAGCTGAAGGCACAGGAGCAGTGAGAACAGACACAGGGAAATCCAGTTCCCTAGCCCTTGGGCCAGTGGGAGATTTGGTATGATCATGATACTGCCTGCAATGTCAGGCTAACAGCAGATAAGAAATGCACTCAATAAGCTATAGCCATCACCTTAAGAAACCTGCTGTATGAAACTCAACTACTAGGAACAATCACAGCTCAATGAATTGAGGACACACTGCCACAGTGTCTGCGTAGGAGACAACAGGAATAGGAAGTAGAGGAACAAAGGTCAGACTTAGATGTCTGAGAAGTTTTTAACAGTGGGACCTTGGGCCGTGAGAGACTCAACACCACTAGTCCCTCTCTCTGTGCTGGGGTACAAGCTCTATCACTTTTGGATACCAGTGGAACCCAAAAGCTCCAGCCCTGCTTGGCCTTAGAGCCACCTTCCTCCTAAATGTGGTTAAGCCTAGGTTCAGGGAAGCTCTTGATTTCCACAGCTCCTTCTTCTTGCTGGTGGTTTGTTTTGGGAAGCTCTGGAAAACATCAAGACAGCCAGGCAGAGGGTTAGGTTCTCTTGGTTCTCCCCGTGGTGCAGATTTCTATTTTCTGTTACTTTTTAACGCAATTGAAGAATGCCACTCTCTCAGGTCATTTACTGTGCCTGGATATGCAAACTAGGGGACAGTCTGTCTAAGTCCCAGAACACTACCACACACAGGAAAGGAAGCTTCCAAAATGAATGTGGCATTGAAATAGGCAACTTACCCATGACATAGCCCATCTCTTAGCAGTAAACCCCAGACTAAATTGAAAGAACTTTAAGAACCTCCAGATAAACTACCATCCATCCAGGTGTGATGATATACATTTATGATCCTAGTACTTGGGAGGCAAAGACAGGCATACATCCTCTGAATTTGAAGCTAACCTGATTTACACAGTGAGTTCCAGTACAGCCAGAGTTACACAGTGAGATCCTGTCTCAAGACAACAAGAAAAATCCCCACCATCCCCTCCACCTGAAAGATTCCAAAGTTACAGGACCAATAAAGAAAACACTCCAATTCTTTGTCATCTTATGAAGGTCTCCTTTTCCTCCTCCCCTCCTCCTCCTCCCCCTCCTCCTCCCCCTTCTCGTCCTCTTCTTCTTCTTCTTTTCTTCTTGATATTTTTGTTCACTTGCTTCAACATTTTATTGATGTTTAATTGATTTATATTCTAAACTATTTTAACTTTTTATTGTTTATTTCTGTTCTTACAGTTATCCAATTTTCTTTCTTTATTTTCTAAAAAAAAAAATTGTCTATTGCTTTTTTTTTTTGCTCCTTCACATTCTTCTCCTTTTTCCTTCACATTTTCTTATTTAGCTTGGTTAATTCTTTATTAGTTCCCTTCCCTCTTCTGTGTTTTCATTCATTTACTATTATAATAATTATTGATTTTATTGTAATAAATACTTAACCTTATAGCTTACTACATTTTTGTGTTCTCTTTTCTGTTTTTATTAGTTGTAATAGTGGTTGGCTTTAATTTATATTTCTGTATGGTTTGCTCTGGTTTTGCTGATGTTGTGGCTGTGCCTTTTGTTCTCTCTGAATGGTGCTTGGGATTGAGCTCTCAAGACAAGGTTGATTGACAAGCTCACCAAATATAACAAGAAGAGAAGTGACCCTAACAGACACACAAATATCAACACAGAAACAGAAGAGACATAAAAAGTCAATGCAGCAGGCTTCCTCTAAACAAAGTATTCCAAGGTCTAGTTTTAAACATGATTGATGACCCCAAAGAGAATTCCAATGAGCAAATGGAAAAAGCAAAGTTGTTAGTTCAAGACCTGGACTAGAAATTCAGCAACATGACTGAGACAGTCCACAAGGAAATTAAGAGTTTGTAGAAACAAACAAGAAAATGAAAAACTCAATGAATCAAATTTAAAAATTAGAAAAAAACCACCAATACACTCAAATAACACAAGCAATAGCAGAGATTGAAGACTAAATCAAGGTCAAAATAAAAACTGAGAAAAAAATAAACAAGCATAGACACAACTATCACAATCTCTGGGACCTGACCAAGAAAACAAGCCTAGGGATCCATGTGGAGAAGATACAAACTAAAGGCATAGAAAATCTATTTCATGAAATTATAGCTGAACATTTCCCAATGCTAGGGAACTGTAGATACCTTAGTTTCTTTTTCAATCGCTTTGATAAAATACCCCCAACAAAAGCAACTCACAGGAGACAGTTTCCATCACTAAGGAGTCAGTGATGGAAAGTCAAGGCAGTAAAAGTTTGGAGAACCTGGTCGCACTATAGGCAGCAAGCAGAAAGCGATGAGTGAAAGCACTCTATTTGAACTTCATACCTTTTCTCTACCATCCAAGATGGTATTTTACAATACAGTCAAAGTTCCTCTGCTTAGAAAACGGTTCGATCTATATCAAGAGGATCTTCCCATTTCACCTCAATTAACTTAATCAATGCCATCCCCCACAGATGTGCTCAGAGGCCAACACTAATCTAGGAAATCCCTTACAGGTGTACCAGAGGCCTGCCTCCAGGTAATCCTGTGAAATTGACAATTAAAACTAACCATCACCGTATTCAAGTACAGGAAACAATTCCAACTCCAAATTGACACGACAAGGAAAGAACCTCTCCATGTCACATTATATAAAATGCTAAAGCTAAGAACAAAGGAGGAATATTAAAAGCTTCAGGAGAAAACTGCCAACACATTCATGAATGCAAATTCATCAGAATAAGATGAACTTCTCAGCAGAAAGCCTAGTTGCCAGGAAAAAAAATCACAGAATAATAAAACCCGAGCCCTGAAAGGAAATAACTGTCAATCAAAACATAAAGAAAAGTATTTTTTTAATCAGTGCATGAATGAAGACCTTTTAGAATAAGCGCAATCTAAATCACTTCATGACCATCAAGTCAGAACTGCAGAAGATACTTAAAGAAATTCTATCTAGTCATAGAAGAAAGATAGTGACAAGGACTAGAGTCCAGGAAAGAAAAAAACTGCATAAGAGGAAGAGATATGAACACCAAATGAGAATGAAAATGATCACATGTGTCCAAAACAGTAACTAGCAAACCCATAATGTGAATAAGGGAGAAAGAACAGAACAAACTGTATTTGATCAAACCAAGAACACATTGAACAAAATCACAAGACTCACCCTCCTCCTTTTACTAATATCTCTAAATATGAGTGGTCTTAATTCTTTTTAATTATAAGATGCAGACCAGGAGCTGGAGTGATAGCTCAGTACTTAAAAGTCCTTTCTGCTCTCACAAAGAAACCAAGCTTGCTCCCAGCAGCCAGTTCAGCCAGTTTCCAACTGTTTATACCTCCAGCTCCAAGAAGATTTGATACCTCTGACCTCTTTAGGAGCCTGCAATCATGTGCACATAACCACATATACACACATATTTAAAAGTAATCAACATTTTTTAAAAGTTAGTTATAATAAAATAACCAACTAATTGGTTTGACTAAAATACAACATCTAACTGTTCCCTGAAAAAACTATACCTTCACATCAAGGATACACACAGAAAGACTGAAAGGGAAAGAATGAAAAATAATGTATCAAGTGAAATGCAAAAATCAGCAAGATTATCTCTAATTACGTTTGCCAAATGACCTGCATACAAAAATTAGCCAGAAGAAGTAATGATCACATATACTTGATGCAAAATACATCAATTAATCATGAAGATACTGAAGCACCAATTTCATTAAAAACAAATTACAGAGAAATGTCACTACTGGAAATCCGGAAATAAAGGTGCCTAGAAGCCCAAGTACAGTAATAGTGAATGACTCTTATACCCACTCTCATAAATAGAGATTATGCAGACAGAAATTTCAGTAAGGAAAAATCAAATGTAAAATTCACCACTCATCAAATACACTCCATATGTACCTACAAAACACCCCATCCAAACATTGTAGAAAACAATTTTCTTGGAATCCAGGACCTTGCTACAAAATAGATAACATTATAGGTCACAAAGCAAATAAATAAAATAGTGTCTTATATCTTATCAAATTGTAAAACAACACTCCCCCCCTCAAAAAAAAAAAACCAGCATCAAGAACAACTGTATGTGTGGAGACTGAACAGTACGCTCTTGAATGAACAGTGGCTCATAGGCAAAATCAGACAGAACCAGATACTTCATGTTCCATGGCCACCGCCTAACACTTCCCCTGCAAGCATTCCTACACTGGTACGGTAGATTGTATTCCACAAAGCAGGAACAGAATAGAGCCTTCCTCCCTTCAGTTTCATAATATAAGGTACTAGGTCACAGCAACAGAAAAGCATCTGCTGCAGACGCCAATACAGAAATACAAGAGGGCAGAGTCAGCGTTCTACTCTAATACCAGTGATGCTCCTCAAACTATTTCAGACAACAGAAAAGGAATAAACACTCCCAAATCCATTCTACAAAATTAGTATTACTCGTCAACCAAAAAATCTCACCCTCATTTGTCCAGGGAACATAGTGATAGTCTCATAAAATTCCTACAACCGACATTCAACAACACATTAAAAATGTCATGTGCCATGATCACATTGGTTTTATTCCAAGGATGAGAATATGGTATATAAATAGGATCAGGGAGAGAAATCACACTATTATCTCAATAGATTCAGTAAAAGCCTTTGTAAAGGTCATCATCTCTTCATGATAAGAGCTCAAAAGAAACTAGATATAAGTGGAATATGTCTCCACATAACAAAAGCTATTTACAACAAAATTTATAGCCGTCATTATACTAAACAAGCAAGAATTGAAACGATTCTTTTTAAAGTAGGAAAAAAACAAGAGTATTCTCTCTACTTTTACACAATCTGCTGCCTAAATACTATTCTAGTTTGGTTTTCTCTTGCTGTGATAAACACCATGATCAAAATCAAACTTGTTTAGTAAAGGGTTTATTTCAGCTTACAATTTATAGTTTATCATTGAGAGAAGCCAGGGCAGAAACTCAAGCTAGAAGTTTGAAGCACAAACCACAAGGGAACACTGCATACTGCCGTGCTCCCCATGGCTTGTTCAGCTGTCTTTATACCGCTCAGACCCATCTGCCCAAGACTAGCACTGCCCACAGCGAGGTTGGAACCTGTTACATCAACTAGAAGTCAAGAAAATAATACACACACCATCTGATAGAGACAATTCCTCAACTGAAGATCCCTCCTCCCAGGTGTATCTAGGTTTGTGTCAAATTGATAAAAACTGAGCAACAGAAGTATTTAGCACCGCAGTAAAACGGGAAGAAATAAAGGGATGCAAATCAAAAATGAAAAGTTAAATCACCCCTACTGAAAGGTGACATGGTCTAATCTTAAATGACTCCTCCAGGGGGAAAAAAAAAAAAACTTTGAGATTTGATAAATTCTTATAGCACAGTAGCATCATAAAAAATCAACATATAAAAACTAAATAGCATTTTTACCTATCAGTATCAAACTTTCCAAGAAAGAAATCAAGAAAAGAGTACCATTTACAATCTTTAAAAAAAAAAAAAACACTACCTATAAACCTAATCAAAGAGTTACTGGACAACAACAGGAGGACCAGAGCCATTACAAGGTCCCCTTCAATTATTGGAGGTCAGGCCTCTATCCCCGCCTTCGCAAGATTAGAATCGCCACTACCCTTCTATACTTAGAGAAGGGAGGAGATGTCAGGGACAGCCCTGATTATATACTGAAGGCCTAAAATCAGCCATAGGCCTAAAATCAGCAATAGGCCTGACATACATACATGCTAACACAAAGTCTTGGTTCTCTGTGGAAAAACACTGAAACAGATGGCTATAAACTATTGTAAACAGGCAGCTTTTGTGGAAATTTACCAGCCTGAGTAGTCATAGATCTTATAAATAGGCAGCCTCAGTGGACAGTACCAACTTAGATAAGGACAAGTGAATCTTAGAGTCATAGTGACCTATCCCCTGAACCTTCACCCAGCCGATACCTGTTCTGAAAGGTATCGTACTCCCCTGAACACCTATGCTCCGGTGTCATTCCCTTCCCCACATCCTGCCTTTTTGTGTTTATAACCCTTGTGTAAATAAGCAAATTATGATGTGATTTAAATAATTAAATAAATTAAAAGAAATAAAATTACATTGAAAAATTTTTAAAAAAGAGTTAAAAAATATCTTTTCTAATGAACACTTCAAGAAACCAAAGAATGAATTGAAAAAAAAAAAAACCCACTGGAAGATGAAGAAAATCTTGTATTTATGTACTGAGAGAATTAATATTGTGAAAACAGCTGTATTACTAAATCCAATCTACAGATTCAATGCAATCCTCCATCAAAATTCTAATTATATTCTTCATAGAACTACAAAATGCAATCCTAAAACCCCCACGGAACAAAATAGATCCTTAATACCCAAAGTAATACTGAGCAAAAAGAGCAATGCTAGAAGTATCACCAAGCATGAGCTCAGTGATTTTATATGTAGGAGTGGTTTGAATAGAAATAGCTCCCCATAGACTCATTCATGTGTTTGAATGGTTGGTCCTGAGGGCGTGGCACTATTAGGAGGTGTGGCCTTGTTGGAAGAAGTGTGTTATTGTAGGGATGGGCTTTGAGGTCTCTTATGCTCAAGCTATGCCTAGTGTGACACATAGCCTCCTTCTGCTGCCTGTGGATCAAGATATAGAATTCCCAGCTCCTCTCCAGCACCATGCCTGCCTAGATGCTGCCATGCCTCCCACCATGATGATAATGAAATGAACCTCTGAACCTGTAAGCCAGCCACAATTAAATGTTTTCCTTTACAAGAGTTGCTATGGTCATGGTATCTTTTCATAGGAATAAAACCCTAACTAAGACATACACCCATCTAATATTTGTAATTTTAAAAAAATTACGTTATTATGGTAAAATTTTTTAGTGTAATTGATTTTTTTCTTTTCCCTTTTATATGTATGCTTGTTTTACCTGAATTTATGTGTACCATACAAGTAAGTAATAGCCAGAGGGTGTCAGGTTGTCAACTGGGACTTGAACCTGGATTCCCTGAAAGAGCAGTCAGTTCTCTTAACCACTGAGCTACCTTGCAGTACTCTTCACAATAGCCAATTTACAGAATCAGCAGAGGTATCCATTAATGTATGACCTGATAAAGAAAATTTGATTTATGGAACACACACACTAGAGTTTCATGCTTCCATATAGAACAAAACAATCCTATTATTTACACAGAATGCACCGGGTCAGAGATTATCACATTAAGTGAAACCAGAGTTAAAAAGACAAATATCATGTTTTTACACATATGTGAAATATAGATTTTAAAATCAAAATATAGAGGGCTGGAGAAATAGTCCAGTCAAGAGAACTTGCTGCTCTTGCAGGTGATCCATGTTCAGTTCCCAGCACCCACATGGCTGCTAATAACTTTCCATAACTCCAGTGCCAGGGAATGCAATGCTCTCTCTGCCACCACAGGAACCCTTATGTATGTGATATACAGACATACATGCAGGCAAAACATTCACATACACAAAAAGTGAAAAAAATATATCTTTAAGAAATAAATTAAAAGCAGAAAGGAGATTGGGAAGAGAGAGAAAATGGGTCATGATTGCAAAAAAATACTATATACAATATGAAAATGTCACAAAACCTATTATTTTATACAACTCATATCTGCTAGCACCAATATTCTAAAGAATGAAGTTTAAAATATTTTAAAAGCAAAATTAAAATAAGGACTAAAACAAGTGAGTCACATCTGAATGTTGTACAATACTCTTTCAGATGAACTTTTCATTTCCTTCTTGGTTTCTCTCTTCATCTTATCTTCATTCACTAGTGACTTATTCAATCTCTATGAGTTTGTTTACTTTCTGTCATTTTTTACTGTTATCCATATTTAATCTCTGGTGGTCAAATAGGATGCAAGATATTATTTTGATTTTCCTCTATTGGTTGAGGATTTTCTTTGTCTTACTGTGTTGGCATCTTTGGAGAACACACTGTGTGTTGCTGAGAAGAAAGTAAACTCTTCAGAGTTTGGGTGGATGTTCTGTAAATGTCTGCTAGGTCACCTGATTTATGGCATTATTTAACTCCCTCCAGCATGACGCTATGGCAGAAGGATGGAGGTTAAGCCAAAAGAGCAGGATGCTCCAAGATCCTCATTAGGTCTGGGGTTATTACTTAATCCAAATGGGAAATGTTAGTCTTAGAAGCTAAGTCTTTGTAAGCCACAGAATGCACTTTGTAGAGGAAGTTGCTGTTCTACAGTCCTCATGATCCCCTTCCATGGAGCTCACTTACCTTCACCCCAGCATGTGACTTCTTCATACTCTAGTATGGCTAACAATACGGCTAGTACACGTCAGCATGTTTATTGTAGCTTCCAGTCTACAATCTTGATGCCAAGAACTATGCATGAGTCTGTTCTCATATTTGGCAACGTAATCTTAGGAAACAGAGTCAATTCCATTGTAGAAATTTTTGAAGTGGATCTTCAGAGAAAGGTTCTGGTGCTGTGTCTAAATTCACAAAGCAGGGAAGAGGTAGAACCAGGCAATTGGGCACCATGCTGTCTTCTTCATGGCATTAATGTCTGCCATAGGACTGAGTATTCCTTGTTGCAGAACAGACAAACCATCAGGGCAATGCATCCCAGAGGCCTCATTGGGTGGCAAAGCCTTCACTAAATATGTCATCAACATTTGTTCTTCCCTTCATGACCAAAGGCCCAATGCTTCCCAATGTCACTTAGCAAGGACTTTCATGGCTATTGGTTGCCACAAAGACCCTGGAAAGACAAAATTACCTTGAGACTTGGACTCTAAGGAAGGAAGTGGCAGCCAAGGACATGAGAAGGGAAGGTCAGACTCACAACTCAAGATCATGGGCCACAGCCACAGTGTAAGGATGACCCTGTCATTTCATCTAATCCAGTAGCCTTGTCTTGGCCATTTAGAAGCTTCTTGAGGTTTATATATCCTCTGCTGCAATTTTCTTACCCCTAAACTTAGGATGGTGATACGGATGATAGAGGGCAAAGGTCTTGTCACATTCTGCATTTCGTTTCTCCTCTCAGCTGTGTGCATCTATCCACTTTACCCAGCCATTGCCCAAATATGTAGAGGAAACCACAGCTTGGATGCCTTTTTTTTCCCCCAGACAGGGTTTCTCTGTGTAGCCTAGAATGTCCTGGAACTCAATCTGTAGTCCGGACTGACCTCAAAGTAATAGGGATCTGCCTGCTTCTGCATACTGAGTGCTGGGATTAAGTTCTGCACCACCAATGCCCAGCTTAGATACTATTCTTTAAAGAAATAAATGTGTATAGCATGATATTCAATGTTCCCACCTTTCTCTCTCCATCAACATTTTTACCCGTTGACTTTCTTTTTACAGTTTTCTTAAGGAAGATACTTAAACCATAGCTTTCAAGATAAGTGTGTGTGTGTGTGTGTGTGTGTGTGTGTGTGTGTGTGTGTGTGTATGAAAGAGGGAGACACACATACACTGTTATAATTCTGAAGGCCACAAAATGCTTGCAGCTGGCTTGCAGTGAAGCTCCTCTTCTAGCCAGTGGCAGCTGGGGACCAGAAGACATTTGTTCCAGGACACCCATGGTGGTGGCAGAGATTCTGGCCCTTCCTGAAGTTCAGCCCAGCATGGAGCCTATCCAGTCATACTCCAAAGACCCCAGGGACCCCATTGTCCTCAGAAGCATATCGCCTGTATGTGGTGTA
Source organism: Mastomys natalensis (assembly GCA_021653895.1). NCBI lineage: Eukaryota > Metazoa > Chordata > Mammalia > Rodentia > Muridae > Mastomys > Mastomys natalensis. Next base: position 26,401 of record JAJTUV010000805.1, read on the forward strand.
AGATGCTCCACAAGAGCAATTAATCCCTGAGGATAAATATCACACCACATCCACCACTGGCCCTTTGAGCTACCCTCAGGCAACCATGAGCTGTAAATTGTGTCCTATGCTTTTCCACAGAAGGAATCAACAAAACTACAGACAGTTCGGAGGATTTTCTGTCTCCTTAAAAATAGATAAGGAAACATGAAGTAAGTCCAAAAGCTGAAGTGTCTAAGGAAGAGAATTAGGTATAGGATACAAACCTACCACAGGGAGAGAACAAGGGGGAAGGCTGACCCTCAGAAATAACTATGCTATGTTCCCTGTTTTTAGTTTAAACACAGTCAAGGCCTTTTACAGCCATCCTCCCTTCTGCTCTTCCCAGAACCTGCAGAACTGGGTAGAAGGAAATAGTATCCTTTACTCTGTATTTGTATTGCTTGATTGCCCCTGTGGTATTTTCCTTCAAGAATGCTGCTTAATACAGCCTAGAGAGGAGGCAGACCCAACGGAAAGAACTCCATGGGCTGGAAAGTGAGCCAGCTGGCTGGGGACCAACAGAGCCTTTTCAGAAGCAATCAAGAAGAAGCATGTTTGGAAGATAGAGCAGGCCGGCTGCCTTAGAGGTTTGATCTAGGAGTAGATGGCCGACCTTTGTCCCTGCCTCAACTAGAGTTGAGTTTACCCTGCTTTTACATGGGAGAATATTATTTCCAAAAAGATTCCCTATGGGATGTTAGACTCCCTCGCCTATCCCCAGCATCCATAGCCACAGGGCAGCTCTGAGATTTAAGCCTCCTTCTTCCCAGGATGCCTTTGTCGATTCCATCCCAGGTAAGGATCCTTTGGATGGCTCATGAAAGCTGCCCCGCTTCTTGTGTAGCACTAAACTAAATTTTCTACATTATGGAAGAAAGAACATAAATTTCAATGTTCACAGAGAAAAAAATTAAAGTCATATTCTTCCTTTTTATGGAACTTGAAACAAATATGAGTATAAAGTACTTGAAGTGAGACCAGAACATTCAAAGTGCTAAAGACACAGGCTTCATCAGCCCTGAAATTTTTAGATTATCTTAAATTTTGTACGCTAATTCTTCCCCTTTGATGGTCTGAGACATTTGGAGCTTAGAACCAGTTAAGTTTGTTCTAAGAATGCAAACAAATCAATCAGCAATCTTCCAACAATCAATCAATTATGAAAGGTTAGCACTGTCCTCCCAGGAAGTGATGCAGTCATTAGTCAAAAGAGACAATGTCCATAATGGTCAACAGCCCTTGCAGTTGGGGAGGAGATAGGGGGACACAGAAATAACATAAAACTTGTGGGTGTTCTTTCCTCCCTAGAATCCATTTCCAACTCTGGAAGCTTCTCAATCTCTCTGTCCAATGCCCCACTGTCAGTCAGTCATTCTTTAAAAACATAAATTGTGTTATTTATCTATTTGAAACATTCCAAAAAGTTTTAATTCCAATCCACCTCCTCAGAGTAAGTTGGATTCCAAAGAAGAGCGAGGGAAAAGAAAAACTATTTGGCATAAAGAAAAAAAATCTGGCAAACTTACCTTAATCAATTGGTGTTCACATTACAATGATGTCATAGACCGGTGATTCTTCAACCCTTTTAATGCTGTTACCCTTTAATAGACTTCCTCATGTTGTGGTGACCTCAACCATAAAATTATTCTCATTGCTACTTCATAACCATAATTTTGCTAGTGTTATGAATCATAATGTAAATATCTCTGTTTTCTGAAAGTCTTAGGTAACCCCTGTAAAAACCTCATGACTCATAGGTTGAAAACTGCTGTCTTAAAGGCTCAGGCACCCTTACCACCATGCAGTAAGCAATGTTCCTCGCCTCTACAGGATTATTCTAAAGACTTAAAATCTAAGTTTAATATTGGAAGAAGCAAGAAAAATCCACAGATTGGGAGCATTCCACAGGATTCCTTACTAGTATTCCTGAAGGCAGGCAAGGTCCTGGAGAATAAGAAAGACCACAACTTAGATAAGGCATGGGAGGCATGACAACACCTGTAACCTGGTACCATTACCAGGCCACAGAAGAGGACACACATGGGAAAACCAGAAAAATCCAATGAAGTGCAGAAGTTTAGTGAATAGGTCAGTCAGTAACAATGTGGGTGCCCTTTATGAACAGATGAACAGTGGCGAGATGTGGTGTGTGGCAAGACTTTTCCCATGGATACACAACACATACACATATCGATTCATTTCAGAGAAGTATCCCATGACAGACCAAAATATGGACAGAGGCTAAGCCCAACTTGGGGAACCAATGAGTTTTATTGAGGTAACTTACATGAATATGGGTAAGGGGTTACCTGCAGGAGCAGAAATTACTCAAAGACAGCTGCATCACCAAAGCTCACCCTATATGAGTAACAATCACAGAAACTGGAAACCTGGAGCACAGTGCACAGCCCAAAGGAGGATGACCAGGTTGCAAAGTGTCCCTTCTAAGTGACTCCTCTAGCAGTTCATGAGCTCTCTTGCTTCTTCCAAGCAACCGGTCTGGTCTGAGTCTTCTTTGCAACTTGGCATGTTTGAGAGTGATACTCAGCAGTTTTTATTGTTTACTCTTAGGAGGAAAGGGAGCTTATGAGACTGGTCAGTTTCAGGGACTTCCTGAAGTTATTTTGAGTTGTTTGATTTCTGTCAAACAGAAGTTTCCCTAGGAGATAGACTGTTTCAATTTCCGAGGAACAGCAGATAATATTCCCTTACAGAATAGTACTACACTAGTATTCATTCCCAGGAACTTTAATAAAAGACTGCAAAACACATTTTTGAAAGACTCTCACTTCCCAAGTCCTCATTATGGCCAGGAGTGTTGAGTGCCTTACTCCTTTCCCCTTCAGCATCTTGTCTTTCCCCACCCTCTTCCCAAAACTACACCTCTAGGTAACTTCTAACACATTCCCTAATAAGGTCTGTATATCTGCTATTTCCAGAAGCTTCCATGGGTTCCTACACCCCTTCTTTATCAGAGTTCCTCAAGGGCTTTCATCTACGCTACAGTAGCCTTGACCATTGCACATCATGCTGTTCTCTTCCTGGATTGATGTTACCTCACAGTTCATGTTATCTGACATCTTATAGACTCATTTGGGTGGGAGATTGTAGAGTTTTCTTTTTCTATTTTGTTCTGGTATGATTTCATCATGCCTCCCGTTGGAAATATGGCTTTTCATGTGTTTTATTGTTGCTGTCACACCAGAACTTAGTTCCTGACACATACTAAGGGTTTAATCTATTGAATGAATGAATACAAAAAAAGAAAATTAGCTCTTGTTGTAGTCCACTTCTCATGGAGAGTAGAGTCTCATTGGTCCCTTATAACAGGAGAGTTAAGATTGCTTCTGAGGCCAAAAGCTACATAATGATGGACATGTTTGGGATAAATTAAACAAATTCTCCCACTTTGGTCTAATTATAAGAAGCTTTTTATAATTAGCTCACTGTTAAATTAATCAGCAAGTTTAGCTACCTCATGAGTAGCATGATTTTGGCACTATGGATAAGCTCATGGGTGTGAAGCAATATTGTCAGTTAGTGTCAAAGTAAATTACTTGCTTGGTTAAGATGCTGGTGTAAAATGTATTAAACATGTATATTTAGTTTCTATGCATAAATCAGTCAGATTTCTGACTGAATTAACTTATAATCAAATATAGACTATTTACTACAAGTTAATCAGTAGAATAGTCTAAAATTTCTAGAATGTGAATCAACATTTGACCAGGATAGTGGTTTTATAGTAAATCTTCATCTACACATATGTAGGATGCTATACTTAAGAGTTAGGGAAAGGACTGAAGGAGCTGAAGAGGTTTGTAATCCCATAGGAAGAACAACAGTGTCAACCAACCAGACCCCTCAGAGCTCCCAGGAACTAAACCATTAACCAAAGAATACACATGGAGGTACCCATGGCTCCAGTTGCATATGTAGCAGAGGATGGCCTTATCTGGCACCAGTAGGAGGGGGAGACTTTGGTCCTGTGAAGGCTTGATGCCCTAACATAGAGGAATTATAGGGTGGTGAGGTGGGAGTGGGTAGAGGTGGGTGGGGGAGTACTCTCATAGAAGCAGGGGGGAGGAGGGAAATAGGAGGTTTACAGAGGGGAAACCAGGAAGCAGGATAACATTTGAAACGTAAATAAATAAAATAACCAATAAAAAATTTTAAAAAAGACCTACAGAGTTGGTGACTAAGCTCATGGTGTGGACTCCAGGTTGTACTAGTTTTACAGACTGCTGCTTTTAGCTTCTCCTGCTAACAACCTACCATTTACTTATGACACCCACCAGTTTGCAACACCCACAGAACTACTCTCTGGCAGTGAAGCCATAGCTGCCACACTTGCCTGGACCCATATAGGCTACCCATACCTTCTCTCTATTCCTCCATTCTGTTCTTTCTCAGGAACCTCAAGATCCAGTATACCACTCATAGGCATATATCTAAATAACTATATACCTTACTACATAGATACTTGCTCATTCATGTCCATTGCTGCTCTATTTGTAGTAACAAGAAATTGGAAACAGCCTAGATGTCCTTCAATGATATATGTAAAATAAAAATGAGGTACATTTACCCAACGGAATACTATTCAACTGGAAAGCACAATGGAAATTTTGGGGAAATGGGTAAATCTAGAAACAATCATCCTGAGAGAGGTAACTCAGACTCAAAAAGACAAATATTAAATGTTTTCTTTATATATAGATTAGCTATATTAGGTCTTAAGCTCTTGATATGTTTGCTTCAATCTGAATTACTACAAAGGCTAGGTACCCAGTAAGGAACTGGGGAGAGAAGATCTTCCAAAGAAATAGAATATAAAATTATGGAGACATAATGGAGGGTAAATGGGGAGGTAGATGGGGGAGTAGAGCAAGGGAAACTATATGGAGATGGAAAACTCACATTAAGGCCTTTTGGAAAACCACCTGGAAACCTACTACTGTAAAAGCCTCTGAAAATATATACAGAGATGTAAGGGATCTAAATAGAGTCTCCAAAATAATGAGGAGACCACGCACCAGATAGACATCTGAAGCCACCGAGTAGAACTTTCAGTGCTGGGAATGGGTTAAGTTTTGTTGGATCTTTGGCTAAAGATAATTCCATCGAACACCCCAAGCATCTCAGTCTATTGAGAAGACTATTGGTTACTATCCACAACCTGACAGTAATGTCCTGTTGCTGAGTTCTCTTAGTTTTGTCTTCAAAGAAAGGGAAATCAAGCTGGTGCCCAAGTAGAAGCTTTACCCCTACTGATAAGCTTGCATGGTGCTAGAATGTACTCTGCATGCTACCAGAGGAGAAAGGTAATCATTGCTATCTCCCAGCTACAGACCCAGTGACATACTTCAGTGACCTGCCTACAAGATAGACTGCTGCCGTACTGGCACACTGTTACAGGAGTGACCAGAAACCTCAACGGGACTTAAAGTCCACTCCGTGAGATGGAACTTACACCTGACACTGTAAACGAGGCAGAGAATCAGAGTCTGATGGATCGTGGACCCTAGGGGAAAACTAATAATATTGAGCTAAAGAAACATAACAATAAAGTAATTTCTAACTAAATATTACTTGTAGCTGGTCTTGCTACTTTGTGGATTCTTCTTTTTCCCACCACTTATCCTCCCAGTTTTATTCCCTAGCACTAAATAGAAGAGAAAGAAGGATAGAGGGGAAGGACAGAGAGAGATCCCTGAATCTAATTTCTTTCCTTTTATTTCTTCTTTGACCACGGCTACTAACAAACTGTAAACAACCTCCCTAAATGACCAACAACCAATAACCCCCACCTCTTGGGGCCCTAGCATTTATGTACCCTCTAAAAAGTTCCCAGAATTCCAAACGTCACACAATAGCAGAAATTATCTATAGCTGGTAAAACCATGCTTCTGCTAGAGCACGAGGCAAATCGTGGTTAGCTGCTGCGAACAATCTAAAGCACTCCCATGCCCTTACACCTGGGATTAAAATGAAATCACATCTTATAATATTTCTGTGGTTTTTGAAGAAACCAAAATTTTGGAATTGTCGCTACGATTTCTGTACCCCTAGATCCAAACCGTTGCTAGATCCACATGAGACAACTTTCTTTTTACTATAGCTGGAAGTTAATAGTCAATTTTCAGACTGAGAGACCTTGGAGCACTCAGTTCTAAATGGGATATTTTCACCAACCCTGTCCCCTAAAGGCTCAGGGATCTATGCATAAAAGCAAGGATTGTAAGGACCCGAGGTGGTGGATGACTCCAAGGAAAGGAACGTCTTCCAGACACAGCAGAGCTGATGCACATATGAACACACAGAGACTAAGACAGCATGACAACCCCCCACACACAATGTCATGCTAGACAAAATTCCACCCCTGAAAAGAGCAAGTGGATACAAAGTCTCATCCACAACCAAGAAACTATTTGCAATTGCTATCTGCCAAGAGAAAAAATTAGTTTTCTCCAATGGAGTGTCACTGGGTGAGTAGCTCTATCAACTAGACTTTAGGGCAAGGTCACTCAAGTGTCTGCTCAACGCAAAATGGACTCATTTTTGAGGAGCTTTGTTATTGGTGGTGGTGGTGGTGGTGGTGGTGGTGGTGGTGGTGGTGGTGGTGGTGGTGGTTCCCCCAGGTTTTTCAAAACAAAGTTTCTCCGAGTTGCCCTGGCTATCTTGGAACTCACTCTGTAGACCAGGCTGGCCTCATACTCAGAGATTCTCCTGCCTCTGCTTCCCAAGCATTAGAATTAAGGATATGTGCCAACATTGAATATGACCAATATATACTGTATGAAATTTCTTAAAAATAATTTAAAATATATGAAAAAATCCTCAAAAATACAACCTAAAAACTTAATGTGTGTAAATTTTACCTTAGTCTCTTGAAATTAGTAATAATCTGCTGAGTGTAACTAATGTCAAGAATCTATTTTATATGTGTATACATACACAAAACCCATCTTATAGAAGATACGTCTGTAGCCTATCAGTATGTGCAGGTGCATATCATAGGAACCAAACTTAAGGCTATACTTTCTTTTAGATGTTTCTTACTAAAAACATTAAGGTATTCCTTTATGAATGAAATGGCTAATGATGGGGTGTTATAAAGTGGCGATATTTGCAAATAAAATGATCTTGTAATATCTTTTTCCTGATTGTGTAATCTTAATCTGACAGAATTAGGAATCCTGTCATAGATGCACTATAAGCTCATCTGTGGGAGATTTTCTGCTTATATTCACGAAGTGAGAAGAACCTCCTTAACTGTGAACAGTGATATACAGACCTTCTTAATTGCATCTATCAGAGCATTTTTATGCATCAATAGAAGAAACTAAGGCATTTCTCAAACAAACAAAACCAAACAGGCAACCAAACGCCCATTAAATCTCAATAGTATAGACAATTGCAACGTGAAGACAAGATTGACTGCTTCATGCCACTTCTCTTAGGATTTTAACCGGAAAAGAAAAAAATATGCATACATATATTTGCCCGTCTAGTTCTTAGAAACTGCTCTCAGGTTTGGCTTTCAAGAGGAATATATTCAAGATTCTTCCGGAGGCTCTTTCAAGAGTATACATATATTTACAAACTTTTTCCTTTACTTTCCCAGTGAGCATTGGCGTATTGAGGGGTGACCCAGACTACTTTCAGCACAGCAGTGTTACCTGGGGCCACAGCCTGTCACATGGTGGTTCTACACTGAGTAGCCAGAGAAGAGCAGACAGAGACATGACTCACTGACTGGCAAATGATGTCTGCTGCAACAGAAGGGTCATGAGTTAGGGCCCAGCAAAGGGGACAGAAGGCAATGTCAGTCATGCTTGTATGGTTCATAGGCAAAGCCAATTAACGCACTGTCTATAAAGATGGGTAGAAATTTAAATGGAAAATCTGGGTGGGAAAAGAAAAGAAGCACAGTAACCCTTCCTGCATAGATATTTCCATCTCAGATCTTTATCTAGTCTACATACTATATTAACCATGGCATTGGAGAAGCATGTTCTCCAAATGTCCTTTCTAGCATCCAACCTTACATCTTTTCCCACTGTTCCTTCTGTCTGAACTGCCCTGTCCTTTCCTTTCCCATTTCCCCAGGGCAACTCCACCTGCTTAGTTTGTTGGGGGCCTCCTTAGCTATAAAGACTCCATCTTATATATAGTCTCCATTTTGTACTAAGCTAAATTCTAAGAAACAGCTGAATATCCAAAAATGGCTTCTGGCCCCAGGTGTCCTAGATGGACCTAGACCACATAGGTGGGAATCCTGGGCCCTTCTAACATGCCCCTCAAGAAAACTACCAGGGAATAAAGAAAGCCACATGAAATACCAGGTGTGAGGTACTCAGTGTATGCACAAACTTGATTGGATGCCCTCGTCCTTCCTAATCTGTGGGTTTCTGTCTTGAAAGGTTGTTCTGTCCTGTCCACCACCACCACCACCACCACCACCGCTAACACAGTTTGGATCCCAAATCCAGCCATCTCCCTGATATAACAGTTTCTTAATAAAATTACTTTTGCTGGCTTGAACTTGGTTTTCATAGTGGATTATTTCCCAAATTCTAATGCTATAGTGTCATAAGCTAAGCTATGTCTCATATCCTTTCAGAAGGTGGGTCTTGTTAGCGCCGAGATCCTCTGCCATCAGAGAAAAGAGACTGATGTAAGAGAAAGAGAGCTAGGCTTGGGAACCAATGACATCTGGTTCAAACCGGCCACATCTGCTTTCCCTGTAGCGCAGGTTTACTAGGTACTCATTCCTCCCTCTGTTCCTAACCCATGGACCAAAGAACTAACAACATTCAGTCAGTAGTAAGTTTGAATTCCTCAAAGGTGAAATTCAAGGTGGGTGGCTGATGGTCTCTTTGGGTTGGCATCATCTGACAACATGGAAGGTTTTAAACAAGTAAGGTCATAGGTAGAAACCTTGTCTTGCTGTGCTGCTGCTGCTGCTGCTGCTGCTGCTGCTGCAAGCAATAAACTAGTGGGGCAACTTCTGGTGACCGCTCTTGCCATGGAAGCCCTCAAAAGTTATCCTGCCCTCACAATGTCTAGGTCTGACAGAAGTCAGACAATCTTTTCATCTTGGATGGTATTATGAAGGCCTTGGAGTCTGAGAGCAGGCTTTCTATCCTGAATTTGTAGGCCACAATTCACCCTCCAACTCTGTAGAATATGCCTTACAACAATCAATTGCCAGGCTGTGATAAGATGCCAAAATAGCATTCAGGGCCAGAGACAGCAGAGGAAAGTTCCACTGTTACTCCAAATTCAGGTGCTTGGTTTCCATTTGGTTAATATATATATGCTTATATGTGGCTTCCCCGGTCACAAGGGAGTTATATGTTAGGTCTTCTTGCAGGATTACTTGACTGTCGGTATAGATTATACAAGATGAACACAATTTGAAAGTCTAGACCAATGAGTTATGTGACACAGGATGCTGTATAAGCTCCGAAAGCTATCAGGTGACAGTGCTGAGATAAGAACCAGCATTTCAGTGTATCCATGTGTGTCCCCATGTCCCAGGTAGTATGAACTGTCACTGTTCCTATTTTACAGGTACAGAAACTGAGGCTCGGAGGTAAAGTGTCTGACATGAGATCACAAAATGAACAAATATTGGAAGTGGAACATGGGTCCATCTGCATCAAGATTTCCCAATATGCCAGGCTGAAGCAGAGCCTGGGAAAAGTTAGGGAATGGACATTTTTGTGAGAATGTCCCCATCTGAGCATCATCTCAGTGGAAGTGGCCAGATGGAGTTTAGGAGATAACGGAGGAAGACTCATTCCCTTTAACTCTACCAAAACTAGGCCCTAAAACCTTACCCTTCTATTCTGAAGCTATGTGGTGTATCTGGCAATTTCACTCCCCTCTGGATATATCATCTTTCAATTGAGGTCATTTTACATGAGATACAACTAGATCCCCAAGGTGTTTAATGATCCAGAAAATCTTCCAAAGCAAGCTTGTCAATCTGAACATTGCCATTTGACTCCATGATTTTTATCAATTGTCAGACATTTCGGATTATTTGAGACCTAGAGTTCCTTTAATCCTGATATAATTATGCCTCCAGGACATTGTACACCAGTCTTTGAATTACAGGTTGTGGCAAGGACACATCAGGACTTTGTGTCTTGGAACACACACTAAACATATGTGCTCCTTCATTGGCATTTGAGAAAAAGGCCATAGGCCTTGCTCTCAGTGTATCACAGAGCTCTTTGGCCACTGGAGACCTGGAGCTGAAGAACCTGGTAGATAACCCAGGCACTGAACCCAATATAGCCCTCTTCACACACCCTGGAAAGATTTGTGGCTCTCTCAGAATCTTCTGCAACTGGGGGACTGAGAGGTTTGGGAGAGAAGAGAGAGACTAGAGGAAATCCCAGGGTTTCTGGAAATAGCTGTCTGACCTCACCTCCCTGTAGCTTTAGGGCACTGGGATGAAGGATCTGAGAACCATGAAGTTAAAAATACCCAGGTCTAGATCAGCAGTCAAGTACAGGAAAAATTCACAATGCAAAGTTAAGAACAGTACCAAGAAAAAATTACAAAAATGGGACCCAGAGGAATCGTCTAGGCTAATGGTTCTCAACCTTCCTAATGCTGTGACCCTTTAATATACTTCATCATGTTTTGATTACTCCCAACCATAAAATTATGTCATTGCTACTTCATAACTGTAATTCTGCTACTAATATGAATCATAATGTAGATATCTGATATCTAGGATATCTGATATGCAAACAAATATATCTGATATGCAACCCCTGCGAAAGGCTTGTTCAGCCCCACAAAAGGTCGAAATTTACAGGTTGAGAACCACTGCCCGAAGCTGACACAGAGGATCCATACTTTTGATAGTGACTGGTGCACTATCAAAGAGCACTGAGTCTATTGAAACATACTGCAAATCCCATGTCATCTTCATACCATGCCTAAGTAATCTAGTATTGTCTTTCCCCATAAATGGCAGATAAAGTGATTGACATGAGCTCATTTGTTGATGGATGGTTTAGTTTTCTTTTTACTTGTATATTATAAATGTTTGTGACATATATATAGCATACATATATTGGCCATTTATATTCACAGATAATATATATCAAAATCTAGAGACACAGGTAATACTTCTACAGGAATAATATCTAGCTGATGAACATGTAAGGACAGGACATAGAAACAGTGAAAGCTCACTAGAAAAGTTAGAGATTGAAAGAGAGAAAATGAGAAGTAGGTGTGGAGTCCTCCACACAGGGGAAGTGGGAGTCTTTGCTTCTGAGAGGGGGCGTGCTCTGGATTCTGAATGGCATGTCAGGAAGACAATGTCCATGTCTGGATTCTGTCTGGGTTATCTACACCTCGATCTTAGTGCAACAGGGCTTGCCAGTGGACCATATCCCCAGGACAGAGATGGAAAACAGAAGCACATTCCTTCACACATTATCCACTACAACCTCCAGGGTCCAAGGGCCACTTCTGTCTGTGACATGTCCATCTCCTGTCATTAAGCTTCGATGCCTTCAACCATGAAGACTTTCTGAACAGAGAGGGGGGCAAAGGGAGCTTGACACGCCCAACAATTTATCACGAGCCTTTGAGATATGTGCTTTCCATACTGTTGCTATTTTCTGTCTTTATTACCCAAGGCTACACTTGACTGCAGGTGAAGAGGGGAAAATCCTACTTGCAGATGTTACTATGCATTCCTGCTTGTGGGGTACTAGTCACCCCCTTCCTTCTGGCATATAATTCCTTTAGGTAAAGAGTTCATGTGAGAACTGATACCCCTACTGTCAAGGCATTAAGGTGTGTGTGCTCTGAGTCAGTGTGGGTCACTTCAAATGATAAATGCTGGAGGATGTCAGGCTAGGGTTTTCTGAAATCCTAGCATTCATTTGTATAAATAAATGTCATCTGATGTTTAGCTAAATGCATTCAGCTGAAATCTATAGAGATCTTAGGTTTTGAATAGGAATGAGAAATGGGGAGACATGAGCCAGAGGCTAGGAGATGCAAGGACTCTACAATATTGCTTTTTATAGAACCTCAGATCTTGACAGAAAATACCTATGTGCTGATACAAGAGCATGTTAATTCCAGAAACCTTAACTTGTTAGCAAAAGAGTTTAAATAACTGACTCAGATATGTGGCACTTCCTAGCATTTTGCAGTAGAGGCAAGAGGATCAGGAATTCAAGATCAGTCTCAGTCACATAAGACACCATCTCACAAAACTAAATTAAAAAAATAAATAAATAAGGAAATAACTACGAAGGAGCTGATTTCTAGTAATGTCCCAAGTCGTTACATGTTTTCTAAAGGACTCTAGCATGAAGCATCTATCCTTCTCTCCCCAGGCTTCGTTTGGGCCCTCATCTTCTCCAAGTTGGCCTCTAATAAATGATGTAATTAGCCATACAAAGAAAGAGTTTGGAGGCCTAATTGTTTCCTGAGCAATCCTACAGGAGGACGTAATATGAATGTCTGTATTTATTAAAGGTATTTCTGCATCACAAAATTTGTTCATTATTTTATTTCATAAAACGTTCCCTGAGAAGAAAATTAGAATATCAGATGGTTTGCTGATTTTATAAAACATTCAGACTTCTAGGAATGAATCTACAAATCACACACACACAAAAAAAATCTAGAAAATGGGATTTTAGAGTTTCATCACAAAAGAACAGATGTTTAAGGTACTGGGTGTGCTGCATGTCCAGATTTCATCACTACACAAGTGAATGCACATGCGAAAGATGACAGTGCACCCCACTGATCTGCACATTTATTGCATGCTAATTAAAAGTAGCCCTTTCTAAAGTATGTAAATAGCTATAATTGCATGTGGTATGAGTGAGACCTACATGAACTTGTGAGAACATACACTCAATGGACTTCATCTAGAGTTGACAGAGTACTTTCTTAAGGAAAAGACAACAGAGATCTCTATTAAGAGAGCAGAAGAAAGAACTAAGTTATAAGGTCTGGGGAAAGAGGGACTTTGTCTGAAAAAGTGGTGTAATAAGGAGAAAGGATAATTCTAGCAAACCAGTTGCTAGGAAAAAAAATTCAATCAAAACCACAATGAGATGTCATTTTACAGCTATGAATCTGCTTATGATCAAAAGGCAAATATAGTAGTTGTTGGCAAAGATAAGGATAAATTATAGCCCTCTTACACCAGTGTAAGAATGTAAACTGGTGCACCTCCTTTGGCTATCAGCTTGGTTTCCATGTGGCAGAGCAATTCTACCCTACGTGTGTGTGTGTGTGTGTGTGTGTGTGTGTGTGTGTGTGTGTGTGTGTAAGTGTTCACAAACATTTATAGATAAATATCCATGACTCGCTATGCATAGTAACCAACAGGTAAAAACACTCAAGTATATAAACTATGTTATGTCCATATCATTTTACAATAAAAATGAATGAAGTGAAGACGCAACCAAGCACATGATAATCCTTGGAAACAGCAGGTAAAGTACAGGAAGCCAAACAGAAAAGGCAATGGACTCAATGGGTCTATTTATATAAAATGTCAAAGATAGGAGACTCCCAGATTAAGGGGCCTGCAAGACAAGGGCACAGGGAGTGGCCACTAATGGCTTCTCTGGGCAAGTGCTTCACTATCCAGCTATGTCTTCAGCCCTAGTGACTCCTTTTTTTTTTTTGTTTTGTTTTGTTTTGTTTTGTTTTGTTTTGTTTTGTTTTGTTTTCTTTGGGTTTTTTTGTTTGTTTTCTTTTGTTTTTTGTTTGTTTGTTTGTTTTCTTTTGTTTTTTTTTATTGGAAATTTTATTTACATTTCAGATGTTCTCTCCTTACCCCATCCTAGTGACTCCTTTTAAGAGTAACAGCTTGTCTGTAACTAAGCAGTGATTCTGTTTGCACAGCCTTGAACGCACAATGAAAATGACTGAGCTGTGCACTATAAAATGAGTGTTGTGTCTGATATGTGACTGAGGTTCCAGTTTTGTCGTTGTTTTTAATAAGTCAGAACTAGACCAGCAAAGGACATTTATGTGAGTGTGACACAAAGTGAGGCTGAACACAGATGTGTCCATTCAGGGTTTGGTCTTTATTAAAATAATGGAATCTTTTAAGGAGAAAAAGAGGTTGGATTTGTTATAAAAAGCCATCACTTTGACTCTGCACAGCGGATCACAGAGAAAGAGCATGAATGCTAACAGGCCAACTGAATGACCATGGGAGATCAGACATGACAAGTCCGAGGCCTAGACCAGACATGGAAGTAGGGGTACAGCAAGGTAGATGGACGCAGTGTGAAATTGTGAGAATCATGAATTACACTTGGGTCCCTCTTTTGTCAGCCCACCTTTGGTTTGAATCATCTTCGGTTTGATATCTCTGTTCACTGTGATATCTGCAGCACAGCCCTGTCCAGACCCTAGACTTGGATGTGTGGCTGAGGCAGTTACATATGGGAGCTGCAATAGGTGGAGGCCATGTCAATAATTGTAGAGTTAGACATTGCTTTCTTCATGTCCAAGGAAAGGCATTGCCTGGTCTGGCTGGCTGCTGTAATAAAATGCCTTACACAAAGTAATTCACAAACCACAGGAATGTATTGTTCACATTGATGCTCTCTGCTTTCATGAGCACATACTACTGATGACGTCACGGGCCGGAAAGCAAAAGCATGCTTCCTCAAGCCTCCCATTCATTTCCTAAAGCCCTCACCTTTTTAAAAACTTTGCTTTAATTTTATTTATTTTACATCCAGATGGTAGCTACCCTCTCCCTTTTCCCCATCTTCTCTCCACCCCTCTCCTCTTCATCCCCTCCCATCTTCCCCTCCCCCCTCCTCCTATCTTCTCCTCTCCCCCTCCGCCCTCCCCCTCCCCTCCCCTCTTCTCTCCCAGCCACCAATTCACTGTTTTTTCTTCAGAAAAGAGGAGGCCTGCTATTGAATTTAGATCTGGTTCTTCTTCCTAGCCCCATGCTCTCAGAAATAAGACTCAGATTCAAAATATATTTACAGATACTTTGGCCATATAGCTAGGCTCTTCACTGACTAGTTCATAAATAACTCATTTATTCTAATCTACATTCTGCCATGTCCGACACTAATTCTCAGAGACAGTGCAAATCAAAGGGAGGGAAGAATATTTTCCTAGCCTCTTTTTGCACCTTGTAAAATCAGCCATCGCACAAGGAAGCTGGAGCTTCACATTTTCATAATAAAATGTCTTTCAAGATGGATTTTTTTTTTTGTCATCTTCATCCAACCTGCTTTAAAATTGCACCCTCTCACCAAGGACAAACACAACAACAAAAGCCCTATTGTTAAAGAAACATCCTAAGGTAATTACCAATACACCAAACTTACAGGAAGCTCCAACAAGTTTCTTTTTTTACAATGGCAAAGAGTTTATTTGTATCTACTAAGCAAATAGAGCTTGGTTCTTCGTGTTCTTAGAAAGACATTTGGGACATGGAATGGCAATAAAAGCTTCATAACTCCTAGATGTGTCAAAGATGACTATACACACATAATTGCATGCATCACCTTCTGAATAGGCGATCCCTGAAATTCTAGAACCTCCAAGATTTGACATTATTTCTCTGTGCCATTTCCAAAACTTTCACATTCCAAGAATTCCTTGGTCACCTTAAAGGCATCTCTGTGTCTCGATGGCCTATGGAAGTTTCTTTGGCTTTAGAGGAGATTACAGTGATGTTGTGCTGAGAATCCATCTTTGCATTTGATCACACTGGCTACCTCTTGTGTTTGATGGCCAAAATGCAATGGTCCTAATAAAACACAATTTATTGGGAGGAAAATTCTCAAATGTGTAGATCTTAGGCTTTTGAGAATGGCAGTATTAGAAAAGGGCCTTTGTGACCCCTAAAACAGTTCCTCACACCGAGCAGCTGCTTCCTGGCTTCCTAGTCATAGAAGCAGGCAGCATTAGGCCAGTGCAGTTCTGTTTGGTTTTCTGTATTTGTGTTTACAGTTGAAAACATTTCTTCCTTTGCATCTACAAGGTTATAATTATTAGGTGTTCCAATAATTAGGTGTTCTATTGTTGCATGGTTTTGAAAACATGCTATCTTTTTTGATGGCTGTGATATTATTAATCAGCTAATTATCATCATTGGAAAATATGTGTCCAAGTAGTTTTAAAATATACCTTCTCAAAACAAAATAATTTATAGTCTTAAAATGTGTATGGTGTTTACAATAGGATGCATTTTTGAAGCTCCAAGCAATGGCAAAAAAAAAAAAAAAAAAAAAAAAAAGAAAGTAAGAAAGAAAATCACAGGACCCCACAGGAGTTGTGTGCCACTATGGTGACTTGAGTGTCTGTGGCATTCCCTCCAAGCTCAGCACAAGGCGTTTGTCTGTCAGCACTGGCCAGACATGTGATCAGCTGACACAGCTCTTTACTCTATGGGTCACTGGCAGAACAGACAGGTTCAAATGCGCAAGACGTTGGCTCTAGCTCTTCCTGAATGCCTTTCCTACTTCATTAAGCTTCAAGCATGGTTGTTTGTATAGGACAAGAACACATACTGGCACTCAAAAACATAAACCTCCTGCTTAAGTGCAATACAGCCAACATAGGAAGACTCTAGCAAACGGATTCCCTGCAAAGGCTTTTTTCATTTCTTAATTTAATGAGGCTAAGATGAGAAGAATGTTCAACATTTATTTTGAAGAATGTTAATCCATAACATTGTATAATAGTGACATGACCACAAGAAAAAAAATGTGACCATAATAATCTATTCTCCATCCTTAAACCACATCACCAAAACCAAATATTGACCAATAACATTCATATTTAATTTATCAATTTATTTAAAACTTTTTATTTATTCTCTCTGTCTCCTCTGTGTGTGTGTGTGTGTGTGTGTGTGTGTGTGTGTGTGCCCATGAGCATGCACACGCCATTCAGGTATTCAGGTGGAAGAGAGAAGACAACTTTGTGAATTAACTCTCTCCTTCCACATTTACATGGCTTCCAAGCCATCAGGTCTGAATAGAAAGCAGTTTACCTGCTGAACATCTAGCCACCCCATGATGTGCTTTACAAAGCACATGTTTAACTGAGTGTCATGGCATTATATGTATTAGAAATGGTTGATGAAAGCAAGCCAGTAAAAACAGGTGTAGAAGCCGCACAACTCAGAAGGAAACTGTGACAACCTAATGGCTAATCACAAAGTAAAGCCCGCTCTGAGTGGGGTGGGCCGTCTTCCTTCTACAGAAATACTACAAGGTAGAAAGCTGCTGCATAGGTTCTAAGAGATCAAAAAGTCTGTCTGCGCAGTTCATTCCTAGTGTCTGGACCTTAAATATTTGTTGAGGAATGAGTAGCATTTGGTAGAACCTCAGAAACTCTTACAATAGAAAATTTCACTTCACAGGCAGGGATGTTGAAAGCCATAGGAGAAGAGCTGAATTTCCAGACACAAGCCTTTGGCAGCCTAATCCTGGTGCTTCCAGTGCAGCCTGCCAGCCTTTCCTAGAAAAGGACGTGCTCTTCCAAGAAAATTGCAAGCCTTTTCCTTCTAGGATCTTACTTCCTATGGATGAGATGAATTTTAAATTACTATGCTTAATTTGACTTTTGGTTTAATCTTATTCCACACCCCACAAGTTACCAGAGCAGTTCTGAAGAGACTCCTATGCTGACTGCCCAGCTTTACTACTCTTAAACTAATGACTTGTTGCTAATGGATGACAAGGGCTGGGTCAAGGTGATTCTCAGCATTTCAAATAAAGGAAAAACTGTTGAAGATGGAGGAGGTTTAAATCATGAAATAGAAGGTATCATTGACAGCAAAATGATATAGTCAGACAGGAAAGATTCTACCCACCCCCATGCCCAATTTCCATTGTGTTAAAATGTAAACTGAAATCCTTAGTACAGAAAAGGAGATGTTTTGTAGTCTCTTACTCTCTGTACTTTGAACAGTTGTAGGTCTGTGTGGAAGTGATATTTTTATGTACTGTGGAAAACTTGTCTTTGTATTATTCTAAAGCTGATTTCTATACTAGCAGAGATCTAATTACAGGCTAGACTTTGGTATTGTTATTTTTATGAAGCATCACCTGTCTCAGTGTTTTGTAAACATCTTCTTCATCACCTTCTGATTGGTTTAATAAAGAGTTTAAAGGACTTTAGCAAAGAAGGAAAGGATGGGTGGGCCTTCCAGGAAGTGTTAGGAACTCTGAGAAAGAGTCTGAGGCAGGAGATTCACTAGTCAGACACAGAGGAAGAAGCAAGGGCTGCTACTCAGGAGGTAAAGAGTCACATGGCAAATTAGTATGGATCAATTTAAATATAAGAGCTAATGGGAGACAAGCCTAAGCTAAGGCCAAGCTTTCAAAATTAATAAAAGTTCTCAGTGTCATTACCTGGGGGTCTGGCAGGCCACAGACAATTAGGTAATATGTCTATATTAAGGTTCTCTAGAGGAGCACAGTTGATAGAATGAATATACATGGTGTGACTCTTCCTACCCTGAGGGATTGTCTGCCAATACAGTCCACAAGGGCAATGGGTCCAGAAGCCCTGTGAGTATGTACAGTGAATGATCACACTGGGACCAGCTTTGGGGAGTCAGGTTAACTTTTCTTGGGGTGATTCAAGGCTTATATAATTTGGGGGACTAAGAGTAGCAGTATCCAGGATGGGCAAAGATCATTGGCTGAAAGCTTAAGGTGCCTAAATGCCAAATTAGCATGGGAAAGCATTTCAGGAATCTCATGTGCTAAGTTGAACCTGTAATCTAACAGGCTATGTGACATTCTGCATGTAGGGGTGTGTGTGTTTGGTGGTGGGGGTTTGAATTCCCCAGACAAAGTCAGAGAAGGAGAAGCCCTAATAATGATGGGAATCTTCCATTACACATGGAGCTTCAGAAGACTATCTGGTTAATGGTGGACTTCAACCTTAACTAGCAGAGTTTTCCCACAATATGGGATTAATTAGAATGGCTAACAGGCTGCAATTTAAATATTCCAACAATGACTATCTCTCAACTGAAAGTCCAAGAATCTAGTAGTTGTTCAATCCATGAGGCTGGGTCTAAGTGGGTCTTCAGTACAAGTCAGAATACCATAGAAATTAGCTTTACTATCACTGAAGTAATAAACTTGCCAGGGAGAATGAGGGGAAGCAGAAAAAGGGCAAAAATTTCCTTCCTCCATGTCCTTTATATAGGTTGTTAAGGGAAAGTGTGGTCCAGATTTAGGGTGGGTCTTCTGATGGAAAACGTTCCAGTTAAGTAAACCACAGGTGTACCTGTGGGCTGTGGGCTGTGAGAGGCAGCTGGGTATCTGGTCAGGAGCAGGCCTTGAACCCCGGAGACCCTAAAGGGATGGTAGGTGTTCAGCCTTGTTCCTGGGCCCTGGTTCCTTTCACTTAGCTTCAGCCTCTCCCAAAGAAAGGTTTGTGGCCTTTGGTCACGTAGCATGGGTAAAGGGCATGACTACAGGCTGCAGAGCCTCAAGAGATCTCCTTATTCATGAGATACCTAAAGGCCAGAGGGTGTAGCCAATTAAGCATTCCTTCCCAGATCCTCCTCCTACTTCCAAAAGGTATTTAACCTCAGGCCTGCCCTGAGAACAAGGGGTACAGCTTCATCTATTTTTTGCCATGACAGTAAATGGTTTAAGATCATGGACTACCTCTAGTACTTGGGGCCCTCCATGGGGAACTGTGGAGAAGGTCTTCAACTACCGAGTTGCCACCTAATCTCCCACCAGAGAACTTCTCTACATTCCAGCCACAGAGAGGCCGCCAACCCAAGTGGAGCTAACCAAGCCAGCCATGACGAAGCCAAGCGAGTCACCATAACCAACAGTCTCATTCCCTGTGGGGCACCACCGGAGCTCATCTTCTGCCCCTCGCCATGTCTCGGCCCTTCTGTGGCCTCTCAGCAGTGCCTGGGAGCCCAAGGACTTGAGACCAGTCAATCCCTACCCACCTTCTTGCCCAGGGGTCCCCAACCCAAGAGCTCTGGCCCCCACAGGGCCTCAGACTGGGATCTCCCCATGCCTGGAGTGAAGCTCTATGGCTTTCCATAGCCCAGCGTGTGGAGTGAACTCAGTTGAATTCTGGAACTTCTTCCCCCCTCCCAGCCGTGGTTCCAGTCACCTGGGCAGCAAACACATGGGACCCACAACTCAGCCCAACAGAACCCACACCCAAGACAAGCCACAGCCCCATATGTACCCAACTGCTTGAGCTTTTAGTTAATTCCAGGTATAGTCAAGTTGAAAAACAAAAATAGCCACCACTGCATCTTTACATTAGTCATTGTGCTGGCTAGTTTTACATCAACTTGACACATGATAGAGTCATAAGAGGGAAAGGAACCTCAATTAAGAAAATGTTTCCACAAGACTGGGCTATAGCAAACCTATAGGGCATTTTCTTAATTAGTGATTGCTGGAGGAGGGCCCAGCTCTTTGTAGGTAAGGCCAACCTTGAGCTGATGGTCCTGGGTTCTGTAAGAAAGCAGTGTGACATCCAGAGACTGCTCCACCTGGATATCCATCCCTTGTGCAGTCACCAAAGACAGATGCTGATGTGGATGCCAGGAACTGCATGCTGACAGGAGTCTGATATAGCTGTCTCCTTAGAGGTCTGTCAGAGTCTGACATATTCAAAGGCGGATGCTCACAGCTAACCATAGACCTGATCATGGGGTTCCCAATGGAGTAGTTAGAGAGAAGGAGCTGAAGGAGCTGAAAGGGTTTGTGGCTCCATGAGGAGAGCAACAATACGAACCAAGCAGAGCTCCCAGGGTCTAAACCACCAGCCTGGGAGCACATAGGGAGGGACTCATGGCTCCAGCTGTATATGTAGGGGAGGATGGTTTTGTTGGACATAGGTGGGAGAGGAAATCCTTGGTCCAGTGAAGGCTGGATGCCCCAGTGTGCGGGAATTCATGGGTAGGGACGTGGGAGTGGGAGAGTGGGTGGGGCACATCCTCATAGAAGCAGAAAGAGGAGGGATGGGATAGGGGTTCCTGGTTTGGGAGGAATGGGGAAAGGGGATCATATAATAATGTAAATGTAATAATGAAATGTAAATAAAATATCCAATAAAAAATGCACAGACCAAAAAAAAAAAAAGCAGGCTGAGATCACCATAAGGAGTGATCCAGTAAGCACCACTCCTCCATGGCCTCTGCATCAACTCCTACCTCCATATTCCTGCCTTGCCTGAGTTCCTGCCTGGATTTCCTTTGATGATAAACAATGATATGGAAGTATAAACCTAATAAGTATTTTTCTCTTAAACTTGCTTTTGGTCATGATATTTCATCATAGAAATAGTAACTCTAACTAGGACAATCACCATCTACTATAAAGAAAGCATGTCTGATGAGGATTGAGGATTATATAAATCCCAGTCCTAAACAATACAGCTATGTCAAACATTCTTCCCCCAAGGCTCAGGGATCATTGCAGAGGAAGAGACCGAAATATTTTAAAAAGCTAGAGGTAGTGGATAACTGCAAATAAACAGTATTTTTCAGACACAGCATAGCAGTTGAGATAGCATGCACAAGACCTGTGGAAGCTCAAGCCAGACAAAAATCTCTGCATATAGAGAAGTAAGTGTGAGGTATCACCTTTAGCTAAGGAACTATTGGCAACTGATAACTTCTGGGACAGAGTGTGGCTCTGGTGGGTTGACAATGATTTAATGGAAGGCCTCATATCCAAGCATATATGAATAGCACCAACTGCATTTAACCAGTTTGAATAAAAAGAAAAGGACACAAAGCTGAGCAGAGAGGGAAGGAAGGCTGGATCTGGGAGGAGGTGGGGGAGGCGTGTATGTGATCAAAATACATCGAACAAAATTCTCAACCTAATAGCAGATGGAAGTGGGCTTGGCAGAGGGGCCAAGTCACAGATGGAGCTATCATTCCAGGACAACTCCTCGGAAACACTGACCATGAGTAGACTCTAGGTGCATTAGCTTCTAATTGGGAGATTTGCATGTACTATCTGACACTCCCCAAATATATTTTCTATTTCTCTGTCCTGTAATACATCTTAGAGAAAATTCATTTCTAAAATAGGAGCATGAGGTTAAATCATGCATTTAATTAGAGAATTGCCCAGAGCCTGGACCTCTGACATCCCATAGCTATACATGAGATAGACAACGACTTCCATATGTATCTCCTCAAAGCAACCAGCTCATAGAAGTGAAATACACAGTCCTGAAGAGTTGTGGGTAGCAGATGCTCTGATGAGTACTTTGGTATTCAAGATGTTATGATCCTGGGATGTCTTGATCACTGAAAATCTGCTATGCTCTCCATCTTGTATCTACCATGGAAATGATGCCAAATTCCTCTCTTATTTTCTCTTAGTTCTTTGAAAATACTGATTCATTTTCCTCTATAAGTACAAAGATGTATCTTAAGCCAATACCTCTGTCTACATTGGTAGAGACAGAGTGTAGCTGTAAATCTCTGACCAAATTAAGACCAGTAAAGGAAAACACAACTCAATAATTATGGTTATAAATTACACGCCTAGATTGGGCAGATTTACCTCTACACTACTCTAATCGCCAGCTATGAGATCCCTTATAACTTGCGGTTTATCCAGGCCGCATGGTTGTCCTTCCGGCTCTGGCTCCTCCATTGTCAGCTTCCTTCTACCGCAGGTTTCCTTCTGCTTCGATTTCCTCCTGCTTCTACCTCTGCCTCTCTTCTGTTCTACCTTTTATATCGAATTCCTCTCACTCTCTCATCCCTAAGCCTTTTTCTCCACATCCCCTTCTACTGCCCAATCTCTGGCTCTAGCCTTTATTTTACAGGTTTTAATTGGACAGAAGGTTTACAAGACGTCACCTGTGTACAGATTCAATCATCCTCTGCAGCCCCTCCCAGGAAAGTGGAACTAGGATCAAAATACAAGGCTGAGGCTATCCACAACAACAGAGGAAGTAGCATGTCATGTCTTACATATGACAAGAAGGGTAAGAGATGACATTATGTGCTAGAAAGGGGGAAGGGTGCAGACTCTAGCACAAGAACAGAAAGTCCTGAGGTATTTCTGTTAAGTGTGTGGGCTGAGGAAAGAGCTCCCAGGATGGGATCCAGCAATTATCAAGTGGAGCACCCACACCAACCACTCCCTTGATCATGACATTTATTTTGTCTGCCATAAATTGCTGCAGATTCAAGAGTTAGAAAACTATCTGTTAGAGTCTGTCATGTGAACATAGACCCTTGCTAATAAACATAAACTCTCATGAACATTGCAAATGTTAATTGGTTCTTTTGATAACAAAATCATTTTAAAATATTGAGCAAAAGACTCTAATGAAGTGTGGGTATTCTTGTCATACATAAAGTATACTCTATGCTAACTATATACTGGAAAGTAGCTTTTCAGATAATATGCAAATCATTAAATAACTCACAGGTCCAACAGTTCAACAGGCCAATTATTCTGCTGAAGATTCTTTGGTCTGCTTTATGTCTCAAAATAAACCTAAAAACTTGATGATGCTACTATATCAAGACTATGATAAGAAAAAGAAAAAAAAGGCTAACATCTCATGTTGAAGTGACTAAGCCAATGGCTTACCACAAAGAATTTTTATATTTTCACAGCTAGCAACACGTGGAATCAATTAATAGGACTATTTTCAGTCACTCAACCTCTTGGTGCAAAACCAGGGCCCCCTATACTTCCCCACTGCCCTTTTCACCCTTTCTATTCCATCTCCATTCCTTTGACACTTCCTGACCCACAAAAACCCTCTCTGCTAGAGACCCCCAGTGGACACAAAAGACTAGGGCTGGGTAGGTGATCTCTATTATCCTCCCTCTCCTTCATCTGGGAATCTGTCCAAATTTACTGTTAGTCCTGCCCATAGAAGCCCCTCTTCTAAACCCATCTCCATCTGCTCAGAAATCTGCCTGCTGGTGCAGACCCAGGGTTTCCTAGTTCTTCCCCATTGACCCTTTAGCCTTTCTTTCATTCCTTGGTGACACCCATTGAACAGCAGAAATACCCACTATCATGGACCCCATAGCCACCACACTTGTCTAGGACCGAGAGCAGGCAACAGAAACCAAAGATCTGAGCAACCATGGAACAAAAATGAGACCAGGTACCTACAGCAAGAAACAAATCAAATGTCATAACTCCAGATACCCAGATTCCAACACAGAACCCCAATATAAACAACAAAGACAATGAGCCTCCTCAGAAGCCAGCAACTCTATTGCAATAGGTCCCAAGGAAAGCAATTTAGCTGAAGCAGAAGGCAAGAACTTCAATGAGTATGTTCAAGGACCTTAAAGCATAGATGAATAATGTGTCAATGAAGATCATGAAAACACAAATGGATGAATGAAACAATTCAAGATATCAAAGCAGAATTTAACAAGGAAATCACTAAAGAAAACCTAAACTGAAATAAAACTGAAAATGATCTTAAGAGATCAAACAGAACTTCAGATGTTGGCTTTATCAACAGATTGAGATGTGGAAGAGAAAATTTAGGGCCGGAAGACAACAAAGAAAATGGATAGTTCAGTCAAAGAAAACGTTAAATTTTAAAGAAAGTAAGAGAGAAAGAGAGAGAGAAGAGAGAGAGAGAGAGAGAGAGAGGGGAGAGAGAGAGAATTCCAGACACAAAACATCAAGAAAATTCAAGATACTGTGAAAAGACTAAACTTATGAATAATTATTATAGGGGAAGGAGAAGAAACCTAGGTCAAAGTCACAGAAAGTATTTTTAACAAAATAATAGAAGAAAATTTCTCCAGTCTAAAGAAAGAAATGCCCATCGGTGTACAAGACACAAACAGAACACTAAGTGGGCAGAACCAGAAAAGAAACTTACTACAACATATAATAAAACAACAAATGAACAGAACCAAGAAAGGATAATAAAAGCTGCATGGGAAAAGGACTAAGTCACATATAGAGGCAGGACCATCAGATTGAGACCTGACTTTTCTGTGGAGACTCTGAAAGCCAACAGGGCCTGTACAAATGCTCTACAAGTTCTGAAAGACCACAGATGCCAGCCAGACTACTATATCCAGAAAAATTATCAATCACAGTTGACAGAAAGAAGCATATTTAATGAAAAACCCAATTTAAGCAAGTTTTAATTAAAAATTTTTTATACACTATATTTTCATCATGCTTCCTCCTCCTGTAACCCATTCCAAATTCTCAATTTACCTCCCAACCCACTGGACTTTATCCCCCAACTCAGAAAACAAAACAACAAGAAAGAAAACAAAAGTGAAAACCGAAACAAAAAAGGCAAAAAAAAAAAAATGTCTAAACAACACAAAGTAAAACAAAGAGTCTATAAGAACACTGTGGGTTTATTTTGTGTTGACTAACTACTTGTGGGCATAGGGCCCACCCCTGAGGGTGGTTGAGATACCCAATGAGATTCCAATATACCAAATTGATTCTCCCTTTACCAATGGCTCTCAAGTGCAGATGACTTCTTGGTTACGGTGGGAATACATGTTTACTTCCTAGCTCAGTGCTAGAATTTGCCTGACTTGAACCCAGTGCATGCTGCCACTCACTCTATGAGAGCACCTGCACTGACCCGACCCATGGGTCTAGTTATTCATGGGTGTCGAGGGGGACCTCACCTGAAAAGGAACACAGGCCGAGAGAAGGGACGGAAGACCAAGCAAAATGGAGTCTTGTCAAGGTCTCACTTTAATGCGGAAGTAGGCTTACAAGATATACTCTTAGGCAAGGGTTAAAGGGGAACAAGGGACAGGGTGGAGGTCATTGTTAGGGCTATCCCTCTATTGAATGCTTATTGCCCTAGACCATCCCACTGTTGTAACCAGCTCCCAGGAAATGCCAGACGTTCTTTAAGTTCCTGTGACCTGAGACCCGAGAACGTCCTTTCTTAATCTTGTACTGACTAGGCTTCCCAGAACACCAGGCAATTTCCTGAGGTTCTCTTGGAACAGCAGGTAGTTTCCTGGGTTTGGTTCCCAACATTTGCTCCCTTTTAACAATTTTAAATGACGCTGGCAGGTGATGCGGACATTAAGAAATCTCATCAGACAGATGAGTGGGCATTGACCAGAGGGGGAAAGCATTGACCTGATCCTCCAAGTATCAATTTGTAATGGTGTCTTTTTTGGGGAGGAGAGGGTTATTTGTCTCGTGGGCCACGTAGGATATTGAGGGTCCTAGCTGGCTGCTTTGAGACACAAGAAATCAACATCAACCTCTATGCAATCAGGTTTGCTTTTTGGGGGACTCAGAAGTGGACAATTTTGGTCCTCCCCCTGCGGTACCTCTGCACGCACCCCTTGCAGGTACCCACATTGTGTTCACGCCAGCGGAATCAACGTGCATAGATCTGAGTTCTATGCAGTTCCTAAAGGAGTTATGTCATCACAAGACTCAGCCAAGCCTCTATCAGCCAAATCAAGTCTATGATAATGTACTTGTAGGGGTTTAGATGCCATGGAGTCAATCTGTTGTTTTACAAAGCCAGTGAGTCTGTTAAAGTCCCAAGGGCCGAGAGCCAAAATGAGAAGGGCACTAACCACTGGACCCAGGATGGAAGGGGGAAGGGTGCTAAGCCTAGGAGAGGCAGAGAACCAGTTTTTCTTGTTATTGCTGTTTTCTAATCTCTCTCTGATCTTGGCCATACTGTCTCTAACTACCCTAGTGTGGTCAGTATAAAAACAGCATTCCTCCTTGAGGGCAGCACAGAGCCCCCTTTGCTGAAGGAAAAAGCAGATGAAGGAATTCTTCTAGATTAGAGATGCTAATCTCTCGCTGTTCGGTGTTCTAATTAATGGCCCTAAGAAGTTCTGAGTAGTACAAGTCCTGAGGCCTGCATCAGGATCAAGGCCTCCAATAGCATACACCACGGATGACTTTTTATCTGGAAAGGAAAAAGAAGGGAATTCTCAGGGAGCTCTCTCTTCCCTGGATCTCAATTGTTATCCATTTTATCTACAATTGGGTCTGGCTTTGTGGAGGTATCTATCTGTTTCACCAATCTTTCTGGCAGCCATCTAGCCACGCCTTCTTTGGTATCAACCAGACATATCGATCCTTGGCCCCATATGAGAACTAGGTTGAGTCATTCTATTTCCTTCCACATAACTGTGGCATAGTTTTTTTTGTCTCAGGGTGCCAGAGGCGATCAGCAGCAGATTTTGCCATGAGCATCCAAATTTAGAAAATGGAGAACATTTCTACGAGAACCCTTCTGGGGGTATACCTCCCACTCTTTTGTTTTTTTTTTTAAAGCCAATTTTTTGGAGTTCCTTCAAAACCAGGGCAAAAGCACCAGTAGCTGCTCTTCCCACACTCAGAGAGTTATGAAGATATTATTTTAAAGTTTCATGATACCTGTTTCACAATACCTTGTCCTTGAGGATTATAAGGAATCTTTGTAATATTGGTAATATTAAATTGTCAACAAAACATCTCAAATGTTTGACTGTAATAGCCAGTTCCATATTCTCTCTTAATCTGATATGGGACACCAACATAGAAAGAAAATGTAGGCAATAACTAATTACTTTTTTAGTTGCTTCTCCTGCTAAAGTAGTTGCAACTATAAAGCCTGAAAAGGTGTCAAGTTACATGTACATGTTTTAATTTTCCAAAATCAGAAATGAGCAACATCCACTTACCATAATTGACTAGGTATAAGTCCTCAAGAATTAACACCATTATGAAAACATTGAGGATACAAGTTTTTGCAATTTGACTTGCACAATCTCTAGGAAATACCAAATTATTGTCTCAAGGTATTACTATTTTGATGATATAAAGAATAAGATGGTATGGCCAATTGATTTCTATAAGGCTTATAGTCTGACTGGTATACAAATCTGCTGTGGCATTGCCCTGGGGTCCAGCAATCCAATATGAGCTCTTACATGTCTTATAAAGTTAAAGGAAGGTACGTGTTTCTTAAATTAAGCTGTATTTGTAAAATTTGAGAATTAGCCATATCTAAAAAAGGAACAATTTTAAGCAATTATAAACCTTGAGCTATATACTGGCTATGATATACAAATTGAAAGCTTGATTTTTCAGCATTTCAAACAGTGGCTACAGCACGTAATTCAATTATTTGTGCTGAAGCAGGGGAAAACTTAAGAAAATGAACATGTGATCCAATTATATATACTGTCTTCCATTAGGTGAGCTGTCTGTAAATATTTTTTGCCTTTGAATACTTTCTGGAGCAACAAGCACTCCCCCAAAATTTAAAGTTTGTTGTATGAGCATAAAGGCTTGCATTAAAACTCCTTCAGAGAGATCAACTAATAAAATACAATACAATGAATAATATACACTGAAAGATTCAATCTCTTAACTTCTTGTAAGTCTATTAGCTATTCCTTGAGGCAAAACTTTCTAGTGATATTGCTTCATGGACTCTCAAAAATTACAAGCAAACTCACTGAATGCAAGACTCTCACCTTCACCAGGATGTAAATCTAAATCTAAATCTAAGTCTAAGTCTAAATCTAAATCTAAGTCTAAGTCTAAATCTAAGTCTAAATCTAAATCTAAGTCTAAGTCTAAGTCTAAGTCTAAGTCTATGTTACTAATCAAGTCTAATCTAAATCTAAGTCTAAATCTAAATCTAAGTCTAAATCTAAATCTAAGTCTAAATCTAAATCCATAATAATTCTATATGCATTTCCTGGAATGGCAGCTGGAGTAGGCAAGCAGGCTGTAATTGCCCCACACATTTTATAAACTTAAATTTGAACTTTGGTTTGGATTAATGGAATAACCAATTGCTTGTAGCTGAGTGAGAGTATCAGATAAGGCCAAGTTGAAGGCCAGTCTTGTCCTCTCTTACTCTTTGAGCAATTCAAAGCTATGTCATGGAGGGAAGCAGGCATAATTTTAATTTCTCCAGCATAATCATTTTATAACTCCTGGACCATAAACTGACTGTTGTGAATGTCTTTGGGTCTAAGCTGACTTTTTCTCCCCAAGGAAGAAGCAAGGCAATAAAACAAATTCCTGAAAACACCTTTCTAGGGGCTAGTCAGGGTGACCGTGACAAAAGGAATGTCACACCAGCTTTTGCTGAGCCCACTCTGCGCTTTGTCTTAACTCAAATGTGAAAGTTCTTAATCTGGGCCTATTTCCTGAGGCCTGGACCAACAATTATCTTGTCTGCACTGAGGATAGATTCCAGGGGAGTGATTCTGCTGTTTCTCTATGCCTCTATTTTTTGGACAGTCTTTCCTAAAATGACCTATGTCCCATATCTAGAACATTCCTTATCACCTAAGTGCTGTGAAAGCATGGCTTTGACTGTAGTTAGCATTCTCATAAGCCAATTTTATAAAAGGGACTCATGCCTGAGGGTCTCTAAAGATTTTACCTGCCCTTTTAGCAGCCTATCTACAAATTCCTGAAATAGTTAGTTCATCAGGGCCTTGTTTGATCCCAGATAAAACTTACACTGAGATCTCCTTTTCAATCTTGAGGGGCAAAATTTTCCTCTACCGCTGTATCTAATACTCTTGCAATCATCTCCACCTGCTCGATCTTCTTCTTAACCATGAGTGAGTCAAAAAAATTCTCGAGCTCATGATTGAACTTCTAACTGCAGCCACTGGAACATTTGCAGTTTAACTATATTTTTAAGTTTTTTCTGCAATATTAGAGTTTAACAATAATTTTGAGAAACAAAACCAATTTTTTAACAATGCAGACAATCCATTTTCTCTAAAGTCAACACCAAGCGCACTACTTTTATGTTACAAAGTTTGGCTGTCAGTTCTTATATGCAGCTTTTAATAACTCTTAAAGAGACATTGTTTTAAATTCTCTCTTTATACATCTGGTTTCTGAATGACTCCAATCCTGAGTAACCAGTTTTAAGCCAACTTTCTGTTACCAAAATTGCAAATTTTTAATCATACCCAATAACTTATAGGTCAATAATCTATAACCAAGTCATGCAGAACATATTTATACTTTTAAAACCAGTCAGAAACAAATGAAGTAGATGCATATCTTATATATCTTATCCAAACAAAATTTTCTTACTTTTTCTAGCTGTAATTTCAAGAGAAAAGTACCTTGTCACCTGCTGAACCCAATAATCATAGTCACAGATTATTCTAGGAGAAACAAACCATCAGCTCCTTACCAAAGAAGCCACAAAAACCCTACTGGCCCCTTTAAGAGCAGCTTTTACATCAATGAGACTATGGCAGAGCTTCTCCATGCTAGACTAGACTCCTAACCACAGGTGCAGGGCTCCAAAGGCCAATTGAAACTGCTTTTTTACTTTTTCTTTTCTCTCTCTCTCTCTCTCTCTCTCTCTCCTTTGAAACTAGTTAAAAACTGAATCAAGGGCTGAACAACCAGCAGATAAAGTTTTAACCATTTTTCTTATAAACATGAAAAAATGGAACAACATTCAAGCAACAAAACAAATACATAGACATAAACTGACAGACATGGGCAGATTGGTGGCCAAGGACAGACAATAGACAGAGAAAGCAGAACTGAGGATCTCTCCCTTTTGAGCCAGAGAAAAATGCAGGGCATCTCTGATTTTCTGCTGCTCCTAGGAGGGCTCTAAAATAGCCTTTTCCTCTTCTCTTGTTAACATTGCTGGAAAGTGGACAACTCCTTTAGCCCTTTCTCTCCCTCATCTTAAAGGTTTAACTCTTTGTCTCCTCCTTAGGAGGTGTAGCATTTTTATCATTTTTTAGCATTTGTTATCCTCTTGAGGAAACATCACCAATGAAATTTTTAAAAAATCCTTCTTTTTTTACCCTGACTCCCTTCTCCCTAAATGAGGCCTTAAGGCCTTTAATAAACTTCTTTCCAATATTGGCCCATGTTAATTGGACGGCAATGACCTACCTAACCTCTGGGCCCCCGCGGGCGTGGGGGGGGAGGTGGTGGTGGCTTTGGTGACTCAATAATGGTTTTTCGGCCGACTTCACTTCTGTTGACACCATCCGATGAGGGTCCGTACCTCTTGCTCTACACTGGGCCCACCTGACCCAACCTGCGGGTCTAGTTATTCGTGGGTGTCAAGGGGGACCTCACCTGAAAAGGAAAGAAGGAATGGAAGACCAAGCAAAAATGAGTCTTGTCAAGCTCTCACTTTAATGCGGAAGTGGCTTACAAGATATACTCTTAGGCAAGGGAGGAAGGGGAACAAGGGACAGGGTGGAAATCATTGCTTAGGGCTATCCCACTATTGAATGCTTATTGCCCTAGACCATCCCACTGTTGTAACCTTATTGCCCTAGGCCATCCTACCGTGTAACCAGCTCCCAGGAAATGCCAGAGTTCTTTAAGTTTCTGTGACCTGAGACCCGAGAACGTCCTTTCTTAATCTTGTACTGACTAGGCTTCCCAGAACAGCAGGCAATTTCCTAAGGTTCTCTTGGAACAGCAGGTAGTTTCCTGGGTTTGGCTCCCGACACTGCACTAGCTTTTGTGTCTGGAAGACAGTTTTGTTGGAATCATTCACGACTTCTGGCTCTTACAATCTTTCTACTTCCGTTTCACATAGATTCCAGAGCCTGAGGGTTAGGGAGTAATGAAAGAAATCCCATTTAGAACTGAACACCTAGGGACAATTTGAACTAAATAAATCAGTACCTAAATCTTCATGACTTCTAGTCATACTGAAAGGAGAGTAGCAGAAAGAGAAAAAGGGTAATGACTCTTATTTGTGTAGTCAGCACTGAACCTGAAAGAACTGAACGATGACAAGCATGTTTGGTCTGATACAACAGTGCCAAGCATTCCAGGAGACCCTTAGTATCTACAAAAGTGACTGGTGAGGGAGAGCGGGGATTGCAAAGAGTAAACCAGTGAGCAAGAGTGCACACAGTGAGACTAAGACAGTCTGACAGGTTACTGGATAGATAGTCTTAGAAGCACAGGGCCTGAGGCTATGGGGAAGCAGAGAAAGATAAGACAGCTGGTCATCTGGACAGAATTGCACCATCCAAAAGCAATAGCTGAGCTCTGGCCCCAGAGGAGCATCTGCTTGGATTCTACTTTGTCTGCAGAAACATCTGGAATCCAAGAGCATCACTTGGTTATGAGCACTAGGGAGGTAAAGAAAACCTTCTGTTCTGACCACACACACACACAAGAGAAAGGAACTAGAACATGCAGATCCATGGCCAGGCCTTCTGGACACCTAGAAAGTCGAACTGCTAAAGTTCATTGTTGAACATCATGCCATGTTGAACATCAAAGCTTTGAATTGAGGGTGTATGAAGTCAGAGGACACTCCAGGCCCAAGAAACTTGCTAAGGTGAGGTTGGCAGCATCCACAGATGTTCCTGGCCCTTGACCTAGTGTTTGCTTTTACAGTGATGATAAATATATCTCTGAAGAAAACTTTGCTTTCCACAACATGGTATAAGATGTTTAGTATCCCAAAAGGGCCAATTTGCTTGTTACTACCTGGTGGGGTCTGTATGGGAAGAGGATACACTCCCTTCCTATTCTTACCTCACTAGAGTTCTATGCTGTGCAAGTGCTCAACAACCTCAGTGGCCCTCCTGATGCTCATACAAATACATGGTTTATTTTTCCTTACATCTAAATGTGCTATTTCACACATGAAACTAGATTTTATCTAAAACCTTCAGGACTTGTTTGTCCTCTTCCTCCTTGGTCTTCTGCTAGTAGATTTGCACAGGGAAACATCAGGAGCTTAATCTCTGACTCTACTGTCTGTCTTTAGGACCCTTTCCTCCTACTTGGCTGCCTTGTCTAGCCTTAATAGGAGAGGAAGAGCCTAGTCTTACTGCAGCTTGATATACCATGGCTGGTTGATGTCTTTGGGAAGGAGGCCTGCCATTTTCTGACGAGAAATGGCTTCAGAGAAGTGGATTGGGGTAGGAGGGGGAGGGGACTGGGTGGGGAAGAGGTAGGAGAAACTGCAGGTGTGTGTGTGTTAAATATATATAAATATATATGTATGTACATACATATATGTGTGTGTATATATATGAAAAGGAACTTAGAAAACAGTAAATTCGACAGAAAGAGAATGTTTCATCAATTCAAATAGAAGGAGAAGTAGCCACCAAATGTTTTTTTCCAGCGCCAAGTTTATTTTTTATAGTAGGATTTTATAAAAGGAAGTTTGGTACACACCTTCACAACTCAGAGGATAGCACTCAGGCTTCATTGTCCATGGGGCGCACACTCGATGACATAATTTAAAGACAACCAAGAGAATGCTGTTGTTTGTGTCACAGAAATTACAGTCAGCTGAGAAAAGAAACAAAAGAGTTGGCTCCTTGTCTCACGTTAGAAGAGCTGGGTAACTGCTCCTGTGCAGGAGGTTTGGATGTGAATAATTTGGAACAGATCCACAGGCCATTTAGGCGATTTACTCCAAGTTCTGGCTTCCATACTCCCATTTGGCTTGAATCATGAGCTAAATTTCAATTTCAAGAAAAGCGTCATAATATGAAGATTAGCCTGAGTGCTGGGTAGTGATCAGAGTAAATTAGCATACCAAGCTACAACTGCAGCACAATGATCCACCCTTGTCTGTGTTTCTACTCTTTGGTTTCAGATACCTGGGATCAGCCTTAGTCCAAATAATTGAATGGAAAATTCCAGTGGTAAACTGGAAGTTGTAAATGGATGGTCTTCTGCCTGCCACGAAGAAATCTTGCTCCATCCCACTGTCTGCCTGAGGCGCGAGCCACTCTTTCCCAGTGTATCAATATCTTCACCGTTCTACAGCCACCAGGCATCTCGTTGAACCGTCTACTCATGTGCTATCCCAGTGCTCGTGGTCGGGTTGCTTAATTTCTCTTAATAATGTCCAGAATACAAGAATAATGATGCCAGCAATTAGCACATGGAAAGACAATTTGCAAGGTGCTTTCCAGAGAAAAGAAGGTAAAAATCTATCCTGGTGTATACAGAAAGGTACAGTGTACTTGACGTTTGCTGCTGTCTATAGCAAACCCCCACTGGGGAATTTGGAAGCATCCCCTAGGTAAGTGGGTGCTGTTAATGCTACAGGTAAGCAGTTTATTCCCCATTTGAGATCTGAGTGGACTATTCATTTTAATATGGTATTTTATTAATTAATTGAGAATTGTATACATGCATGCAAGATTGACTGAGCATGTTCATATCCTGATTCTTTCTCCTAACTCCTCCCAGATCCATCCTCACTTCCCCACCTCCTTCCAACACACTGCCCCCTTCTTTTGTTTTGTTTTTTTTAACATCCAAAAAAATCCAATTTGTGCTACCCACATACTCCTAGGTGTGGGGCCATTCACAGGAATATGGTTTACCTACCATACTCCTACCACAGCCTCCTGCTACCAGAAGACATCGGCTGTCTGCAGCTACTCATCTAGGGATGGGGCTTATGTGGCCTTATCCCTACCTCATGTTGGAATATTTCCTGGCTTATTCTTGTTGGGGTCTTGTGCGTGTATCGCTGTTTGCTTCATATTCATGCATGCCGTGGCCCTGTCAAATCCAGACTGTTTCACCAAGGTCCTCCCCAACCCCTGGCTCTCACAACCTTCTATCCACTCTTTTGAGATGATCCCTAAGCTTTGCAGGGATGGAATGGCTCTGCTGCTCTTACCATCGCTGCTGAGCTGGTTATCAATGAGAATGTTCTATTTTTCTTAATGAAAATAAGTGTGGAAATCTTGTACTATAGAGTGGCTTTCAAATTTGACTGAGTATCAAAACTGCTTGGAGAATTTATTAAAACACAGATTTTGCCTCACCCTACTCTTATATTTCTGGTTTAGCAAACCTAGAGAAATAGCATTTCTATTATAATTTGCATTTCTATCAAGTTCTTGGCTGATGCTAGTGCTCATGATTTAGAGATGATGGCTTGAATATTAACAGATTAAAAGACATTATTGTTGATTATTAGTTGTAACATATATAAATAACTCTGTCTCGCAGACCAGCATCATCTACATTTCTTCAATGTACATTTCTGTTATATCATCACTGACATCTTCACCAAGTGAAGAGCAAACCTGCGGAGAAGCTAGAGAGTGTGTGGGTGAGGCAGAGAAAGGAAACTCACATGAATTACCAGGGCCACAGCTGTGACGTGAGGGATCGGGGCTTAGGACAGTGGCAGAGCGTGTGCCTAACGTGAACTATGCTGTGGTTTCAATCTCCAGCAATATGCATGCATGTAGGGGATGTGCACACCCATATGCACAGACACACAGAGAGAGACAGAGATATACAGAGAAAGACAGAGATACACAAAGAGAAAGACAGAGATAGAGAGAAAGAGAAAAAGGGGGGCTGTAACTTGGGCTACCTAAAACACTGAATTCTATTAAAGAATTCAACTGCAAAAGGCCATCTCTAAACAATGCTTGGTTCTAAAAAAAAACCCTAGAAATATGAATTGTATGTGAATGTTTAGAGAAATGTGAGGTATTGTGGGGGACAGATAATGAATATCTTGCAGAGATGACATAAATATGCATTCCAGAATTTTGTTAGTAACAAATAAGAGGCAACTTCTCTTGAAGTTGAATGACACTGAAAGAAAACAGGAAAACTTTGATACCCAAAAATACTCATACTGTATCACCTGAGAGACTTTTAGGCCACAGCACATTAGGGGACTTTTAAAATATGCCACTGCCTAGGCCACAGTTCAGACTTTAAGCAGACTCTCCAAATGTTGCAGCCTGGATAGTAATAACTTCAAGTCTCTCAGGTGACTCTGCTTCATGGCTGATTGAAAACCCTTGGGACAAAATAGCAATCTTGGCCTCTTTTGCATATTTAAAGTAGTTAAATTATATCTTCTTTAAAGGGCAATAAAATTGAATTTAAAAAAATGAAGCAAAAGAAGCAAGCGAAAACATTCTAATACTTTTAAAATAAAAAGGTAACCTAACCCTGTCAGTTTAAAGATAGGCCTCATAGATAAACACAGCAAGATCTTGTGGTAAATACAAAATTACACTAAAAAGGAAAATGCTAAGAATATTAAAAATAATAAGACCGATAAGTGACATTCTGAGTGAGCTGCTAGTCTGGCGCTGCCTCCATGCCTCCAAGCTAAGGAGTCAGTATAAGAAAAACATTGCTGTCATAGAATGAAAAAAATACTACATACAAAGAGCAATAAAATGATAGAGATCATGACCACAATGTCCAAGAACCCTGCTGTATGATGAAGAGCTCAAATCAGAACCCACAGAATAGGAGCCAAGATAAAAAAAAAAAAAAAAAAATCAGAGGTGTAGAGAATCTACACTGCACACTTAGAGCTGAAAAATTATAAAATCTAAAGAAAGAAACAGACACCCAACCAAAAGTTGTATTTAGAGTCCTACCAGACTACAGAAAGGACTTTGTGTGAAGTATTACAGTTGATATAGCAAAAATACAAAGCAAAGAAGGTATTCCAGGAAATGCCAACTTAGCTACAAAGACAAACATACCCAAAGATCAGCCCTAAAAAGCAGAAGTCCTGAAAAGAAATAACTGATAATCAAGATTGATGTAGCCAACAAAGCTATTATTTAAAATCGACAGAGAAATAAAGACATTTCAAAATAAGCATAAATTAAGGGAGCCCTTTGCCACCAAGTCACGTTACTACCACACTGTTCATAAAAGAATACAATACAAAAAGCAGGAAGTTTGTTTTTCTACATTTATTTTCAACTTTGCTCCTTCTAGATATCAGAAGCCTGATCAAGTAGTCACACTTACAAGCTGGGCACTTGTGATATCGAGACGGGAGAATTATTTGAGTTTGAAGTAAGCTTGAGCTATGAAATGAGTTCTTGGCCAACCTGGGCTAAGAGTGAGAGCATCTCTCAAAACCAAAACACAACCACAACAAAAATACAAACAAAAAACCCAAAGAGACAAAAAAGAAAAATCTATATCTTACTTAGAAATGTTGTGATTTTTTTAACTTTGGGGAGTACAATGATCTGTGTGTGTGTGTGTGTGTGTGTGTGTGTGTGTGTGTGTGTGTGTGTGTGTGTGTGTGCGTGTGTGTGTATGCGTGTGTGTGGTGGAGGGGGAGTGTGTACACACTTGTGTGCACACCTGTAATAAATCCAGTCACTACTCCGTTAGAAATGATACTTAAACCTAAAATCTAGCCATAACATGTATTCAGTAATTCCTTCCTAAAAGGAAAGTCAAAAGCAAGGCAATATGGGCATAGAAGAACAATTAGCAGTGCTACACACGATAGTAAAAACCAGAGTCTACATTTCAGTATCTTGCCAGTTTCTGTGACTTGTATTTTTGATGAGGGGAAGAGCATATTATTAGGAAGGAGGGAAGAACAGAAGAGAGGCAGTGTGTCTTTGATGTCGTCCTCCTCTTTCCACATGTGATGGGATGCTCAGACCTGACCACAGTTCCTGCCTGGTATTGTTTATTCCATCGGCTCCTCCCTGCGTCCCTCCACTGACTGCTGCCAAGATATACTTCCTGTGATCCACAACGCCACTCAGTGCTGATTTCTCTGCCAAGTATGGGATGAAATGCATACTCTCAATTTTTTTCTCATGGAAATAGAAATTGGCACAGTTCAGTATAGCAATTTACAAATAGAATAATCTTAAGTACACTCACACAGTTTGAACTAGGCTGTCATTCTAGTAACTCTTCCTGTGAAGGAAACAACGTGCATATTTGAGAATCATTCTCATGGTAGTGTTATATGCTAGAGGAGGGAAATGAAGAACAACCCAAGGCTTCACTATTTAACTTGCTCACTATATAACTTACAACAAGGCTGGTAAATATAAGTGACCTTAGGAATCATTCTTGCCAATAATATGTAAAGGTATGCAAAAGTGTACCATGCTATCCATGCTGAATATTGACAGCAGATACAAACTTTACATATATCCCAAGTTATTTCATTATAAAGGTGAATATTTGTCAGGAACAGAACAACTAGAAGCAAGCAAAGTTGCCTTAAGCTGTTCTGCTGGGTGGTAGGATTAGAACACTGTCCTCTTCTCTGTATTGGCCTTCACTCCTGCTGGTCCTTCCAGATGAACACCCTCAGGTCAGGCTTGCCTTTCATGACCCACACCTCCTGTAAGATGTACCCTTATTGTCCCTTTGAAACACCCAGCTTTCTCCACCTCCACACCTTTGCTTATCCTGGTCTTCCAAACTTGTCCAAGAACAAGCCTCAAGCTAGCTCCGCACAGGCTTCTCAGGCTTGGGGGAGCGTCTTCTTCCCCGAGCCTCTGTAGATCCCTCTCGAGTGGCATCCTATACCAGTTATCAAAGATAGGAGTTCCCTCCTTCCGTCTTGCAGCCTCCTGAGGAGTCTTGTGTTATTGTATCCATTTCACTGGTGAGAGAGGCACACTGTGAATCAAAGCGATTAGGTAGCTTGTACAAGAGCAAGCTTTCATTACTCTTTAATGATTTCATGTTTTGACACGCTTTGTCTCTCCGCTAAAATTGTAGCCATGCAGTTTTCAGGGATCTTATTTTACTCCATAGGACTTTACTTATCTGGTATTCAAGAATTAATTTTTGTCATAATTAAATTTGCTAAATAACTGTTTTAATTATCAAGCTATGTTTTATGTTAATGACTTTTAACCATTTTGGCAATTCCTGAGGTCTTGTAATACTGTGAGCCTAACTAAGTAACTGTTTTCCCAATATGTGTGTTCAATATAAAATCAATTATGGTACCAGGCTGTAACTTAGTGATATTGTCATAAAATAGTGGTGAAAAGAGAAACTTGCCTTTCTACTAAATGCGAGGCACAGAATCCTAGTATGTTCTCCATGAGCATTACTCTAACTCCTTCCTCTCCCCCTTCTTAGAAATGAATAGAGAAGCTCATTTTAACAAGCATGGCATTATGTCTATGCGCTTCCAGCTGCATCTATCTGCAGATAAAATGAGCTCAGTACTGAGAGCACAGCCGGACCAACTGGAACTGAAATTATAATGAAAGTGGGTAACTGAAAGAATGGATAAGAAAACAAAACTGCTCTTATTTCAAGAACTCTCAAATAGGACCCATACTGCAATCCTTGCTTAAATTCTAATTAGAAAATAGATGATTGAATGATAGATAGATAAATAGATGATAGATTGATAGATGATCAATAGATAGATAGATAGATGATAGATAGATAGATAGATAGATAGATAGATAGATAGATAGATGATAGATAGATAGATGATAGATAGATGATAGATAGATAGATGATAGATAGATAGATAGATAGATAGATAGATAGATAGATAGATAGATAGATGATAGATTGATAGATGATAGATTGATGATAGATAGATAGATAGATAGATAGATAGATAGATAGATAGATAGATAGAGGATTAGATAATAGACATGTGATACATATATGGATATATGTATGGGCAGATGATACATACATATATAGTAGACAGATACATAGGTAGATATAGTAGCTGGCCAGAGACAAATTGGATGATAAATGGTAGATAGATCATAAATCAATAGATGATATTTATGTGACAGATAGTTACATGACAAATTGCATGATAGATGATCACTAGACACACAAACACATGCTAAATCAATAGAAAAGTGTATTCCCTCAGACACACAGATACCCTGTGGTTATTGATATTAAAGTATATTCACATGCTTTGTTATAAAATTAGAATCAGAGTCATCCATAATTACTTCATGGTGGAAATAAAAGTCTTTGTATTTCCTTGGTGCTATGGTTAGGAACACTCAGCTTCCAGGGTGTTTTACTGGAAATTCTGATTTCTTTGGGTGAGAAGGAATCTGAGAATCTAATTGGTTGTTGCTTTGGTTTTTGTTTTTTAAGCAACCATTCTAAGTGATTTGAGTTCTTCCCCCAAAATATAATTGTTTATGGGTGCTGCTCTCCCATTTCCTG
Source organism: Mastomys natalensis (assembly GCA_021653895.1). NCBI lineage: Eukaryota > Metazoa > Chordata > Mammalia > Rodentia > Muridae > Mastomys > Mastomys natalensis. The sequence goes on from JAJTUV010000805.1 coordinate 66,375, forward strand.
AACGTGCTGACTGGTCCCTTTGCATCATAGCAGGAGAGTGCACTGTTGCTCTGTAATACATGAATTTGGTACCGAAGACATCTTTCTCTTACTTTGGTAAGGATGGTTTCTAGATGGTAAGAGAGAACAAAGGAATCCTATGACCTCACAGTGTTGATATCTTTACAGGAGACAGGATATAGCAGGCAAGGAGCTAAGGGATGCCCACATGCCTGAGGCCCCGGGGTCCATCCCCAAGCACGACAGAAAGTAAAACTTAATAATAAGTACACAGTAAAGCAAAGAAGGATGTGTATGTGTGAGAAACCAAGAGGTGAGGGAGACAGAGTGACCAAGAGGAAGATTGGTATTTAATTAATAGGCCAGAAAGGCTTCTACAATACACAATAACTAAGCAAAAACCTGAGGCCAGGCAAATCTACACAACCATGCATCACAGTGGCAAAGTTCATTCCCTGCTGAGGGGAAGCGAGCAGAGGTCACATGGGAGTTGGGAACTGCTAAGGGGTTTTGCACACTGAGTTCCGGGATCTGACAATTGTTCTCAAAAGGGTCTTCTGGCTGCTGTGGGAGAATAGTCAGCAGTGAGAGGCCACGGGCATCCTCCAGGTTAGAGATCACTGGGGCTTACAGCAGTTGTTTGGGGCAAAGGTTCACAGGCTTGTTGAGATTTTTTTCGCTGTCATATAAATCAGATTATAATAATTGTATCTCGGCCTTCTGCAGATGCTGTATCCCATTGTCTTCTGGCTTTCATGTTTCAAAGGGAAAGCACAAGGCCACTCTTTAGAGGACGTGTTCTTCTGTTTGGAAACTCGAAGGACTTCCCTGCTTATCCTTGAACTGAGGTCACAATGAAGTAGCCGAGGGCAGGATTTAAGTCAGGTCAGAGAGGGTGACAGTTAAGTTATCAAATCTAGGTCAGAAAAAAAAAACACAAAATCAGGGACAAGAAAACGATTGCAAGCCCTGGGTCTGAGCACACAGTCCAAAATGGATGAAGGGCAGGAAGTCGACTTTCAAAGAAAGTTCCTGGGGCTGCTTTACCTGGCTGCAGAGTAACTGCTTCACACAACTGTAGAGCAGCTGGCTGCTTGCCCTAGCTGGCTCAACTCAAAACGTTTGCCCTCGGATCCTGCCTCCAGACTACGCTAATAGCATCTGCCCATGTGTCCCCGACTGTCATGCTCCTCTGACCAAAATTTTAAAAAGTGTTATACTTGGTGATATCTTCATGGACTTCCCCCATGTTGACAACATTTTAAATTCTGTATATATACTTTCATCTCTATTCATAAGCATCTGTTCTACATACTTAGTCCTTAGATAGATCTAAGTATCTATTCACATATATCTGTGGCCCTAAAGGAACTTGGATATATTTATTCAAATGTATAAGTAGAAAATCTGCTTTATTTAGATGCATTTCTTGATTTTTTAAATTTCGTATTTGGCTAAAAGCTGAGTTCATTTGTATCTATAAAAAGTTGGTCTCATTTGGGATGTAGGCAGAGAAGAGCTTGAAGAAAGTATTTATTCCTTACACAGTTTCGTGTGTGTGTGGTGTGTGTGTGTGTGTGTGTGTGTGTGTATGTGTGTGTGTGTCTCTGTGTGTGTGTGTGTGTGTGTGTCTGTGTGTGTGTGTGTGTGTTCTCGAGCATGTGCACACTCACAATGAGAAGTGGAGCACAGGAAAGCCTGACTGAACGCAGAGTACGTAGCCCAAGTAAAGGAAGTGGCACACCCACCATGGAGGGCGACCGAGAGCAGACTTAGGAGAGATGTCAAGGCAAGACCAGGGCCTGGGAATGTAGCTCACTTGGCAGAGTGCTTAATGGCTTGCAAAAAAGTCCCAGAGTCAATCTGCATGCCACATAAACCAGTCATGGTAGCATCTGCCTGTAATCCCAGGACACTGTAAGTGGAGCTAGGAGGCTCAGAAACTCAAGATCATGCTCAGCAGGTTCAAGACCAGCCTTGGCTATATAAGACACTGTCTTGAGAAAAGATTGCTGTAGGGGCATATCACCACAGGACAGCAGAAAAGCCACATTATTTATTCTGTTTTCCCTGCTTTGTCTCCTCAGCTCCTAGGACTTGTCTTCCTCCCCAGTCTGGTTGCTCACACACAGCCATTTCTTTGTCCATTCCATGAACATCTAAACGCAAATGTCTGTGTCTTCAGAGAGATACTCCGGGGCATTCAATGTACACAGCAGTGGTTGCATATGACTTGTGACCAAAGCAAGGTGATCAAGCCACACTAGGAAGAATGTGATGACCCAGAGAACTGGGTGAGACGCTCAGGCAGTGGACAGAACACAGAGATGAACAAAATCCAGAAAGCCGCTTGGAGATCAGGTGAGGAATGGAGACCTGACTGCTTCCCAAATCAAATGGAAACCAGGAGGCAGTCAAAAGACTCGCAGGGCAGGGAAAAGAAGTACAAAGAGAATTGGGACCTCTGAACTGGTTTCCTAGGAGATTTTCCTAAATAGGGGGCAAGCAGAGTGGAGGACTAGGAGGAGTAATAACCTTTATGTCCTCATAGTATGCCTGATAAGTGGGCTGCATAGGAAAAATCCCAAAGAGCATCCCACGTTTGACTTCAAAATGACCTTCCATTGCGGCTGCATTTGTTGTTAAAAATGCAAGTGCCGTAAAGCATTCCTCATGGGAATGTCTAATGCTGAAAGGGTATTCGGGGGACACTGTCTGCTGTGGTATTGTCACCTTGTGTGAAACTCCCTCCTCCTCACTTCATTCTTCATGAAGTTGGACTTGGGATAAAAGAGCAGAATGGGTCAGAAGGTCCTGCTCCAAGTAATTAGAGAGTTTTTCTTTCATCTAAATGTGCCTTGTTAAAGTATATCTGTGTCAGCCAGGTTAATTGGAGTTTTAATACATAATTGATGTTAATTTATGGTCCTTTTTGTTCCAGGATGCTACTGCAGACCTTAAAGTCAGGATACAGTTTTCTTGTTATTAATTATATACAGAAAGCCAATATCCCCTTTGAGAAGACACTCATGTCTTCTGTAGCTTACTTCAGATCCAGCATGTCAGCCATGGGCCGCTGTCACTGTGAGAGCCTTCCCTAGACTCCACACTACCTCACAAAGGACTCAAGCTTCAGTCTCGAGCATACTCTATATTAACATGTGTAACACAGAAGGTTTGAAATGAATCGTGTTCCTACAGATTCACTGTGTTCCACAGTATCTGTAACTACATGGAAGTCAGTTTACCATCTTAGAACCAAAGGTAGGTATTTCTAAAACAAGCTGCAGGAGCTGAGGCTTTTTTGGAAACAGGGGACCTAAGGGAGACTTTAATGGGTGGATTTTCCTGTAAATTTCTATTGCATGACTAACTCCTTTTTACTTTTCCAGAAATAAAAGGGGGGGAAAAAGATGTGTTCTAAACCTGTTAAGGATTTTCTCCTATTGTTAAGTCGATGTTGAACTCAGGGTCTGTGAGCAGTTCCTAAAGCTCATACTATCTTGTCCAGAGTGGCCTAACCAAATCTTACAATGGAAACTGACCAAAGACCTGACTCCAGAAGCAGAAACTCGCCTGATGGATAGCCCCTGAGATGTGCTGCTGGTTCAGACTCACACCAGCAACTCTACCGAATGACTTTTGTTTTGAAAGAGCAGATGATCAATGGCTTTGTACGAGTCCAATATTGACTTTTACTAATAAGTTAGCATCTTGTTCAACTTCACCAGAATGCGATGACATCATGTGATAAACAGTACGGTTGTCTCAATGGAACAGGACACAATTTAATGTGTCAAGTTTCTTTTGAACTTTTCTTGGGATCCGATATCAGCCAAAAGGAGGTCATTTTAATTATCAAATGATTAATTAATTAGATAGTGAACCATCAGAGGTGGACGGCCTGAGTTCACAACAGTGTTGCTGGGTACACCCATGCTTCCACACAGGGGAAACCATGACTTGCAAATGCCTCTGACAGATGAAAAGAAATGAAAGTGTAAGGACCAGAGTTATCCTTCATTCCTTTAACATCCACAGACACACGCATTGTACACAACCAGGCATAGGAAACATCTCAGCCATAGGGACTTTTCCTGCCCCCAAAAAATTAATACTCAAGTGGAAAAGTTAAAGCCTTCCTAGAAACAATCTGGACATTTAGAAAACAGTTCAAGCTAACAACTAAAAAACAAACAAACAAACAAAAGCAACATGAAAGCAATAAATTAAAAATATAAACTAGTACTTTCCTGTTATTTGCATTTTAGAGAAAGTTGCCACATTCTAGGTACAAGAGTGATCTAGGACAGAACACATTTTCTTTTTAGAAATATAATGAAATTCAGTGGCAAAGTTCAAGGTAAGTTGTAAGTCAAACTGTTAGAATCCTATGTTAAATTTTTTATAAACTAGTGTATGTGTGTGTATGTATGTAAGTGTACATGTGTATTAGATATATATTAGCATACATATACTGTGTGCATGTATGCATGTGTATGTGTGTGAATGTTTATATGTATATGTTTGTGTGTATGTGTGCATATATGTGTGTGTGTATATTTGTGTATGTGTATGTCTGTTTGTATATGTGCAGATGTATTGTATGTTATGTGTATTTGTGTATGTGTGTATATGTGTAGTTGTGAATGTGTATATATGTATTTATGTATGTACTTATACCTGCATTGTGTGTATGCATATATGTATACATATGTTTATATACATGTGTATGTGTGTGTGCACATGTGTGTGGATGCCAGAGGTCCACCTTATTTTGAGAGACAGGATGCTCTCTTTGGCCTGGAGCTTTCTGTAAACTAGGTCGGCCAGTCAGTGAAACTAAGAGCTGCCTTTCCCCATCTTCCCCATGCTGTATTACAAGTGCACATCACCCACTGTCTTCTCCTCTGTGGGTTCTGGGACTCGGGCCCTTATGCTTGTACAACAGACATGTTCCTGAGTCACCTCCCCAGCCCCTAAATCAGAGTTTCAAAGGGAATGCTTACTTGTATTTGTCTACTAGAAGCTGAAGTGCAGAACACTGCACTATTCCATTTTCTTCGAAGAACTGGAACCTCCTAACCCCAACATCAGAAACTGCCACCATCATAAGGTCCTTTATACATATTTAGAAGAGGTCTTAGCAATCAATAGCCATTAGTGTGTTATGCAGAATCATTGCCAAATACATTTACTTATCTACATGCATGAGAGTCTGTTCTAGGCATTATAAAGCAAAATAAGAATGTAGCTAATGTTCAACAATCCAAGATTTAAACTACTGCAAATGAGTGAAACAATTTTCATTTGATTTCTGCTTCTCTGACATTTGTAATTAGCCTTATCCACCTTTCTGGGCTTCTGTCTCTTCCGATGCAAAATGAGAGTATACTTCACACACAGATTGGCAACATCTCAAAATCACTTGTGCTGTTTATGAACCATGGCACTCTAAGTCAAAGGCTGCCAGAGTACTCATAGTGGGTTTTTAGATAAGAAAAATGCTATAGTGCTCTGTAATTGTTTAGCCAACATGTAAAAGCTCAGGCTTCCATTTCATTATGAGTGATGCTGTTAACATGTACTCTCCCTTTAGCATGTTTTTCAAGACAGGATTGATCTTGATCCTTCCATCTCTCTCGCCCCCACTGCAGATCCACTAGCAATTTCTGACACCTGGAGTCTATATTCTCTCCATGTGTAATAACAGTTCCCGGTTCCGAGCATCGGCATCTCCCTCAGCTTCCATAAAGATCTTTACCCCATACAGCCACCTATTATGTGCTCATTCACCCATTCTGTTCTTATTCCTGTGTTGCTGGATGACAGTGTTGTGTTCTAGACTACATTCCTTTTGTCTACTGTAGTACTCCAGGAATGCATTTTAGCATCTCCTGTTTCCTTCTCTCTTGACTATTGCTATCCACAAACAGCTTACCACACTGGACAAGGACAATTCTCTCTGAATTTCACCCATGGCTGTTGTGTATCACTTTCCTCAGAAATTGAAACATTCCATCCTACATGGAAGCTCCTTAAACAGGAAGGTAAATAACTCAAAATTGCTTCAGGAAGTTCCTGAAATTGACCAGATTCACTAGGCATCACCCTCTCAGAGTAAACAAGCCAAGCTGCAAAAATATCTCTGACAGTAAAGCTACAAAATGACTCTGTGGCCAAACCAGCTGCCTGGAAGCATCAGAAACCAGCCAAGCTTCACGGAAGTGGTTTCATTTTGAAAGCATACTCTCCAATCTTTTGAGCTGCCTGCTGGTGTGCAATATGCTCCCTGTTCCCAGCTTTCTGAGCTGTCACGCGTACTGGGGTGAGCCTTGGTGATACAGCTGCCTTTGAGTCACTTCTGCTTCTGCAAGTAACTACACACTCCTATCAGACACCCACATCCCTATGAGTAACCTCAGTGAAACTCACGGTTTGCAAAGCTAGAGTTTGGTGGTGTCTGGCATATTTTGGTCTGTCATGAGCTGGATATCTGGGGTGAGTGGATGTGTGTGTCACACAACAATCTCCAGGCTAACTTCCTCCCTGAACTTTAGATTCATGTGTGTAACTCCACATACATGTCTGAGGCCTCTTGGGTAGCATGTCCACCCTGAGCACTCAGTCTTCCTGTAAGCCTGGTCTCATGCTATATCATGCTATGTACTCATCTGGGTGCATAGGAAAACCATCCTTCCAAACTATTCAGGTCAGGACCTTAATTCCTCTGTTTTTCTTATGAAGAAATCCAGACTTTCGCTGCATTTGCCTTGGAATCATTTTCTATCAGCTGTACTGTAACACACTGTTCCAAATTACCTTTCCCCATCTTCTAAATTATAACATACACAAAAATAATGTTTCACCACATACTGTGGTGTCACGTAGGATCATGTCACCCAGCAGTGTGGCTGACTTTGTTCTTGTGAGTATATTCTCTGATGTTCACTCACATAGCAGGATGTCCAGAACACATACCCTTATTAAATAGTATATGAATGTACTATTACCACACAGCCTTCCCACCAGCCCGCCTACTGCGCCCACCTGTTCTTCCTTCAATCTATTCTCAACACAGCATCCATAGAAGTCTCTTCACCACAAATGAGATGATTTATCTCCTCAGCTCGAAAGCCTTCTCCAGTACGGTGACTACCATAGTGCTTACAGTGGTGTAGAATTCCCTACCTGACCCACTCACCTCACACCCCTTATTTATCTTCCCATTCCAACCTTATCAATTGCTCCCCAAACAGGCCAAGAGTACTTGCATTTCAGGATATTTGCACTGGCTCCTCCCAGCAGCAGAAAGCTCACCCCTAGGGATGCTCAGGTCCCTTTCACATCTGCCCAGGTCCTTATACAAATCCACGAACTTGCCTCAGTGATGACTTAACATCTCCCCACCCAAAGCAGCCTGTCTTCCTGATACTGGACCAGAAACTCTAATTCTGTAATTGAGTCTAGAGAAATCCTTACAGACATCTTTGTAGAAGGTTGCTGCCTGTGCTTATATGTGTAAGAAAATAAGAAATGAAAGGATCATGCAAAGGTGTTGTAGTAAGAATGAGCCAGGAGTTAATATTCACTCTGCACCAGAATGGCCAATGCACTAAGACTACCACAGCTTTGGGGTTGGGGACTGATCGCACAGAAAAAAGCAAAGGCTGTATCCTCACTCAGCTCAGTTGGACTGATGAGAGGTTCTTTTCTTCCTGATTCATAGCAAACATAATGTTGAAGCTTGGAGCAGAGACCAACTCCCAATCGCTGCTACCAACCTCGCAATCCTGCTGCCCATCCCCAGCAATGTCTTCCTCACCCATTGCAGTCCCCACCTATAGTAAGCTGGAAACATCACAGATGATCGCAAACATCTCCCTCAAATATCCCCGGGGCTAGGGTTGATGATGAGCATGGTGCAAAACTGCAGCTGTACAGACAGACTACACAGAAGTGAAGGATTCAGTGTGTGAACTAGAGACTGTTTATTTCCTGCATTGATGTCGCAGATATAACCAAATAGAAACTCAAAGAAAAAAGGATAATCAGTCAGAGGTCAGAGGTCAGGGGTTAACCATTCCTACTGAAAAAGAAGGAAAACTCACAAGATGAAGTGACTTTTGGGCCTCCAGACTTTCAGTTACTGTATGGTATCGATAGGCAACAATGTATTGACAGGCAACAATGACTCGTTTCAAGGAGAAAAGGCTCAATGTACCAAATGTATGTTGAGAAAGTGTCACTTCTTCATTGAGCAGCTCCCTATGCAGGGGAGCTGAAACCCCCGGCCAGTTTTGAGTCTGAATGACTGGTATTTAGAGCAGAAGCTTTAAAAGGTTGATCAGATTTAAATGAGGCCTTGCTGGGTGTGGTGGGCACAACTAATCCCAGCACTAGGGTGGCTGAGGCAGGCGGACTATGAGTTTGAAGCTGGCCTGGGATACATAGGGAGATCACCTCATGGGGAAGGAAGGTAAGACAGAAGTATATTCCTGAGCAAAGATCATCAGAGGGGCCACTTCCAAGCCAAAAACAGAAGCCACGAAAGAAACCGAACACCTTGACCTCGGATTTCTAGCCCCCAAAGCTGTGAAAAACAACTTCTGTTACCCAGTCTCTGGGATTTTGCCATGGCAACTCAGGGAATTCAGCCCAATGGCCATTCTCAGAAGGTGGTAGAAAATCCTTGATTCGCAGTGATTTGAGTTAGGGTCATCTGACCCTTCAGTAGTGTGAAAGTTCACCACATAAGCACCCTGTTTTCCAGCCTCAGTTCAGTACTCAACAAGTCGCAAAAGATGTTCAGGTCCTCCCTGTACGTGGGCTCAGTGCTCAGTGGTCCCAACCTGCAGCCAGCGTGGCTTTTCTGAGCACACCGAAGCATGTTCAACTCACACAGCGTGGTACACCCATTCTCGAGTCACAGTATTTTCAATTTTCAGTGGCTTTATCCCCACTGTAAGTCAAGGTGACATCTGAAATTGCACCATATTTCCATCTCAGGGCCCCCGACACCGTCATTTTCATCAGACCAGGAAAGACACTGAAGCATGATGGTTTCATGGGGACAGAGTGGGCATAGGAAACCTTTAGAACTGAAGATCCTTTCTCTGCTCATGTTGAAGTAGAGCCAGGGTAAAATACTAAGGTCTAGAGGGAATGTTAAGACCTAGGTAAAATGTGAAGGCCTAGGTAGGTTACCTAGCTAGCCTGCCATTATAAGGAAACTTTCTCATATGTTTCTGCTGTTACTAGGAAACTTTCTAATGCCAAGATTGATTACATAGTTTGTTATGTTCTGTGCCCTTGGAAACTAATCACGATAGAATCAGTAGCACTGCTTTGTTTAGTTACCCACAATAAGCTTAGACCCAAACCAACCACCCAACAGCACTTCCTGTAGCTGTGTATAAGCTTTTATGGTATTTGCCTTTATAAGCTGCCCCGAGGATGGACCCCAACATAAGAGAGACACCTGTACCAATGTAAGAAACTATTTGGAATAAGACTTACATTTTGAGTGGTGGTTTAGTAAAATTTATGTTCCCAAGACCTCCCAGGGAACCGACATCCTACTTGGCAGAAAGAGACATGTACGTGAGTAACTGACATCCTGGTTGGCAAGTTAAGACATGAATGTTAGACAAGTCCCGTCCTAGTAGGCAAGTTACAACATGAATATTAATTAGACAAGGCAGGTCCCCTGCCACAGTTGAATACCCCAACCAATGGGAGCAGGATAAGTGTACAACAAAGACATGTTCCTAAGGAATCCCCCATCCCTAAATCCTGATTGGTGGAATAACTTGGCCCAGATGTTTGTGGATTGGGGGCTTAAAACCCTGTAGGCTCTTAACTCAGCATCGTGGTTCAGTTCCTAAGCCGAGCCATAGCCCTGGTCCACCAGCCCTGAGGAATATGCTCAATAAACTCTCCCTATTGGACTAAGATTGTTGTCCATATGGTTTGTGTGGTAATTCCTGGACCCCCAACAGAATTGTAACAAAGTAAAGATGAAGTTGTCTGGAGAGATAAGGGACAGACAGTTTCTTCTCGTGACAACTCAGAACCAGAACTTGTCATAGTAAGCTGCTTTTCCACCCCATGTCCCCAAAAAGAACTCTAAGTCCAAGGAAAATCCTGGTAGGTAGGAGAAGCAGACTGTACTTTTAAACACATTTAAAAATACTAGTTCTAATTAATTAGTGTGGTAAAGATTATCATAAAAATCCAGCCTTAGTCATATACTTGTATTTGGAGAGAAGAAGGTTTGCCACATGTACCAAACAGAAGGTTAAATACTTACTTAAAACAAGTTACAAATCCATAAGAGACAACTGCCACAACGATACTTAACAGATAACAGGAAGAGGCAATTCTCAAAACAGAAACTCAAAATGCCTTCCTGTCGTCTTTGTTGAATTAACTCAATCACTATTTCATGAGCTGAGCTCCTGGTGAGGGCTCAGAGGCATTCTCCATGATACAGCATCAAACTGTCAAGCCCATGCTACCGACACATGGAGATTTACATGGTGGAAGACCCTCAGGCACAGGCAGGCAGATGCCCTTACAAGCAAGTCCATATGCTATTACTATGGAAACCAGAAGCCGCCTTCCTGGTCCACAGTTGGCAACATGTTAAATAAATTGTGGCAGACCCTGAAATTTTTTTCTAAAACTGTTTAATGTCATTAGAAAGTCTGGATGGAGAAAGTACAATGTAGACATGGAGGGCAGCAGTATTTTGACACAGTTCTGTGGGTCGGCATGAGTTCTATACTTTCTAGAGAAAAAGCAGTAGTCTAGTAGCTTAATTGCCGAATATCCTGTTTAAATAGCCACCTTTCTTTTGGTTTTGATTTTTTTTTTTTAAAGTTGCAAATCACCTGTTTATTTTTTTATTAAATTATTTACATAAATTTATTATTTATTTACATTCCAAAAGTTGCCCCCCTTCCTAGTCCCCCCTCCCCGAGTTCTTAACCCTATCCTACCCCACCTCTGAGAAGGTGCTCCCCCAACCACCCCCCTCACCCCCATCAGCATCCCTTTTCCCTGGGGCATCAAGTTTCCGCAGGATGAAGCACATCCTCTCCCACTGAGGCCATACAAGGCAGTCCTCTGCTACACGTGCTGGGGGCCACAAACCAGCCCTGTGTGCTCCTTGGTTTTGATTTTTGAGACAGGTTCTCACTATTTGCTCTGGTTGTCCTGAACTCAGTATGCAGACAAAGCTGGCAGGAAATTCTTCTACCTCTGTCTCCCAAATACTGGAGTAAAGGTGTGAAACACCATACCTTGCTTAAATATTCTCTCTCTCTTCTCTCTCTCTCTCTCTCTCTCCTCTCTCTCTGCTCTCTCTCTCTCAAGTTGAAAAATGATATGATATTCTACATTATTGAAATTGTACAGATATGCCTTTTTGACCCAGAATGGCCATACATGCCTGTGATCTCAACGGCAGAGAGGCGGAGACTGGTGGACCACAGCTGTTGCCTGCCTGGATGATTAGCCCTTCCCTGTGAGAGAACTCAACTCTGTGCTCTCCTTGCCTCTGCTACGTTCTATCTTCTGTGCTGTACCCTCTCTGCTCTCTAGTCTCTGGGCCGTGTTGTGCATTTGGGTCTTCCAAGACCGGCTGTCCCTAACTAGAGATCGAGGTTAAAGGCCACTGGCATATTTGAACCCATCACATCTGACACAAACTCCCAGCTTACTCGGCCACTGATTTGGACCATGTGAACTGTGGATGTGTTGTGAGATTTCCATCCTAAAACATGGATGATGATTCTGAAACGTGCTGAGACATATCTATCCAGAGCTCTGTTTGCACAGAATGTATTTTCAATTCTACACTACCCACTGAGGTGAGGACGTGAGATTTTAAGGTGGGCTGACTATAATCTTCCGATAAAGCATTTTTTAACTTTAAATGAAAATTATTGTCTCCAAAACTAATCTGTCTTTTGTATAGAGGAGACACAAACATTGGAGGTGAAACTTGTTTTCAAATGTAACACATTTCTATTACATTTGTAAACATGCAGTAATTTAGAAGAGGCTGCTAGCATTGCAGGCACTGATACTAAAATGGTTTTGCCTGGTTCACACAGTGCTCTGCTAATGTGCTTTTAATTGCTCTTCAAAATCCTTGCTAGGAGTGGAGAAGCATAGCTCTCCCTGAGTAAGCAATCTCTGAAGCAGCAGCGTGGGATTTTCGGTGATGAGCTTGGAGCGCCTCCCTGTGGACAGACTGGAGTACTGCCGTCCCAGACTGCCTTATTTGGGCTGGTCTTAGGAATCTTCTAGTTCCTTTTCCAATACCGTTATGTTTCCTTTTCGCCTGTGTGTTTAATCTCCTTTGCATCCAAGAAATGTTAAGTATTTGTTGAAAACAACAAATTATACATTTTGCAAGTCTATCCTTCCCAAAACTTCCCAGGCAGTGCTAAGATACAATGTGTTTCAGTTGGCTGCATTGGTATACACCCTTAATCCCAGCACTGTGCTCAGAAGGCAGAGGCAGGAGGATGCCTGTCAGTTCAAGGCCACCCTGGTCTACATATCAAGGTCCAGGACAGTCAGACTTACAGAGATCCTGTCTCAACAACAACATTATTATTATTATTTTGTCAAAAACCCCGAGTTAGTTTCTGCTGTGACAGTTGGAAGCACAGAGTGGGGACCACCATAGCTGTTGCTGCCTCAGCTGTTACCTTCTGAGCACCTTCCAGCACCTGGCAGGTACTGCTGCCATGGATACTGAGACCTCTGGCTCTGAAAAAGAGAGGTACAACACAGAAAGACCATAGCGGCTTCAGTGCCTGAGCACACTGCTGCTCTTGCAGAGGACTGTGCTCTGTTCCAAGCGCTGACATCCTGTGGATTACAACCTCCCTAACTCCAGTTCCATGAGAACGAGACACCCTTGTGTGGCCAATGCAGGCACCTGTATGCTGCGTGGTGACTGCAAACACACACACAATTAATCAACTTTTAGATTAAAATAAAGAAGGAAGTGAACTGCAGAGGTAAATTCATTACTTTCCCTCTGGAGAGGAACCTATATTATAGACCTATTGGGATTCTTTATCTCTAAATTTAATTGTGATGTGAATTTAGTTGTGATGGCTAATCTTGGATGTCAACTAGACATACCTCGTGGGAGAGAATTCTCAATTACAGAATTGTATCCATCAGATGAGTCTGTGGGCCTGTCAACAGAGAATTTTCTTGATTGCTGATTAACATAGGAGGACCAAGCCCATGGTGAGTGATGTCATCCCTAAGCAGGTGGACCTGAACTGCATATGAAAAGTAGCTTGTAGTAGAAGTAATTGTTTAAGCCCCAAATTTGTTAGGGGTAAATCTCCTACTGAAGGAGACCAGTAAAGGAAAATACAACTCAATAATTATGGTATAAATTGCGTGCCTAGATTGGGCAGATTTACCACTACACTACTCTAATCTCCGGCTATGAGATCCCTTATAACTTAAGGTTTTATCCAGGCCGTGTGGTTGTCCAGCTCCGTCATCGGCTTCCTTCTACTGTCTGCTTCCTTCTGCTTCAATTTCCTCCTGCTCTCCTCTGCCTCTCTCTCTCTTCTGCTCTCCCTGCGACTTCCTTCTCTTCTGCTTCTGCTCTGCCTTTTATATCAAATTCCTCTCACTCTCTCCTCCCTTAAGCCTTTTTCTCCCGCCTCCCCTTCTACTGCCCAATCTCTGGCTCTAGTCTTTATTTTACAGGTTTTAATTGGACAGAAGGTTTACAAGATGTCATCTGTGTACAATCATCCTCTGCAGCCCCTCCCAGAAGGGTGGAACTAGGATCAAAATACAAGGCTGAGGCTATCCACAACATTGATTCAATACTCCTCTGCAGCCCCTCACAGGAGGGTGGAACTAGGATCAAAATACAAGGCTGGGGCTATCCACAACAGTAGCTGAATGTAACTCTAAGAGCAAGCCAAAAAGGCAACTTTCTTTCCTGTGTTGGTTCCTGTTTCAAGCTACTGTCTCAAATTTCTGCCTTGACTTCCCTCTATATTGAACTATAAACTTAGGTAAAACAAAGCCCTTTCTCTTCAAGTTGTCTTCAGTCACAGTGTTTATGACAGTAACTGAATACCAGTCTTTGTTTTAATCTCAAACTGTGGGCAGTGCTCAAGTGGAACTACTTGCCTCCCTGTAGAAGTAGACCTAGGTTTGGCTCCCCAGCACCACATAAACTAGATATGGTGGTGCACACTTACAATCCTATCATTGAAAGGGTAGAGGCAGGAAAATAAGGCAGGCCTTCTGTAGAAGGAACAGCAGGCCTCACTGACAAAGCAATGGCCGCCTCTGCACAGCCCTGGAAGCAACTTCTGCATGAGGACCAAATAGAAGACTGCCTGAGAGCCTAAAGATTGGTAACTCAGACAATGACAAGCAATCAGGAACTGCCACTTGGAAAACACGCTTGCTTGAGACCAATGGAATGAGGGTGGAGTCTTGAGCAGTTGATTCTACATAAAGCAACAGCATTCAAGGTTATCCTCAGCTACATAGTGAGTTTGTGGCCAGCTTGGGTAACATGACAGGTTGTCTCAAAACAAAGCAAAACAAAACAACCAAACAAAAAAGTCAAAAGAAATTCACAGTCGCTAAAAACTTTCCCTGTGTTGTTTGGGGAACCCTAGTTCAGTCCTTCTTACATCTGTTTACCTTGTTCTGATTTGATCACCATGCTGCCACTGGGGCTCTTTGATGGTGCAGCTTTCCACAGAAGCCATAAAAAATCAGCTGAAGCTGCCCTGCAGAAGTAGGGACAGTCCTAAAGTTCACCATGGGGTCAGTGTGCCACCCTAGCAGTTTATGATCGGCATAGCTGCCTACTATAGCTCTCAGAAACGGTGTGTATTCCTGCAGGTCATTCGATCGTGTGCATTTGACACCCAGACTCCGCAGGCTTCAGTCTAACTCTTGGGGGATCCAGACATCTACCTGACACCTTGCCTACTAGCAGACCTTCAGAAATGAGAACAGAGCTGACGTTGGGTACTCCAGAGATCTTCAACAGGATTTGCTGCAACTTCACATGGCTGACATGTGCCTGGAGACATACATCAGAAGAATCATGTTAACCTAGTGAAGATGTTGTCTAAGCCGTGAGACCATGCATTGAATCCCCTTTATGTTAAACCCCATTTCAAATATAAATAATGCCTCATTTTGTAAATCTAGACTAGGACTCTTAAAACAGAAAAAAAAAAATGTCACCTAGAACTTTGCATTATATTCCAATAGGAGATCTTATCATTAGAATATTTTTGACCATGAGTGGCTGAACCGAGATCTGCCTTAGACACAGTAATACATAGACTAATAGTTGAAAACTAAGCCTAGGCTTCAAGTATTGGTTGATCTAGAGGTCCCCATAGTAACACCAACCATTACCTTCTTCCTGGCTTTCTACCTGTCTTCCTGGGGATTCGTTTCATCTTCAAAGGTGGATTCTATTCATGGAGCTACCTTCGGATAATGCTGTAGGAGGTGACTCAATATTATCTAAGAAGGGATCTTGTGTGAATTTGGCCTTTTTTTTTTTTTTTTTTTCTAAAATTAAAACAATCTACAGAGTAAACAGTGTTTAAGAAGAGAAACTGTTTGACCCTGTTAAGGTCCATGGGGAAGATTCCTTTTTGCTGTGGTACAGAGAGATGTCTGACCTGTCATTCGAGGGAACTATGGAGGAACACACACTTCCCAAGCCACATGCGTGCACTAAATTCAGTGCTGGGCGAAATGTGTCCAGCATGTGGCCTTCCTTGTTGATTGAATCCTAGGGTAGTAAATGAGATCCAGAGAGTGGAAGGGATTTAAAAAAACACTTCAACTGTGAATGCGGATCAAAGCTCTGTAGACCCAAGTTTGTTTATTTGTCAAGAAAACCAGTCACAAATCAAAGTCTTGCCAGAACTTTTCTACTCCGGACCAGCCACATCCCCAGGTGCAGTTTCAGAGAGCAAGGTCACAGCGCTCTGATACCCTCAGTGTCCAGTCAGCTCAGCCTGGTCCACTGGAAATCTAGCGACTCTGATAGCAAAAGACACTATGGCTTTTCACACTCAGGACTTTGGAAAGATCGCTGTTTAGAATGAGACTACGGTTTATGGATTAATGCTGCTCTGTATCAGGAAGAGCAGGGCTGCCTTTATGTAAATGCAGGGGGCTCTCAAGCTGCAAAAGCAGTTCCTGCAGGAGGACCTAATTGAGGACTGCCTGGTAGACCAAGGCTTGCTGGTGCAGATAATGCCAGCCAATCAGGAACTGCAGTATAGAAGAGATGCTTTCCTGGGACCAATGGGGTGCGGGTAGAGGGTATTAAAGGAGCTTGCAGCAGCGTTCAGATGAGCTTGCTGATTATCGCCTGCTCCCGGAGTCTGTGTAGTCTGTGTCTGTAAACTCTGTACCACCTCATCTCCAACCCCCAAGGGAAGGGGGGGCAGGGGGTAGGAGGCGGGGAGGGGTGGGGGGAGGCGGGGAGGGGTGTGGGGAGGCGGGGGGGGGGAAGCGGGGAGGGGTGAGGGGGCGGGGGGGGGCGGGGGGGCGGGGGGGGGGGGGGAGTCAGGCAGCAAGTAGTCCAGGGCACAGGTAACACTGCTCCACCTTGCAGTCTTTTTTACTTTAGGTATAGGCTTCAGAAATACCCTCGAATCTCCCCCATCAAAATTGAGTATTGAAAGTTAAGTTCCAGGTGCTGCTCTAGTTACAGAAAACCTGCATATACTCTAGGTTCTGAGGGCAGTGGGGAACATTTTTTAAAGACCATCAATATCGTTAGTGTCGAGTTACTAATTTCTATGCTTTTTCTGAAAACTATAAAGAGATGGAATTCATCGGCTTTCACTCAGCAGTGTTCTTGCTCCTCTATTTGTTTTCCAAGGAGCTTCAAGTCTTTTCTGCATGTAATCTACAATCTGCCAAATTGTATGCATGACTTGTGTTGGTGTTGAGAGGTAATTGCTCATTTGAACATTCTGAATCTATCCGTCCATGATAAACTTACATTCCCCATGAAAGATAAGTGAACAGAGAGACGATAAACTGGCTCTGAGCGACACCACGGCCTGATCACTGCAAACAAAGCCCCATCAATTCTTCTAAAGAACTGTTTGTAAACATTTGAAACCTTGTTAAAGAAGTCTCTCAGACGAGTCTGCTGTTGCTAGACAGAAAAACTCTTCTGGAAGTCATATACCACCATCACCACACACTCCTTGCACGTGCACACACACCAAGCTAGTACACTCATGCAGACCCACCATTGCATTTCTGAATCTGTAAGAAAAGGAAGCGCCTCCTCATGATTCCTCCAAAAATAAATTTTAAACATGTGAGACAGTTGGGAAGCTAGCATAGCAGCCACACAGTAATCTGCTGGGCTCGTCTCAGGCTAGAAGCAAGTACAGTAGCTGAAGAAATGCCCCATGCGGAGGCTCCCAAAGGATGCTGAAGCTTCTTGGGGCACTAAATCCCTGTTCTTAGCAGAATGTGTGAGGGAAGGCATCTCCAGTGCTCTCCCATAAGATTCCTATAGATCAAACAGGCCTGACGAGCAGAGCTCAGTCCCTAGACCCTGTGTAAAAAGCCAGATGTAGTGGTAGGGTGCGTGTGCAGGCTCGTCGCTCTCATGGCAACGTGAGATCGGTAGATTTCTGGCAGGTCATCCTGCCCTAACAAAGTAGAAAGAAAGAATTGACTGTAAAGGTGTCTGTTCATCTCTACACATGCTTTGTGGCACATGTGCGTGCGCACCTGCACACACACATAATCAAACAAGTAATATATAATGTAAATGTATCTTTTATTTGCCTGAAGTAATTGTCTCCAATGCCTCCATTGGCTAACCTAGACCTACCTAGTCCTGGAAGCTTCTAGCCTCCATACAATCTAAACTGGTCCTAGAATATTTTCAGCCTCTGAGACTTGCTACAGAAAAAGCTCAACCATTCCTAGTTCTTTCTGCTCTCTGATTGGCTGGTTCAACTCAGGTATTCTGGCTCAAACTCCTTTCCAAGCTGACTGATTCAATCTGCCTTCTCTCTTGGACTCCTTGGTCTCAAACTAACTCTGGAAGTCTGTTCTTATCTTCTGGCTCCTTCTCATTCTCTGGCTCATTCTATCCTCACCTTCATCTAGCTTGTTCCGTCTGCAACCTGTCTCTGTACAATTGTCCCAATAAAACTGTCTCCTTCCTTTTTTTTTCTCTATGCTACCTCAGTTAAGTAGCCTTCCTTTCCTCACTCTTCTCCTGAGAGCTGGGCAAATCCTATTCTGTCAAATTTTTCTCTGATTCATCACTGCCATTCAATTAGACATCACTTTCAAATACGGATATTTTCTTCTACAAACTAACTTTACCTTTGTTGTTTGGGATTAAAGGTGCGTACTAAGAGCATGTCTGCATTCCAGCCAGAGGGATTAAAGGTGTGTGATAAGGGCTGAGCCACACCACAACTAAAAACAGGGGGTTTTTTTCAGTAAACAATACAATCTTGGGGTTCATTGTGTGATCAAATATCCTACAACAAAATAAAAAAAACAAAATTAGCAAATGCATGTGGAAAGAATCACTATAGTGGCAAGTTAATGCTAACTATGAAAGATTTAAACCACAGAAAATTATATTTATTATTTTTAAATAAAGAAATCAAAATAGTGTTCATAAAATGTTTTAATAATTAAAGATGTATATTTCTGAATTGGAAAGATTTTGAAGCAATTAAAAATTATTGTTAAGGGACCTGGAGAGATAGCTCCATAGAAGCCACTTGCTTCACTTGCTGCCTGAGTTCCATTTTTACAACACATTCCTAGTTTACAACAGCCTGTAACTCCAATTCCAAGATATCCAACACCCTATTTTAGTATCCACAGATATCCATTTACACATGGCATATGCTAACACAGACATACATACACATAAATAAAAAAATCATTGTTAAGAAACTTAAAAATATCCCTCAGATTCGAATAGTAAAAGGAAAAATAACTTTGTAAATATAAAATACAACTGTTGAAAACAAAGAACATGACATAGATTAGAGGTTAGATATGGACAAAGAGAGAATTAATAAACCAGAAGATGAAAGAAATATTGAGAATCCAGAAAAAAGAGATCAATATTATAATAGAGAAATTGAAAGATGTAGAAGACAGAATAAAAACTGTTAGTATATCCTCAGTCACTTAGGGAAGAGAATAGAGAAAATAGAAAAGCTGTAGTATTTGAAAGGAAAGCAAGAAAGAACTTTCTAGAACTGATGAAATGAATGAATCACAAGAAGAAGTCAGCATATAAAATTGAGTTAAATAAAAAGAAATTTCCAAAGATACACAATATAGTAACATTACAGACTACCAAAGAATAGATTGGCATCAACCTGAAAGGAAAGGGATGCCAACCAGAGTCTCCACAGGTGATGCAGAAAACAAAAGAGGAGCAATTACTTCAAAATGTGAAAAGTAACTGTGTATTCAGCACAGCTCTCTTTCCTAGATAACACTGTGGAGTCCTCAGCTGGACAGCATCCCAGTTTGCCATGTGCGCACCTCTTCACCACAGGAGCTCCTAAAAGAGGAACTTCCACAAGGAAGAAATTAGTCACTAAAACAAAGTCTGACCTGTAAGGTGATTAATTTGGTAAAGATGTGAATATGTCTAAGATGCCATTATATATATTAAAAACAAGGGAGCAGGACCAGGAAAAAGAAAAGGAGATATAAAAATCAGACAAGCGGGAGGGGGAAATCTAAAGTTTAGCTTTTAAAAAATAAAGCACAGAGGTAAAATCCAAGCCTCAAATAGCCCCCAAATGAAAGTGTTCTTTCAGGAGCTGTTCTAAAATCTTTCTCTTGGGGGAATAGTCTTTAGCATACTTACTTACTTTATACTTGAATTGAACATGTACAATAAAATGTCAGTATTCATTTCTGAAAAAGTGTAGAAGTTTAACGCATGAGGAACATATTAACCAAATTACTGAATTAATTTCTAAAAGGTAGGAAGAAGAAAGAAACAAAAGTTAAACAAATAGAGGAAACTTTATATTGATAGGGTTCAAGTCCAGAAATTAAGAAAACATAATAAATACAAATGAATAAAAATATCACCTTTTACAAACATGTTTTAATAGTTTCAATAATGATAAATAAAAAGATAAAATAATTACTAGATAATAGCAGAGATAACTACATTAATATTAAAAAAAACAGAATGTAAGCCTAATGGCCATAACTTGAAAGATGGGTATCATATAATGGTAAGAGTCTTCAATTTGTTATATGATTATAATTTTAAACCTGGATGCACATAATAAAATTACTCTGAAATAGTGTGGTATTTTACCATGCCTCAATATTTATGGATCATTTTGAAGACCGCAAATTAATGCAAAAGAAAATACTTAAATAACAGAGATAACAGAGTTGCTATAACTGACATTTAAGTTGATAACATAATAACTGCAGAATATAGTTACTCTCAAGTTCCAAGTAAGGCTCACAAACATGCATCTCAAGGAATCAGCATCACAAAGACAATAAGAGTCAAAATGTTTACCAACAAGAACAAATCTGGTAGAAGACATCAAGTTATACACTCAAGAATCCTATGAATCCTAACCAGAAGACTAGTTCAGAGTAAAAGCACAGTGTAAAAGTCAGGGAAAAATTACAAACGAAGCCAATTTTTAAAGGGTCCAGAGAGAAAACATATTATCTTCAAAGGAGCAAGCAAGGTGAGCATATAACTTCTCAAGAAACAAAGAAAAAAAAACAATAGAAAACAACACTAAAGTGTGTAACCTTGGGCCTTTCTAAGCCCACCTAGTTCCTGAATAATGACTCAGAGACTGCTGGGAGCCAAACCAGGAAATTACTTGCTGTTCTAAGAGAACCTCAGGAAATTACCTGCTGTTCTAGAAAGCCTAGTCAGTACAAGGTTAAGAAAGGACTTTCAAAGGTCTCAGGTCCCAGGAACTTAAAGAACTTCTGGCATTTCCTGGGAGCCAGTTAGGACAGTGGGATGGTCTTGGGCAATAAGGTTATGACAGTAGGATGGTCTTAGACAACGGTGATTCAATAGTGGGATAGCCCTAAGCAGTGTTCCTCTCCTAAACTTCCCATTTTGCTGTGCCTTTATAACCTGCCTCCGAAATTAAAGTTTCAGAGCTTGATCAGAACCCCAGACTTGCCAGGCGGTGGTGGCGCACGCCTTTAATCCCAGCACTTGGGAGGCAGAGGCAGGCAGATTTCTGAGTTGGAGGTCAACCTGGTCTACAGAGTGAGTTCCAGGACAGCCAGGGCTACACAGAGAAACCCTGTCTCGACAAAACAAAACAAAACAAAAAAACCCAGACTTGCTCTCCGTCCTTGTGTCTCTTGTCCCTTTATTCTTTCGTCCTCTTCCTAGGGTCTCATCGAATTCCCGAGGGCCAGGGCAAGAGATTATATGTATTTATAAGCTTTTGGCATTGTTTCCCACTGACTGGTAACTC
Organism: Mastomys natalensis; assembly: GCA_021653895.1. Lineage (NCBI taxonomy): Eukaryota > Metazoa > Chordata > Mammalia > Rodentia > Muridae > Mastomys > Mastomys natalensis. Next base: position 87,926 of record JAJTUV010000805.1, read on the forward strand.
AATTTTCCCATTTATATTCATCTGAGTTCTGACACTTGGCTGGTTAGTTACTTCTCCTTCCTTCCCAGCCTGCTTCTCCTTTGTGTCTGGTTCAATCCTTCCAAGAGTTTCTCTCCAGAAGTCCCACCTTACCATTCTACTTTCTGTTATAGGCTTTTTATTTCAAACAATCAGAATGTGATGAAGAATACTGTTTATAAAATACTAAGGCAAGAGATACTTAACAATACCAAAATCTGACCTGTAATCAGATCTCTACTGGTTCAAAAATCAGCATTTGAATAATATAAGGTTAATCTTTTACATGGTACACAAAAACATTACTACAACAAAAGTGAAATTTTATAACTGACAAAAATATTCATTAAAGATAAGAGCAAAACACAGTTCCAAATATACAAAGTTTGGTAAATTATCACTCTTGGTCCTAATTACGGTCACTGTTAGAGAGTTGTTCTTTATACAGAAGGCAAAATGGCTCAATATGGAAGCTCAAAGGTACAAGAAGAAATGAATATCAATAGAGATGAAATTGCATGAGTGACTATAAATGAGTATTTATTATATTAAACAATAAGACAATTGTATTAAAAACAGATATTGTAGTACATATCTATGATCTCCACAGGAGGAAATAGAGGCAAAAAGATAAATACAAGTTTGAGACCAGCCTAATCTACATGATGAATTCAAGACAATCCTGAACTATACAGAGAATCTCTCTCCAAAAAATAATTTCATTATGGAGAAAATAGATAAATATGAATAGATGATACATGTATGGTAGATAGATACAAAGATGATGATAGATAGATAGATAGACAGACAGACAGACAGATAGATAGCTGACAGAAAATCTATTGGTTGATAGAACAGTAGTAGCACAGAAGTCAAGAGAATGAAAGTATCCTAAAGTCTTTATGTCTAGAATGCTTGTTCCCAGAGTGTAATGTCTAGATTAGCATCATCAATATCACTTAAACAATTGTTAAAAATGTAGATTTTCAGACCTGCTGAATCAGAAACCCAGAAGATAGGGCTCATAAATTTATATTTTAACAAATACTTAAAACAATTTTGAAACATGTCTATGAACTATTGGCCTGGGAAATATCAAAAATTTATAAATCTAATAAAAGCTTTTATCTCCAGGGAATAATTAAAATATATAAATATTAACTAATGAAATGATTGAATAATAACAATATTTTATCAAAATACAAGATAATTTTGTGTACTAATTTCCTCCAAGACAGACTCAATCTAGGAAAGTAGTTCATTAAGATGCATGTTGTTCTAAAGGGAAGTAAACCAGGATGTTCTAAAAGGAGGTAAAATAGTCCATACTGTAGAAAGAAAAATTCTGTAAATGTAAATTTTATTCTCCTCTGTAACTGTCATCTTGGAAGTTTACTGCTAAATAAGCTCACTCTTTCTAGTTCTTTCTGAACACTGGCTGGTTGGTTCAACTCAGCTGTTCTGGCTCAAGCTCCAAGCTGACTGATTCAATACAGCTTCTTTCAGCTTCTCACTGACTTGCTCTGCTTGACCTGGCAGTTTGTTCTGTCTCCTTAGTCTCTGCTTTCAACTGCCTTTGCTGAGCTACACTGAACTGCTGAACTCACTAAGGAACTCAACTCCACTGTACTACACTCACTTACTGCACTGTCTCCCAACTGACTCAACTCTCAACTGACTGAACTCAACTAAACTGACTGATCTGACTCTGTACTGCTCTTAAATAGCTTTTCTCCTAAGAGGTGTGCATATCCTATCTCTGACTCATTTCATCAAATCTTTCTCTGATTCATCACTTTGACCCTCAACTAGACATCATTGTTTGGGATTAAAGATGTGTGCCAGATGGATTAGGGGAGTGTACTAAGGGCATGACTGCATTCCAGCTGGAACACACGCCTAGAAGGTCTTTGGATGTAATTAGAGCAGCCATGTTGCTCAATGAAAATTCCTCTACCAGCTCCTTAAGCTAAGGAACAAAATAACTCAATAGTTCAGGATGTCCTGAAACTGACTAGATTTCACTAGGCTCCTCTTAACCCAAGAATATATAAATAGTAAGGACGGCTGAGGGACACTTTGAGACAAGTTGAGATGCCTAAAAGAAACTCAAACCAGCTAAGGCATCTGAAAGAAAAAGACCAGACAAACATCTGCAAGAGGCTCAGACCAACTGAACTACATGGACATGTTGCACTGCCTGCTGGTGGTGCACTGTACTCCAGACTTCCAGCTTTGTGGACTGCCACCTGTGTCGATGCAGGCTTCAGTGATGCAGCTGTCTTTGAGTCAGTTAAGCTCCTGTAAGTAACCTCTAACCCACACTCTTGTAAATAACCCCAATAAAACTCAGTGGTTCATCAAGTTGGACTTTGGGGGTACCTTTAATTTAGTCTGCCTTAAGTTCCTTGTTTTGGATGAATAGAATTTTCTTTTGCCTCCCCAGGAAGAATGCTAAGCGATAAACAAAAGCTATATGATATAGACTTAACAGTTTCTTCAAAACCAAGTGCTTAGATAGTTGGCAATTGTATGTAAGGAAAAAGAAAAAGAGAGAAACAAAAATATCTAGACTTTACATCTTCCACAAAAAAAAAGTCTCGAAATAGATCATAGATCTAGATGTAAAACACAAAAATTAAGTTGTAAGACGAAGTAGGAGAAACTATACGTGACCTTGGATTTAGTAATGTCTATTTTTAGATGTTAAATACACATGGAAAACTGGGTTGGATTTAACTAAAATTTCAAAGTTCTGTGCTTGAAAAGATACTTTGCTTTAAAAACGATAGCAACTGTCAAGGGCAAAGGGAACTAAACCTGACATAAAGTGTCAACTCTAGTTGACGATGTTTCTTTCCATAAAAGTTTAAGTTAAAAATTCTAATATTGCACACATGAATACAGGGATTAAATACTTAAGATACTATTTAACATAGTTAGAGCATTCACATTTATGAGTTGGGGGGTTACAGATAAAAAGAGGAAGAATATGTGTAATATGTCCACACATAAAAGCACGTGTGGTAACAGCTTAAAGACATTAGTGAGAACATATATTTAACATAAATATGGATATGTCATATAAAAATATTTACAAAAGAATATGCACATTCTTATACGTATACATACATTTCTTTGCTGAGGCTGAGTGTCTCAACTGGCCTTTGTCCAAGCTATAATTCTGAAGAAGATGGCTCTGATGGATATGCTGGCAAAGTAAGTATAAGCAGCAAAGAATGAACCAGCCCTTCCTTCTTCCATTACCTTTGTAGAGGCCTCCAGCAGAAGGTATGGCCCAGGTTAAAGATGTGCCTCAAGATCTGGATTAAAGTGTGTGTCAATCTAGATTACAAGTACACGTCATGCCTCCGAAAAATCTGGATCAAAAGCTTGTGTCTTCTAGCCTCAAGATCTGGGTCACAGTTATGCCCTCCTTTTCTAGATTCATTCCAGACATAGTCAAGTTAACTACCGAGAATAACCATAACAGTTGATATCCCTGTCAAGTCTGCTTTTTTTTCCGGGGTGGGAGATGGAGAAGGAATGTATCTGGAAGGGGGGGGGCAGGAGACTAGAAGGAGTGGAAGAAATTGAAATGATGTCAGGATGTAATGCATGAGAGAAGAATAAAAATAATAAATAAATAACAAAGCCAATATTCTTGAAGCACTGACAACTCCTAGAACTCATCACGGCTTCTAACATCCTCCAATTTAAAAACACACACACACACACACAAAAATGACTGAATGGGAGACAAGAAACAAATAGGAGGAACCAAAGTGCCAAAATATAAGCAAAAGCTTGCAATGTGCACCTGTGAACACATATGCATGTGCACGCATGCGTGTGTGCATACACACACAAATTTCTCAAAGGGTCACAGAATAACCAAGAGATCTTCCAATAGCCAAAACTAGGACAATTTAAGCAATAAAATAAAGTAATATTGAATTATAGCCAGAAGGACAAAATAAATATTTATGAGATAAACTAATGAATTAATTCATATTTTAAAAAAAAAAGGGGGGGGGAGCTAGTCCAAAAGAATTCCAATAAATTCTATACCTACTACCCCTTGGAGGAAAAAGAACAAAATTCTGTATTTTCAAACACTATGTGAAAGGAACTTCCCAGAGCACAGCACATAAGAAAAGTGAGAAAAGGACATTTTTACAATAAAGAAAATTAGCAAGAACCTCAGTGAGCTGTACAAAGCCAGTTTTATCAGTCATAATAATGCTGACAGCATGTGGCTATGAAATGGCAGGCAGCATGGCATTTGTACTCACTCTATGACCAACCTAGTCATAAGTAAAGCATCCAACTAATTGCTACAGAGGGGCATCCAACAGTTGTAGGGAAGTCAGTTTTAAACTTGTTGGATGATTTAAAAGCAATGAAAGGCTGGAGAGATGGCTCAGTGGGTAAGAGCTGACTGCTCTTCCAGAGGTCCTGAGTTCAATTCCTAGTGCCCACCTAATGGCTCATAACTATCTGTAATGGAACCTAATGCCCTCTTCTGTCATGCAGATATATATGCAAATTGAACACTTATATACACAAATAAATTTTTTAAAAAAATACCATAAAAAACAAAGCACACACACACAAACCTAAAAACAAAACAAAAACCCAAAGACTTAAAAGCAATGGAATACTCGAGTTCAGTTCCCAGTACCTATATTGGGTGGCTTATAACTAACTATCTTGTAACTTGGGCACCCCATTCTAAACCACCGGTCAGGCCTGCTAAGGAACCAGGTAGGCTAACTTCAGATCTTTACCGCTTCCTCTGTTCTGCCAGTTCCAGCTCCCTAAGTGTCTTTCCCAGCTCTGTAGCGGAACACCTGTGGGAGCCTTCCCTGCCCCCCATCCCCATTTCCTGTTGATCCCACAGATCTTCCCGTTTTAACCTCCCTCTTACAACTTGTTGTTTTGTACTATCCCTTAACCCAGAAGGCATTGCTTGCTAACCCAAGGGCTGCTCCTGCCTGGGAAGCAGGTATGCTGGCGGCTGCTATTTACTTCTCTTCTGCTCCTCCAGATCCAGTCCCCTCAGTCTTAGTCCAGCTCGTAGCAGAACACTGGCTGCAGTCTCCCTTTCCTCTATGACTCCACATGCTGGTGAGGATGTGGAGAAAGAGGAACACTCCTCCATTGCTGGAGGGATTGCAAACTGGTGAAACCACTCTGGAAATCCATCTGGATACAGAAAATGTGGTTTGTTTACACAATCGAATACTACTCGGCTATTAAGAAAGAGAACACGCTGAGTTTTGCAGACAAATGGATGGAACTAGAAAATATCATCCTGAGTGAGGTAACTCAAACCCAAAAGGAAATGCATGGAATATACTCAGTAATAAGTGAATATTAGTCAAAAAATAGTAGGAAATACCCAGGATACAGTCCATAGAACTCAAAAAGGTTAACAAGCCAAAGGGTCCAAGTGAGGATACCTCAGTCCTACTTGGGAGGGAGAAGAAAACAATCACAGGAGTGGGGAGGAAGGGAGGGACCTGGTGGGAAAGGAGACAGGGAGGGAAAGAGGGAAACATGATCAGGTATTGGCAGGGGGGAAGGACTGAAGCCCTGAGGGCCTGCAGAAAGAATGGAAACAGGCAACCTTGAGAGGTAGGAAGTTGGTGGACCTTCCAGAATATACCAGAGACCTGGGAGGTGAGAAACTCTCAGAACTCAAAGGGAGGGACCTTAGATGAAATGCCCTACAGTGGGGAGAGGGAACTTGTAGAGCCCACCTCCAGCAGAATATCAAATGAGAGATGGGGTTGCCATCCCACAGACAAAACCTCTGATCCATAATTGTTCCTGTCTGAAAGAACTGCCAAGGACAAAAATAGAGAAGAGTCTGAGGAAAAGGAAGTCCAGCAACAGGACCAAAGTGGGATCCAGCTCAAGGTGAGGTCCCAAGACCTGACACTATTACTGAGGCTATGAAGAGCTCACAAAAAGGGACCTATCATGACTGCCCTCCAAAAGACCCAACAAGCAGCTGAAAGAGTCAGATGCAGATATTTACACCCAACAAATGGACAGAAGCTGCTGACTGCTGTGGTAGAATTAGAGAAAAGCTGGAAGAAGCTAAGGAGGAGGGCAAAACCTGGATCTCTGAGATTTCTCAGTCACTGGGCCACCAATCAGGCAGCATACACCAGCTATGAGGTCCCCAACACATATACAGCAGAGGACTGCCGGGTCTGGGTTCTGTCAGAGAAGATACACCTAACTCTCAAAACACTGGAGGTCTGGTGGGATGGGACATTGGGTGGTAGGGACATCCTTGTGGAGATGGAGGTTGGGGGTTGGGAGGAGTATGGGATGTGGAACAATCAGAGGGTGAACCAGGAAGGGAGTAAAGTCTGAACTGTAAAAAAAAAAAAAAGGTTTTAAAAACATAAAAAAAGAATATATAAACAATTTTAAAAGACATATAACCCTTAATGAAATAGAAGCAGTCATTGAAAGTCTCCCAACGGAAAAAAAACACCCAAGGCCAAGTAGTTTTAGTACAGAATTTTACCAGACTTTCAACAAAGAGTTAACGCCAATATTTCTCAAATTATTTCACAAAATAGAAATAAAAGGAACATGGCCAAATTGATTTTATGAGGTCACAGTTACCCTGATACTCAAACCATGTAAAGTCCCAGCAAAGAAAAAGAATTATGGATCAATTTTCCTTATGAATATAGATGAAAAAATAGTCAATAATATATTTGCAAATTGAATCCAAAAACATCAAAAAGAGAATCCACGATAATAAAGTAGGCTTCATCCTGTAAATGCATGGTTGGCTCAATGTCTGAAAAATCAATAAATGTAATCGTGTGTGTGTGAGTGTGTGTGTCTGTGTGTGTATACAAACTGAAAGAAAATAAAAGCATGACCATCTCATTAGATGCAGAAAAGACCTTTGACAAAATCCAATACCCTTCATAATAAAAGTTTTGAAAAGCTTAGAGATACAGGGATGTATCTTAACATAATAAAGGCAGTTGATAGTAAGCCCATAGCTAACATGATATCAAAGATATGAATGAAATGAAATGAAACGCAAAACAATCAAAAACAAGATAAGGTTATACCCTCTTTCCATACCTATTCAATATAGTACTTGAAGTCTTAGCCAGAGCAATGAAACAAATGAAGGAGGTCTAGAGTATAAGATTGGGAAGGAAGAAGTCAAAGTATCTTTATTTGCAGATGATATATCAGTATACATATATGACCTTTAAAATCCCACCAGGGACCTCCCATATCTGATAAAAAGCAAATTAACTGCATACAAAATTAACTTACAAAAATCAGTAGCCTTCCTATATACAAATGACAAGTGGACTGAGAAAGAAATCAGGGAAACAGCACCTTTCACCATAGCCTCAAATAATATGAAATATCTTGGGGTAATTCTAACCAAGGAAATCAAAGGCTTGTACAATAAAATCCACAAGTCTTTGAAGGAACAAGTTGAAGACGGAAAGATCTGCCATGTTCAAGGATCAGTAGGATCAACGTAGTAAAAAATCTTAACAAAAGCAATCTACAGACTCAATGCAATCCCCATCCAACACAATTCTTCAAAGATCTTGAAAGGAAAATTTTCAACTTCATATGGAAACAGAAAAACCTAGGATAGCTAAAACAATCTTGAACAGTAAAAGAACTTCTGGAGATATCATCATTCCAATTTCAAGTTGTACTACAGAGCTATAGTTATTAAAATGGCATGGTATTGACATAAAAACAGACAAGTTCATCAAAAGAATCAAATTGAAGACCCAGGCATAAGTCCACATACCTATAGGTGCCTGCTTTTTGATAAAGAAGCCAAAAATACACACTAGAAAAAAGACAGCATCCTCAACAAACAGTGCTCATCAACTGGATGTTTTCATAGAGGAAAATGCAAATAGATCCATACTTATCACCCTACACAAACCACAACTTCAAATGAATCAAAAACCTCACATAAAACCAAGTGAACCTAAAGTGTGGAATGGCTTTGAACACATTGGCACAGGAGATAACTTCCTATATAGAAAACATCACTAGCACAGACACTAAGATCAAAAATTAATAAATGGGACCTCATGAAACTAAAAAGCTTCTGTAAGGCAAAGAACACTGTAAATAGGACAAATGGCAACCTACAGAATGGAAGAAATTTTTTACCAACTCTCATCTGACAGAGGACTAATATCCAAAATACATAAAGAACTCAAAAAACTAGACATGGACAAACCAGATAATCCAGTTAAAAAATGGGGTACAAATCTAAACAAAGAATAATCAATAGAGGAATATCAAATGACTAATAAACACTTTAAAATGTTCAACTTCCTTAGAGATCAGGCAAATTCAAACCAAAACTACTTTGAAGTTTTATCTTACACTTGTCAGAATGACTAAGATCAATAAGACAAATGGCAGCTATTGCTGGTGAGGTTGTGGAGCAAGAGGAATACTCCTCCACTGCTGGTAGAAATGTAAACTTGTACAGCACTGTGGAAATCAGTATGGTGATTCCTCAGAAGGAAGAGAATCCATCTATCTCAAGATCTACCTGTATACTCTTGGGCATATACCCAAAGGATTCTCCATCTTATCACACGGACATTTGTTCAACCATGTTCATTACTACTCTATTCATAGTACCAGGAGCTGGAAACAAGCTAGATGTCCTGCAACTGAAGAATGGATAAAGAAAATGTGGTACATTTACACAATGGAGTATTACTCAATTGTTATGATATCATAAAATTTGGAGGTTAATGGATAGAACTAGAAAAAAAATCATCCTGAGTGAGGTAACCCAGATCCAGAAAAATAAATATGGGATGTATTTATGTATATGTAGCTATTGAATAAATTATAATCAAGCTACAATTCATAGACCTAGAGAGGTTAGGCATAGAGGAAGATATGGGGCTGGGGGAGGATACATAGATCTCCCTAGGAGGATTAAACAGAATAGATTTTATGGGTTGACTGAAGTTGAGAGTCAGGGGATAGGAATGAGAGTATTAGATGGGGACCCAGGATAGAAGGGACAAGGGTGCTAAGCCTAAGAGAGGCAGAGAACCAGTTTTTCTTGTTCTCGATGTTTTCTAATCTCTCTCTGATCTTGGCCATACTGTCTCTAACTACCCTAGTGTTGTCAATATAAAAACAGCATTCCTCCTTGAGAGCCCCCTTTGCTGAAGGAAAAGCAGATGAGGGGATTCTTCCAGATTAGAGATGCTAATCTCTCCTGTTCAGTGTTCTTGTTAATGGCCCTAAGAAGTTCTGAGTAGTACAAGTCCTGAGGCCTGCATCAGGATCAAGGCCTCCAACAGCATACACCACGGATGGCTCTTTTTCTGAAAAGGAAAAAGAAGGGAATTCTCAGGGAGATCTCTCTTCCCTGGATCTCAATTGTGATCCATTTTATCTACAATTGGGTCTGGCTTTGTGGAGGTGTCTGTTTCACCAATCTTTCTGGCAGTCATCTAGCCGCGCCTTCTTTGGTATCAAACAGGCATATCGATCCTCAGCCCCATATGAAAACTGGATCTAAGCCTTCCATTTATTAGTAAGAAGGTACTTCCACATAACTGTGGCATAGTTTTTTTGTCTCAGGGTGCCAGAGGAGATCGGCAGCAGATTTGCCATGAGCATCCAGATTTAGAAAACTGAGAACAAACAAGGCAGGATGGAGAATATTTCTAGGAGACCCCTTCTGGGGGTATAACTCCCACTCTTTCATTTTTTTATTTAAAGCCAATTTTTTAGAGTTCCTTCATAATCAGGGCAAAAGCATCAGTAGCTGCTCTTCCCACACTCAGAGAGTTATGAAGATATTATTTTAAAGTTCCATGATACCTGTTTCACAATACCTTGTCCTTGAGGATTATAAGGAATCTTTGTAATATTGGTAATATTAAATTGTCAACAAAACATCTCAAATGTCTGACTGCAATAGCCAGTTCCATATTCTCTCTTAATCTGATATGGAACACCAAGCATAGAAAGAAAATGTAGGCAATAACTAATTACACTTTTAGTTGCTTCTCCTTTTAAAGGCAGTTGCAACTATAAAGCCGGAAAAGGTGTCAAGTCAGATGTACATGTTTTAATTTTCCAAACTCAGAAATGAGTAACATCCACTTACCATAATTGACTAGGTATAAGTCCTCAAGAATTAACACCATTATGAAAAAATTGAGGATACAAGTTTTGCAATTTGACTTACACACTCCCTAGAAATACCAAATTATTGTCTCACGGTATTACTATTTTGATGATATAAGGAATAAGATGATATGGCCAATTGTTTCTGTAAGGCTTATAGTCTGCCTGGTATACAAATTTTCTGTGGCATTGCCCTGGGGTCCAGGTAATCCAGTATGAGCTCTTAAATGTCTTATAATGTTAAGGAAAAATACGTTTCTTAAATTAAGCTGTACAATTTGAGAATTAGCAATATCTAAAAAAGGAACAATTTTAAGCAATTATAAACCATAAGCTGTATACTGGCTATGAATTTATAAATTGAAAGCTTGATTTTTCAGCATTTCAAACAGTGGCTACAGCACGTAATTCAATTATTTGTGCTGAAGCAGGGGAAAACTTAAGAAAATGAACATGTGATCCAATTATATATACTGTCTTCACATTAGGTGAGCTGTCTGTAAATATCTTTTGCCTTTGAATACTTTCTGGAGCAACAAGCACTCCCTAAAAATTTAAAGCTCGTTGTATGAGCACAAAGGCTTGCATTAAAACTCCTTCAGAGAGATCAACTAATTAAATACAATACAATGAATAATATACACTGAAAGATTCAAACTCTTAACTTCTTGTAACTCTATTAGCCATTCCTTGAGGCAAAACTTTCTAGTGATATCGCTTCATGGGCTCTCAAAAATTACAAGCAAACTCACAGAATGCAAGAATCTCACCTTCACCTGGATGTAAATCTAAATCTAAGTCTAAGTCTAAATCTAAGTCTAAATCTAAATCTAAGTCTAAGTCTAAGTCTAAGTCTAAGTCTAAATCTAAATCTAAATCTAAATCTATAATAATTCTATATGCATTTCCTTGAATGGCAGCTGAAGTGGGAAAGTCAGGCTGTAATGTCCCACACATTTTATAAATCTTAAATTTGAACTTTGGTTTGGATTAATGAAATAACCAATTGCTTGAGCATTCAGCATGGTGGTTCTCTTACTAGTATCACATCATTCTGAGCTCCAAAGCAAGTAACCTCCTCCTGACAAAATAGCCTTACTATTCAACTCTAGCTGCTCTATCCTCTTCTGAACCATAAACATGGGTGAGTCAAAAATTCTTGAGCTCATGATTAGACTGTCAACTGCAGCCAATGGAACATTTACAGTTTAACTATATTTTTAAGTTTCTTTTTGTAATACTAGAGTGTAAACATAGTTTTGAGATACAAAACTAATTTTTAACAATGCAGACAATCCATTTTCCCTAATGTGAACATCAAGCGCACTACTTTATTGTTACAAAGTTTGGCTGTCCATTCTTATATGCAGCTTTTAATAACTCTTAAAGAGACATTGTTTTAAATCCTATCTCTATACATCTGGTTTCTGAATGACTCCAATCCTGAGTAACCAGTTTTAAGCCAACTTTCTGTTACGAAAGTTGCAAATTTTTAATCATACCCAATGACTTATAGGCCAATAATCTATAACTAAGACATGTAGAACATATTTATACTTTTAAAATCAGTCAGAAACAAATGAAGTAAATGCACATCTTATATACTTTTATCCAAACAAAATTTTCTTACTTTTCCTAGCTGTAATTTCAAGAGAAAAGTACCTTGTCACCTGCTGAACCCAATAATCATAGTCACAGATTATTCTAGGAGAAACAAACCATCAGCTCCTTACCAAAGAAGCCACAAAAACCCTACTGGCCCCTTTAAGAGCAGCTTTTACATCAATGGGACTGTGGCAGGACTTCTTCATGCTATGCTAGACTCCTAACCACAGGTGCAGGGCTCCAAAGGCCAATTGAAACTGCTTTTTTACTTTTTCTTTTTTCTTTCTCTCTCTCTCTCTCTCTCTGAAACTAGTTAAAAACTGAATCAAGGGCTGAACAACCAGCAGATAAAGTTTTAACCATTTTTCTTATAAACATGAAAAAATGGAACAACATTCAAGCAACAAAACAAATACATAGACATAAACTGACAGACATGGGCAAATTGGTGCGCCAAGGACAGACAATAGACAGAGAAAGCAGAGCTGAGGATCAATCCCTTTTGAGACAGAGAAAAATGCAGGGCATCTCCTGATTTTCTGCTGCTCCTAGGAGGGCTCTAAAATAGCCTTTTCCTCTTCTTTTGTTAACCTTGCTGGAGAGTGGACAACTCCTTTAGCCCTTTCTCTCCCTCATCTTCAATGTTTAACTTTTTATCTCCTCCTTAGGAGGTGTAGCATTTTTTTTTTCAATAGTCTCCTCTCGGGGAAACATCACCAATGAAATTTTTTTTTAAAAAATCCTTCTTTTTTTACCCTGATTCCCTTTTCCCTGAATGAGACCTTAAGGCCTTTAATAAATTTCTCTTCCAATGAGTGGCCCATGTTAATTTGACGGCAATGACTTACCTAACCTCTGGGACCCCGCGGGCAACTTCGGTGACTCAATAATGGTTTTTCGGCCGACTTCACTTCTGTTGACACCATCCGTTGAGGGTCCGTACCTCTTGCTCCACGCTGGGCGCCACCTGACCCAACCTGCGGATCCAGTTATTCGTGGGTGTCAAGGGGGACCTCACCTGAAAAGGAACACAACCTGCGGATCCAGTTATTCGTGGGTGTCAAGGGGGACCTCACCTGAAAAGGAACACAGGCCGAGAGAAGGGATGGAAGACCAAGCCAAATGGAGTCTTGTCAAGGTCTCACTTTAATGCGGAAGAAGCTTACAAGATATACTCTTAGGCAAGGGGGGAAGGGGAACAAGGGACAGAGTGGAGGTCATTGCTTAGGGCTATCCCACTATTGAATGCTTATTGCCGTAGACCATCCCACTGTTGTAACCTTATTGCCCTTGGCCATCCTACTGTGTAACCAGCTCCCAGGAAATGCCAGACTTTCTTTAAGTTCCTGGGAACTGAGACCCGAGAAAGTCCTTTCTTTTTTTTTTTTTTTTTGGTTTTTTTTTTTTTTGGTTTTTTCAAGACAGGGTTTCTCTGTGTAGCCCTGGCCATCCTGGAACTCACTCTGTAGACCAGGCTGGCCTCGAACTCAGAAATCCGCCTGCCTCTGCCTCCCAAGTGCTGGGATTAAAGGCGTGCGCCACCACCGCCCGGCTGAGAAAGTCCTTTCTTAACCTTGTACTGACTAGGCTTCCCAGAACAGCAGGCAATTTCCTGAGGTTCTCTTGGAACAGCAGGTAGTTTCCTGGGTTTGACTCCCGACAAAGATCTTGAGGCACATCTTTAGTCTGGGCCATACCTTCTGCTGGAGGCCTACATAAGGACAATGGAAGAAGGAAGGCTTCCTTGTTCACCTGCTTGCCCTCACTTGCCAACACATATATGTTGGAGCCTACTTCTTCAAGATTCCAGCTTATACATAAAACCAGCTGAAACACCCAGCCTCATAGGACTGAGCAACTACTAGATTCATGGACTTCTCATTCATAAGTGGCCATTCTTGGGTTAGTTGGACTTCAGCCTGTAAGTCATTCCAGTAAATTCCACATATATATATTCATTCCATAAGTTCTGTGACTCTAGAGAACCCTAACTAATATAGTATCTATGATAGTTTGAATAACTTGGCCCAGGGAGTGGCACTATTTGGAGGTGTGACCTTGTTGGATTAAGTGTGTCACTGTGGGTGTGGGCTTTAAGACCCTCATTCTGGCTTCCTGGAAGCCAGTATTCTGCTAGCAGCCTTTAGATAAAGATGTAGGACTCTTAGCTCCTGCTGCATCATGCTTGCCTGAATGCTGCCATGCTCCTACCTTGATGATAATGGACTGAACCTCTGAACCTGTAAGCCAGCCTCAATTAAATGTTGTTTTTATAAGAGTTGTCTTGGTCATGGTGTCTGTTCATAGCAGTAAAACCCTAACTAAGACAGTATCCTTCAACAATAAATGGATAGTGAAAATGTAGTACATATACACTGTAAAATACTATTCAAAGAAAAATGAAATCATGAACTTTGCAGGACACAGCACCTGTATTAGGACAGAGCCTTCTAAGTCTGGTGCTAAAAATACATAAACAAATAATGGGACCATTTGGAATACCAGCAGCAACATAAAATATTCAGAGATAATCTCAATATAACATGGAAAACCTGAGCACTCAAAAGTATAAAATATCATTGAGAAAAATCAAAGAACTAAGTAAATGTACTGAGGCCACAGGTCAGCAGAGTCAGCACCACAGACGACAGCAGCTCTCACCAGTCCACCTTTGGATTCAAAACATTTTCTTTCATTTTCCCATGAGGCTTTGTTTTATTTGTTTTAAAGAATACACAAACTGAAAAACATTAAAAAAAGAAAAAAAGAAAAAAGAAACTGAGTATCTTAGTGTTCTACTGCTGTGAAGAGACACCATGATCACAGCAACTCTTATAAAAGAAAGCATTTAATTGGGACTTATGTCCATTTTAGAGGTTTAATCCATGGCATCATGTCTGGGAACATGGTGGCACCCAGGCAGACATGGTGCTAGAGAAATAGTTGGGAATTCTACATCCAGATCTGCAGGCAGCAGGAAGAGAGATACACTGGACCTGGCCTAGGCTTTTGAAACCCCAGTGACACACTTCCTCTAACAAAGCCACACTTACTCCAACAAGGCCACACCTACTCCAACAAGGCCACACCTTCTAATCCCAGTAACGGGCACCATTCTGTGATGACTCAGCATTCAAATACATGACCAAATAGAGACCATTGTTATTCAAACCACCACAGTGAGGATAGCCTATCTTCCCATCAGGTATCCATAGAATTCCTAGAAAATAATTTATAGTTTATTTGGAATATTTCTCCAACAATCTATTTGCACTACAATGATTCCTTAACATATTGTACTTTGAATAATTGTGTGTTCTTTCAACCACAAATAATCACGTTTTTAGGAAGACATTTATGTTGCTATAAAACCATTCAGTTAAAATAATTTTCCCTTCTTGATTGTGTATTTGAGATAAATCAAGATGTTTACATAACACTGAGAATTTACAAATTTTTTTTAGAAAATAAGAACATTAATCTGTGTTTCTTCACTTGCAAGTTGTTGAATACTGTATTCTTTTCTATAATTTCACATCAGCACCTACTTCTAGAAACCACTCCTTTTTGATTGTTTGTATGAAGATTTGTGCCAGTTATTGTGAATGCTATCAAAACAGATGATAGGTAGATCATGGGTGATACCATGGAACAATCTCTTTCCAACTCAAACATCCAGTGTTGAAACAAGGCTGCTAAGACTCAGGAAGCCAATAATGCACAAGTCTTGGAAATATCCCTGAGATATGTTAAAGTCACAGGACTCTCCTTCCTCAAGGCTATACAAATAGTAAGAGCTACTGAGGAAAGGAGGCTCTCAAAGCTGTTGAGCTGCAAGCAAGTTGTACAACGCTCCAGGGCTACAGCTTTCTTGGGTTGTCACCCATTCTGGATAACCCTTCACTAACGCGGTTGCCTTTGAGTTGCCCGTGTTCCTGTAAGCAACTACTCACCTACACTCCACTACGCAACCCCAAGGACCTCATTGGTTTGCCAAGATGGACCTAGGTCTGTGGTCAGCTTCCTGTCTGGGGTGAGCAGATGTTTGTTCATACCTCCCTAGGAACAGTGTCACACACAAGATAAACAGGAACCTTACATTGAGAGCATGACAGCGTTAGAGCATTGGTCTAACCTGTACAATGACCTGAGTTGGATTCCTAACACTTCAAAAAGTAAATTTCCTTTCCTAAAAATTATTAAAAATTCATGCCACCTTACTTCCTCTCCCTTTATATTCTGCTACCACCTGGCTGATCCAGTCGTCAACTATAATTTATGGTTGTTATGTCTAAGGACCTCCTAGAAATTCAGATGGATCTCAGCTGTGCCCACTTGATTAGCTCATTTTGCAAATTTCACAAAGCCTATTTGGCCACAGGGTAAAAATCAGTAAGGAAGGAGACCACAGGAGCAAAAGGGCTTGGGCTCAGAAAACTTACCACACAGCATTTGTACAGCTTTGTACAGCTTTGTGGCACCAACCCATGGTCTGCAAACTTTTCATCTGCACACAAATTGCATTTCCCAGCAACACTGGAAGGTGGTTACTTATGATACATGTGGGAGGTATGTGCACAAATCCTGTTTTCAGATAATGGGATTACTATGCACACTTGGAAAGTTGACTCAGAAATCTCCAAATACAGCCATAGACAGCCACTTATGGCACCACAAATAAAATTGCTGCCAAATCATATTTAATCCATTATTACTGTCCTCATTAATTCTGTCTCAACTCTTGAGCTGAACTTTAGTGAGAGTCATGCTGAGGTGAATACTGTTTTCTTCTTTCTTGCAGTGACACAGCCACACCACCTCCTGACCTCAAGTAACACCAAAGTAGCTATGCTTTTGTCCTGAAGCCCAATGAAAACCATAGGCCTTGGGAAAGATAAGTAGAAACACCAACAGTAGGAGGGAAAAGAGCAAGCGTGGGGCAGATGTGATGGCACAGGCCTTCAATCCAGCACCTGGGAGGCAGAAGCAAGTGTATCTCTGAATTTGAGGACAACCTGGCCTAAATAATGAGTTCCAGGCCAACTAAGGCTACATAGTCAGACCCCATCTAAAATAGAAAAAGGAGGATGAGGAGTGTGCCCTTCCTCCAGCCTTGAGTAGGCCTGAAAGACCTTGTTTACCACAATAGACCAAAAATAATAGGACCCAGGTGGTATTACCCACCTTGGCTGCCGGTACAGCCTGCTACAGGAACTTAGAAGAATAGACTGCCTGCTGAGCTTGCCTTGGGACTCCTGGCTGTGACTAAGAAAGGGTTCCCCTCACCCATTCCGGCTGAAGCAAGAAGGGGTTTGGTGGTGGGGGTGGGGCTTTCCCTTTAAATTGAGAGCTGAACATTAAACTTTGAGCCTAGACAGAATACCTTGTCTTGGCTTCATCTCTTCTCACCCTCCATCCCTCTTTCATTCCCAGGTGAACCCAGTTGATCCATGGCTACAGGCGGCTACAGAAGAGAAGGAAAAGAGAAGAGAAAAGAAAAAAGGAAAGGAAAGGAAAGGAAAGGAAGAAAGGAAAGGAAAGGAAAGGAAAGGAAAGGAAAGGAAAGGAAAGGACCAACATTGATGAGATGCCTGTTATGAATATATAACCAAAAGGTGATCTGGAATGGTGGCTCCCCATCTATGTTGTCATCAGCTGTGACTTAATCCTTTTATTTGTTTTAGATTTTGAACATCAGAACAGCTTGAAGCCTGCATTCCAGTAGCGATGAAGGGAAAAATGGGGCGGGTACTTTAGCAGGGATGTGAAGAAGGAGGACAACACACAGGGAAATTGGAGACAGACAGATAAATCACACTAAAAATGTTTGAAAATCCATAAGGAATCACATCATTTTATGTTTATCTAAAATTATGAACATATATGTATATATATTCATAAATATAATTGCATATATTATATGCATATATATACATGTGTGTAATTATATGTATAATCATATGTGCATGTATGTGTAGTTTAATTAGAGTTATGCCACTTGCAGTAATAATGCTCCCTCCAAGAGCAACAGGCTATCTAACAAAAATCTCTAAAAGTGAGTGTGAGAGCCCAGGAGTCTCCAAAAACAATGCAGGCTACTGCTACTGCCCTTGGTTGCCTCCCAGAGACTGAAGGTAAGTCCCTATTGCTGAAAATGCCATGCACTTCAAACAAAGGACTTGGGAAAATCTAGCTGGATTTGACCTGGAAACTTCCTCTCTGAGGACTAACTTTGGTAGTACTGGAAGATGCTATATCTCCAGTACTCT
This sequence comes from Mastomys natalensis, assembly GCA_021653895.1. Taxonomy (NCBI): domain Eukaryota; kingdom Metazoa; phylum Chordata; class Mammalia; order Rodentia; family Muridae; genus Mastomys; species Mastomys natalensis. Next base: position 106,015 of record JAJTUV010000805.1, read on the forward strand.
ACTGGATGTTATATCTACAGGACTCCAGCATGCTCTACTGAACTGTGAACACACAATATTCAATGCCTATGAACCACAAAGCAGGGCAAGATAGCCCCAAAAGTGCAACAGTGGCTCTTATGTTTGCTATAACAAAGAATACGTTAATTGGAGTTAATGTCCACTCAACAGCAGGGAATTCATGCCTGGTACTATAAACCTGCCAGCTACCTGTGGTCAGTACAGTTACAAAACCTAGTAAATATACTACTGCCACTTTCCCAGACTACAGCCTATTCTCTAAGTACATTCTCAATACTAATCTTTACACCTGCAAATAAGTATAGCCCTCACCCCTTATCAAAAAGGATTTTTGTTTGTTTGTGTGGTTGTTTTGCTGCAGCAGATAGAGACTAAATAACAGCATAAATAATTCAATATTCAGTGTCTGGCATTTATTCATTTCTGGCTCCCTCCAAAGGCTGTGGGTCGTTCTCTGGCTCTGTCCTCTGCAACGCACACACTTTGTTTTCTAGACTCTGGATGGCTCCATTCCACTGCTGCTGCTGTTCTTGGTGACCCTCTCATGGTACTAGCATCTCCAAAAAGCTGGGGTCTTCCACTTTAACTAGGCTTCACCACTAGCCTCCCATAGGCTCTCTTCCTGGTGCCAAGCCTCAACTTCTTTACACTTCTTGACCCCTTCAGTCCTAGGCCTTCAGCTGCCACTGAGGCTACACCTTCAATGGCCTCTCTTGGCCTCTCAGTGCCAAGCCTCAGCTGCTCTCCATGACCTATCATGCCTTGAAAACCAGCACTACTTGGATGACTCTTACACTACCAAGTTGAGTTTCCAGGGTGAGGTACAACCTTGACCACCTCTAGAACACAGCTTCTGTGTGCTGTGAAAATTCTGAAGAAATGCTTCCCAGAAGATTTCACCTCAACAATGCTGGTCTCTTTTCAACCATCAGTAATTTCTGAGCTCTAGAAAACCAGCATCAAATATCCCAGCAAAAAACATATGTATATATATATATATATATGACTAATTGGCCTCAGCATGTTGCACTTATATATTTATTGTTATAATAAATATAATATAATAAGGCTAGGAGGAGCTCCTTCTGTACCTGGCTCCACCACTCTAGCCAGGGAGACTAGAACCATGACAGTCAGGGCTGAATGACTGTCTGTCAAAGTTCTAAACAATCAGAAAGGCCTGATCTAGCAAAAATCTCCCTAAAATGTGAATTTCTTTATTTGGAAATTATTCATAGGTGTAAACAAATTGTAAATTGTAAATACATTTGATATATCACTGTCACTACAAATTATATGGAGTAAAACATAAACCAGGCTCTTGTTGTATAATGTCAGATGACCTAGAACTCACCATGTAGATCAGGCTGGCCCATTGACTAGAGAAAAATACTTTTAAATAAAGGAAAATTAAAGATTCCTAAAATTACAACAGGTTTCTAAAGACATTTGATCATAGAGAACGAAGAAAAAGAATTGTAAAGTCCCGTTCTGCTACTTTGTAACGCCCATTCTGCTGCTCTGGTCTGCAGGTCAGGGTCTAGCAAGAGAGGTGAGAGTGGGGATGGAGTGGGGAGAGACGCAAAAAACGGAGACAAGACAGAGTCTGATCAAGTCTCGTTTATTGAAAGGAAATCCTGGGTATTTATACCCTTTACCACGTGCCTTGCCCTCGTGGGCAAGCTCAGCTGAAGGCACTACGACATGCACTAGAAGCGTGGAGACCACATGCACCTAGCTGCTGGCAGCACTAAACAGCAAACAAGATGTTTATCAGAGTGTGCTCATCTGTTGCAGGCTGTTGAAAACAAGTCTCTTGTCAGGGTATATGGCTCAAGATGGCTGTAAAAATGATAGCCATTTTCTCCTAAGAGTCGGCTCCCAACAAGGAATTACAGGAGAAATAATATCAAAACAGTGAACAAACATATATTGCATTTGACATTGAGATCGACTTTCCACCTAAAATTTCCACCATGGTATAAATTATGTCAGTTTGCTCTTTTCCTTTTTACCCTTCCTCCTCCTATTCTTTCCTTTATAACATTACGACTAATTTGTCTTTCTATCATTTCTATAAGGCAATGTGTTTCTGATGATCATCACTGTTTCAGTCAGTACAATCAGCTGAGCACACACACACACCACACACACACACACACACACATACACACACACAGGCCTTAAAGTCATGTTCATGTGCTTATCCATCTACCCTTAAACCAAACTGAAACTTGATGATTTAGCATCTTGGCAATCCCTGACTTATTCACACACACACACACCACACACACACACACACACACAAAGAGAGAGAGAGAGAGAGAAAGAGAGAGAGAGAGAGAGACAGACACACTCATAGAGAGACAGACAGACAGACACATACAGAGAGAGAGAGACACACACACACAAAACAGTAACTAAGATTACAGTAAGTCTTTACAGTGATTTGGACAGGATTGTTGCCATTGTATTTTTAATTCACTTTATTACATTTTAAAAACTTGGGAATAAAGAAACATCACATACTAAAATTAAACAGACACCGTCTATACATCTCAATGAACTTTTATAAAATTAGAATAGGTATTCTGAAACTGTGGAACTTTGTATTGGATTTTATGCTTTCACCATCAAATATATTTTTATGCACTTACCCACCACCAAAAGTGAAAAGCCCACGACACAGAACTAGAACAATGTCCTTTATGTCCTCACCCATCCCTTGGGTCTGTTGCTTGCATTCAGCCCTTCCTTGCCCTCTAATATTTAGGTCTTCTCGCTCTCTTTCTTCATGTTATACAAACGTTCCCACTTGTACATTTGCCTGCATGTGTACATATATTAATGGCTAGATCCTGCACATAACAGAAAAATGCAGCTTTTTTCTCTCTGAGATTGTGTGATGTTATCCATCCCAAGTCCATCCACTTCCGAAAACATTGTGATTGCATTTTTCTTAAGGGATGAATACTATTGCAGTTCTTATATATATCTTGATGCCACACCTGTTTAGCTCTGTACTCCAGTTTTTAGTTAGGTTATTTGGATTGTCAGTGTCTAGCTTCTTGGGTTCTTTATATATTTTGGATATCAGTCTTCTGTCAGAAGCGGGATTAATGAAGATTGTTTTTCCCCATCTGTAGGCTGTTGTTCTGTCCTGATGACAGTGTCCTTTGACTTACAGAAGCTTTTCAGTTTTATGAGGTTCCATTTATTAGCCAAAGAATGAGCATGGGCTGACCTAGGCCCCCTGCACATATATAGCAAATGAGCAGCTTTGTCTTCATGCAGGTCCCCCAAACAACTAGAGCATGGGCTGTCCCTGAGCCTGTTGCATGCCTGCCTACCTGTGGATCCCACACCCCTAAATGGACCAGACAGCCTTGTCCTGCCATACACAGTAACAACCTCCTATTAAGAGCATATGAATATAGATTTGCCATATCTTCCTGAAGAAGTTAACCTTTCATCATTAGAAAGCAAAGCCTTTACCTCTATTATAGCTTTCTTCATAACCTCTATTTTATCTGATAGTCACATAACAGGACATAGAAGGAACTAATATTTATTCTAACCCCTTCTAGATCTCACCGAATGTCATTCTACCTCAGGCAAACTGCTAGGAATATAGGAATGTGTGTGTGTGTGTGTGTGTGTGTGTGTGTGTGTGTGTGTGTGTGTGTGTGTATGTGAGAGAGAGAGAGAGAGTATGTGTGCATGTGTGTGACTGTGTATCACTGTGTGTGTATGTATGAGTGTGAGAATGTGTGTGCATGTGTATGTGACTGTGTATCACTCTGTGTGTGTGCATGTGTGTGTGTTTCTAGAATTATAACCTGGTTGCCATGTACTTTCTCATTTTTTTCTGATAGATCTATATCCATTTTTCTTGCTTTCTCCTTTCTTGCTCTTCTAAATAATATTTATATATTACTGTGATAAAACACCATGGCCAAGGTGACTCATAAAAGAAAGGGTTTGTTTGGGCTTATGGTTCCACAGTGTAAGAGTCCATTATGGCAGGAAGACATAGGAGTAAGTGGCAGGCATGGCAGCAGGAGGAGGAAGCTGAGGGCTTACATCTTGAGCTGCAAGCATGAAGTAAAGGATGAACTCAAAATGGTGTTGAAGAATGAAAAATTATAAAAATCCATCTATCTATCTATCTATCTATCTATCTATCTATCTATCTATCTCTTACTGTGTGTGTGTGTGTTCTCTTTTTTGATTTTCCTTCAAAGGGCATGAAAAATTCTCTCTGAAACAGGCTACCTGGCTGATCACAAAAGGGCAGAACAAGAATGCAGGTCATCTGGGTCATCTGGTTCACAGGCTCTGGGCTCTGTGTTCCAAGGGCAAGACCACAATGACAGGGCAGGACCGCATTCTTGAGAAAAACAGGTGTACAGAGTGTTTCCGCATGACCCTGACTCATATAGGTTGGGTTCCTCTGGAATGTTCCACTATTTTCTGTTATGTCTCCTTGGCAACCCTCGCCCCCTCCCCTGGTTTGTGGTTTTCCCCTATATAACTCCCCTCAGACTGGCAAATCAGGGTCAACTCTACTCCTGTGTGAGCAAAAAAGTTGACCACAGCCAGCTGTTTCTCCCAAATAAACCTCTGCTTGTTGCATCCAGTTCCGGAGTCTTGTGAGAGTTACTGGGTGGTCGTGTTATCCTGAGACTTGAGTGAGGGTCTCCCCTGCATGGGGGTCTTCAGTGTGATGTTTGAAACATACACAGTTTTCTCTCATTGACATACTTCCTCCAGCAAGGCCACACCTCTTAAGCATACCCAAACATCACCAACAACTGTACACCAAGTGTTCAAACATCTGAGCCTATGGGGAACATTCTCATTCAAACCACCACAGTATTGGTTACTTTCGGTTTTGTCTTCTCTTTAATGGTACTTTCCCAGCTTGTTTAAAAGATACATTCTTGAATTTTTAAATAGTGATTACCCAAGAGCTTACAAAATGGCTCATTAATTAATAAAGTCTAATGTAAGGTTAAAGACTGTGATACTTTGTATATGCTTGGCCCAGGAATTGGCACTATTAGAAGGTATGGCCTTGTTGGAGGAAGTCTGTCACTGTAAGGGGGGCTTTCAGACCCTCCTCTTAGCTACGTGGGAGTCAGTCTGCTCCTGCCTTCCTTAGGATGAAGATGTAGAACTCTCAGCTCCTCCTGCACCATGCCTGCCTGGATGCTGCCATACTCCTGCCTTGATGATAATGAACTGAACCACTGAACCTGTAAGCCAGTCCCAATTAAATGTTGTCCTTTATAAGAGTTGCCTTGGTCATAGTGTCTCTTCACAGCAGTAAAACCCTAAGACAAAGATGTTACACCTTCATCTGCTTCTCCATTCCCCAGGCATGAAGTGTGTGTGTGTGTGTGTGTGTGTGTGTGTGTTAGTTATTAGTTATTGAGAATTTCAATGTGTTTTGATCATATTCACCTCTCCTCCCAGATCCAATCCCATCAGGTTCAATTTGTGTTGTCCACATCTGTAGCCCAGGCTGGCCTCAAGCCTGTAACACCTCCGTGGTGCATTTGCTTCTCTTCAGGCACCTGGGGCACTTGTATTCAGAGCTCCTTGCAAGGGATGCTCATAAGATAGGAAAAGTGAGACTTCTCCACAACTGGTTTACTTCCAGAACATTTTTATGCTAGTCCAAAAACCAGGAGGGATGTCACTTTTAGGTACATATACCTTTCATATCATTTGGATTCTAGTCCCATAACCCTGCTTCAGAGTCATCACACTCTTCTCCAAATACCCAGCAAAAGCAATCAGCCAAATGTCCACATCTGGGTCCCATCCTCTGCTGGATCTCAGCCCAGTAATTCTTCACCATGTTGTCTGCTCTTGTTGATTTTTAGAAAAATTAACATATTTCATTCCCCTCTTTAGTTGCAATGTGAGCAGACCAGATTTTATGTCAACGTGACACAGGCTAGAGTCATTTGGGAAGAGAGAATATCAATTGAGAAAATGACCACACCAGACTGGCCTATGGACAAGCTTGTGGGATATTTTCTTGATTAGTGATTGATGTAGGATGGTCTAGCCCATTGCAAGAGGTGCCATCCCTGTGCCTGTGGTCATGTGGCATGAAGTAAAAGATGAAATTTAATTGACATTCATTAGCTTGCCTTGTCCCACCTTAAGGAACACTCTGTAGTAGGTTGTGAATACATTAGACTTCCTAGAAAAAGCCATGTCAAAAGAGTTGGTGTGTTTGGATCATCTGTGTCTGGCCATGATTTGTAATCTAAATCTTTATTGTAGCCTAAAATGACTATAAATTGAATCCAAACAAACTTGGGTCTATCAAATGAGAAAAGAGACAGGGAGTAATCTTATTTCTTTAGATATTCATTTTTATTTAGATGATGTTTTTCTGTATTTCACATTAAAGCCTTTCCTCCTTTGACTTAGAATAAGTCCTTTGACAGAATAGTGCTTGATTAAGTAACCTGAACTATACATTAGAACATTGAAATGTCCTGTGAACTGGCATTACCAGTCCCTAGGTAAAACCATTGATATAAAGAGCATCAGACACTAGAGGCCCCATTCTAAGGGCTACGTCGGCCTCTGCCAATCAATTCTAAATTTTGTGAACTTCTGTAACAGGTGTGTGATGTTCACCAGTGTAGGTGTTCACAGGCCCATCCATGAACAGTCAAAGCAGCATGAGCAAAACTTCACCTACTACCCTCTGAAGTTTCATGGATCTTGAATGACCTTTGATAAGAATTCCTTATATTGCAGAATTTTTAAGATACTGGCCATTCTGTAGTTATAGTAATTGTCTCAGCCAGCTCTGCCATCAATTTTGCTGTGTTCTCATAGTGTGGATTTGGAAAGGCAGAGCCACAGAAGAGTAACATAACACTGCTGGTTTTAGTAATTGACCTTCCAGAAGTGTTTAGTTCCTAAAAGAGACTTGAGGAGTTCCACAGGGTTATAAAGTTTCCACTTAATGAGCTCGTTTAGCAACTGCCTGGTTTTGTAGCTTTAATTTAGTAGAAATATCAGCATTAGTATGTGAGCATGAGATGGAAAGTAGAGGTTATTCTATAATGAATCTCTTCGCCAGATGTAACTCAGACTTACTAGTTACTGATGGGAGGGGAGCAGGCAAATGGTTGAATCTCTCTAAGTGTGAGAACATTTTCCTACAGTTTAGTTGATGAGCACATCCACTCAGGAAACCAAGAGAACAGGAGTCAGCAGTGACTTGGACAAGACTGCAAACCACTTTTAGGCAATAGTGTTGCCATTATCTGAGCAGCTAAGGAAGAGACTAAGAGACTAGACAGAAGTTAGGATTCTTGATCAAACTGAAGACTTTATTGGACTACTGGAAACATTAACAAGCAATCTCAGACCTTGAGCCACACGCTTCCCTTGAGAAGGATGCATTTTCCTTACAAAATTTTGTTTCAGGTTATTTTTCAAGACATGAACTGAGACAAACTGAAGCTGTTCAATGGTGCACTGTACAGGAAAGCTGAAAGCTGGCAGCAAATTAAATTCAATTCATTTTAATTTTTGAAATTATCAAAGTGAACATGAATCTACTTTTGAGATACTGTATGATGTATGAATGAATCGGCCCATCAATGGATAAAACATGCCCTTCTTTTATTTCTTCAGATTCTTAGGCATGGGTCTGCAGTAGATTTCTAAAACACTAACAAATCCACTAAAAAAACAAAACAAAAAAAAAACCCTAAATGTATGATTCATGGAAAGAAGAAAAAAATTGTATTGAGATTCCATCTTTCCATCCTTGACCAGGCAAAATAGCCAGTATCCAAAATATAAAACAAGAAGAGTCCAAATCCTGGCTTGGTTGGTGGGGGAGAAGCCCTTATTGAGTGCTAGTAGGACTATTCCTGGTGCAGCTAGTATGTGGGCCACTGGTGAGATTCCTTAAATTTTAAAAATAGAACCACTGGGGCTGAAGAGATGTCTTAGCAGTTAAGAGCACTGGCTGCTCTTCCAGAGGTCCTGAGTTCAATTCCCAGGAATCACACAGTGGCTCATAACCATCTGTAATGGGATCTGATGTCCTTTTCTGGTATGTCTGAAGACAGTTAGTGTTTACCCATATACATAAAATAATAATTAAAATCTTGGCTACTAACAGTTGCTAAAAAAAAAAAAATAAGACCACCATATCATCCAGATATACAACTCTTGAGTATATACCAGAAAAACTCTGTATCAGTGTACCATAAAAATACTTATAGATCCGTGTGTATTGCTGTACTATCTTCAGTTGCAAATGAAATCAGTCCAAATGTCAATCAACTAAAAATTATAGGAAACCAGATGTGGTACTGTATGCTGTAATTTCAGCAGTTAGGAAATGGAGGCAGGGGGACCAAGTATTTAATATCAACTTTAAATTCAAGACTAGCCTGAACTACATGAAAACCTGTCTCAAAACAAAACAAAAAAAAATTAAAAGAGGGACTGTGTGGGGTGTGAGGGAAAAGGAAGATGTCTAAATGGAGGGGAGAGAGGAAAGCAGAAAAGGTAATGGGGGAAAGAAGACAAATAAATACTGCATAGTTTCCCTCATATACAGATATATATATACACATACATGTATGACGCCAGAAAGGGCACTGTTTAAGGGGTAGAAGAAGTGTGGGGAAGGAGGATGGAAACCACAATGAGGGAATATAATGAATGTGAGCCAAGTACAATGATACATACGTGTGAAACTGTTACAATGAAATTAACATAATAGTAATAATAATAATAATAAGAGAAACAGAGTGTTTAGTTTTTCTCCAGTATGATGGACCGCTCTTAGTGTGGTGAGACTTGTATTTGTATTGCACTGCTCTGGAAGCTTTGTGGAAAACACCTTGGAGATCTTGTCTCTGATTACGATTTAGCATTCCAATAAATCCTTTCTCTCTAGCTCTTATAAAAATACACACAGAGAGACAGACAGACAGCTTAACTAGCAGATCTAAAGAGGAGAGAGCAGAAGTGAGGGTCTTTCCCCAGACTCAATGAAAAATCATGAGAGCCACCATGAGTCTAGAAAGCCATCAGCCCAAATATGATAATACAAGCCCTTCCATCCACGTCTGCCCTCCTGACGGTCTGTTTCAGTGTCTGTTACAGGCACTTGAGCAACGGGAGACCTACACAAAGAGCTGTCAGCCTAGCAAACAGCTATTCCAGAAACCAGCCACTACCTGAAACAATTGATGTCTTATTTCCAACCTAGATCCTCAGTTCTGATCTCTCTGTCCTGTCCTCAACGAGTCTTCAGTGTCTGCTGTCGTCCAGTGTTTTGCTGAGGCTTTCTGTCAACTGATATGTTCTCAGAATAGAAAACGATCAGGCCGTGGTGCAAATGAGGGTAGTCAGTGAGGAATGGTTGGACACATGATCATCTCACTGCTGGAGCAGAAGAGCACACAGACTAGCCTAGACCTCAGAGGGTAGCATCTGGCACTCTTGAAGCATGATGCATGTCGAAAGTGATTATAGCGTATGTTCAGAAATGCAAATGCTCATATTAAATGCTCTAAAGAAAGTGATTTTCCAATTCCTAAATTAAGTATGTGAAATGTTAAATATATCCCAAGAGGAGCTGTGAAATTAAAACAGCCACTTTATTCACATACACTGTTACACTTATGTCATCAGAATCCTGCTAGCTAACCATTTCAGAAATACAAAATACAGAAGGAAAGATGGTATAAAAAATGTCTCCATGCTGGGGCAGGAGTCAAGGTTAAATGGGGAGGGAGAGGAAAATTGAGAGTAAGGGAGAAATAGAGGGAGGACAACTAACTAAGGGCCACTGAGGGTCATATGGAATCCTACTTCTATAGAAACTTCTTAAAATATATACATATAGGAAAGAAATCTAAATGGAATCACCAAGTAACAGGGAAGACAATGCCCCAACTAGATACTTTCACCATCACATGAACCATCCAGTGCCAGGGATAGGGTACATCTAGCTGAGTTGTTGGCCAAAGGGCCCCATGGAAACTCCCAAATATTTCAGGCTATTGCCATGGCTATTGGTTGTTCTCCAGAAAACTATTTAAGCAAGTAGTTTAGCACTATTGCTAAAGACAATACTTACATATGTGACTGAACGAAGAGAAGTTAAGATGGTGCCTAACTCGAGCCTTCACCCTTACTTACCTTTTCATAGTACTAGAAAGTACTCTGCACAGTACCAGAGAAAGGCAACCACCAGCCAAGCTCTAAATCAATCTACAATTGTAACCTCCTGCAAGATATGCTGTGCAATACTGGCATTGATGTCGTAGTAATAACCAACTACTCTCTGATTGGATTAAGACACACTCCACAAGATGGAACCCATGCCCAACAATGCTTACGTGGCCAAAACCTGAGATAGACCTCAGATATAGGAGAAAACCAAATACTATTGTCCTGCTACACAATGGTTGTCAGCTCATGTTTTGCTACCTGTGTGGGTGTCAAGTGATACTTTCACAAGGGTTGCTTATCATATATTTATACCACAATTCATAACAGTTGCAAAATTACAAGTTATGAAATAGTAATGGTTGGGTGTCACCGCAACATAAGGAACTGTATTGAAGGGTTGCAACATTAGGAAGGCTGAGAACCAATGCCCTAGAGAACACATATGTAAAACACTGTGTCCTCTCATGTCCTTTTTGCTTCTTATGTAGCTAATTATAACAGACTAAATTGTAAGTATAGTCCCTAAAAGATCCCCACCTATTTCAGGAAAGAGAGCACCCCACACCACCATGTGAACAAGGCATTAAATAGGAAGCGACCAAGGACAAACGAAGCTATCTCGATAGCTGTGGCTGAAGTCAGTTCCACGGTGACACTGAAAAACAGGTCACATAAATGTGAGACCAAAGAGCACACTTTCATTTGCAGCCAGCAGCACCTCCAGGGTCAGCAGCAGCAACACTGGCTACAGCTAACAGACAGACAAGGTCAGTGGCTAACAAAGAAGCTGGAGGTGGACCGGGGTTGGAAGTGGTCTTCAGCTACCATTAACTGCACATGATCACTTCCATGGTTAGGCCAGAAAAATGCAGAGATTGTATAGCCTATGACTGATTCAGCATGCAATATGTTCAAAGAATTCATCAATATCCTAGAAATTATCCCACATCCAATCATAAGTCTTACAAAAAGTCCTTACGACAGACAGTCGAATATTGTTGTCAAGGTTGTCTTCCCTTGAGAAGCTCTCCCACTATGGGGACTTTTGTCTCGTTACTTCCTTATGTACTAATGCCTGCTTCTACTCTGCTTGCTCCCATGTCTTTAACAATCCTCCATTTGACACAACAGCTGGAAAATGCCTGTCAGGGATTTGAGAAATCTCATTGATCTAAAAACCATCCATCATTATTGTATAAGCTGGGCATCTCTAGACCAAAAATCCAAAACCCAATGTTTAAAAATCTGAAACGTTTTGAGCCTTGGCATGGTATCACAGTAGAAATTTTCACATCAGAGCCTATGTAACAGGTTACAGTAAAGACAGAGCTACTTTTAAAAATGTTGGACTAGAGAGATGTCTCAGCAGCTAAGAGAACCTGCTGCTCTTTTGCAAGACCTGAATTCAGTTCCCCAAACTCACATCAGGCCATTGGCAACTTCCTGTAACTTGAGGGGCTCTGATTCCTCTTCTGGCCTCCTCAGGGACCTCCACAGCCACACACACATACATAATTTGAAATATTAAATATTTTAAAAATATTGTACACACAAGACACAGCGGCACACACCTGTGCTCTCAGCCTTCATGAGACAGAGCCAAGAAGGTGCCCACAAGTTTGATGGCAGCCTAGTCTGCATAGTAAATTCTAAGCCAGCCAAGGTATGCATAGTGAGATATGGAAAAAACACCCTAATATAAACTATATCTATAATATATATAATATAGATGTAAACTATCTATATTATAAATTATGTTATAGTTATACATTTGTGTGTCTCTTCTATGAAGGCAACAAAATCCATGTTATTCAAATTTGTGTGTCCTGCTTTTAAAATTACCTTTGGGTTATATATGAGGTGCATATGAAATAAAAGTGAGATTGTCATTACATATTTGCAAATAGTCCAAAATACAAAAGGCATATAAAATCTCTAACACTCTGGTTTCAACTATCTCAGTTAAAAGACTAGGTTTTTTTTCTCCTGTCACATGCATCGAGAGGCCATGAGAGGCCATGTGTTTATGTGGTTAGGAACTGGGGTTGTCACTGGGCATAATGATCCACTCCTGTGCCCAGAGCAGCCAGGACGCTAAGGTAGGAGAATGGCAAGTGACACAGCAGCCAAGGACGTAGCAGGATAGCAAAGTGTCTCTCCTTCTCTCTCTCTCCCTCTCTCTCTCTCTCCTCTCTCTCTCTCTCTCCCTCTCTCTCTCTCTCTCTCCCTCTCTCTCTCTCTGTCTCTATCTCTGTCTCTGCCTTTCTGTCCTCTGTCTGTGTGTGTGTTTCCCTTCCTCTCATCCTCTCCTCCCCTCCCTCCCCTCCTCCTCTCTCCTCTCTTCCCCTTCCCTCTTTTCCCCTCCCCTCTCCTCCCCCTGCCTGACATCCCCCCTCCCCTGCCACCAAAGAACTGGGCTGTGAAACAATGCAGATCAAGGTTCGACTATTCTCTCTGATCTTCCACAAGTTAGTAGCTTCCTTAACATTGGCTTTCTGATTTCTGAAATGAGACCATATGTTCCTCATAAAGTCGGTGCAAAGTTTAAATAAATGAAACATGTGACCACTCACTCCCCATAGTGATTGCTCAATAAATATATGCTATTCCTTCTACTGTCTTAATGTTAGAGATAATAACCTAGTAACTATAGACACTACAGCCGAATACATAGATTCAAAAGTAAGACCTTGGTTAGGCTTCTTAGTCAACAATGTGACCCTAAGCAAGTCACTAAATCTCTCTGTCTCCCTTTCCCAGTCTTTAAATGGGGATAGTTGTTGTACTAACCTCATGTGAGAGGATTAGATGACTGACTGTCATAGCCGCCTGCAGCTGGCTACTCTGCCAGCTTTGATTTATCCATGGCCTTCGGACTTCCCCATCAATTGTACCATATACAAAGTACCTCATTCCAAACTAATCTTAGGGTATCCAGTGATGGAAACAGGAGAAATTTAACACAAATTATATAATTTTCTTGAAAATATTTGTCCATGCTAAATCATCTATTTTAATGTCATCCAATATGGTTAGCATTTTTATAATATTAAATTTGAGAAAAGAAATTAATTTATAGTGCACACAAAAATGTACTATAGGTTCCTTGTTTTAATTAATTGAGAGCATGGCGATGAAGCTGGTTTAAGTAGGTGCAATTCCGCCTATTTAGCATAAGGTGGCACCAAAGTATGCTTTGATCTATGTTCCAGTTAGACTATGTTTTGAGAAGCCAAGCGTTTGCATGGTTATGAACTGGGGTACCCTTATAACGACAGCAGGCAAAAAACTAAGGGTTAAGAAACTGAGGTAGGAGCTTTTGGACAAGGTGTCCAGCTGAATCTAAAGTCTAGGAATACAAAAATCATTCTAAGTCTCTTGGCCAGTAGCTTCTCCAAGGTTTTTGTGCCTTAAATGTCTAGAAATCTCTTCCACATGGTAAGACCAGGAACATTCCATTACAAATGTGTCTAAAAGTCACCTTCCAGGGCTCATGCCCCTTTGGCTCTTAAAAACTATGGGGCTTGGGGAAAGGAAAAGGAAATGGGGAAATGATATAATTACATATGACTTCAAAAAATTAAAAATATATATATGGATAAAAAGTCACTTTCCAGTGTAGCACCAATACAACTTCAGCAAAAGTGTTTAGCTTCTTCAAGGAAGCTATGCTGTTTTTCTGTTATGCTAAAAACAAACGAATGAAGAAGAAAGGGATGTGCAGCAGCAACAGCAGCAAAGAGCAGTAGCTCACTTGTTAGAGTACTTGCATGGCATGCACAAGGGCTTAGGTTTGATGCCTGGCACTGTGTAAACCCGGCATAGTAGTGCTCACCTGTTATCCCACCAATGAAGACGCAGAAGCAGAAACGTGAGACGCTTAAGATTATCCTTAGACCACATGTAAGTTCAAGGCAAGCCTGGGCTATCTAAGATCCTACCAGAAAGAGAGGAGAGGAGGGAAAGGGAGAAAGAACGGAAGTAAGCAGACCTGGAATAAGCTTTGAGTATGCTACTTTGAATCAATAGCCCTTGACCACAGTGGTAAAAGGGAAGAGAGATCTCAATCTGAAGTCTGAGCTTGGATAGTTGCTGGGTGCTCCTGAAGAACTTCTCTCTGAGAGAATTGTAGCCTGAGGCCTATTTTCTCCCTCTCTGTCTCCATTCATCTATCTACCCATCTATCTATCTTTCCCTGTCTCTTTCTGTGCCTCTCTCTATTGTCCCCACTGAGAGGGTACCTTTTGCTTCTTCCCCACAGCCCCCTGCTAATCAGTCTCTTGTGTGCGACCTGTTGCTTGGTATGATTTCCGCAGCATCCCATGGCTGCTATCTGCCAAGGTTCTCTTCCACCGCTAAACCCTAACACTGATGCCATGACTCAAATGGTGCCTGTACTCACCCTCGGGGTATGAGCCACACCAGGACCCTACCTGCATGCTCTACCTGCAACAGACCCACTTTCTTGCCCACTGATTGCTTGGCCCTCCATCCATCACCAGAAAACTTTTGAGTATTTCTAGCTAGAGTAAATAGAATTTAAGCTAAACTTTAAACACTAAATTTTTTTATCCTAATGATACTGGGTAGTTAATATACATATGTAGATACATACACACAGAGAGACAGTGAAAACCCTTGAATCTTTTAAATACTAGTTTTAAATAAGGGAGAGGTTTAGAGTAAGCAAACAGAACAACAACAAATACATGTGTAAACGAAAGGACATAAAATCTTCTCATGTAGCCTCATTAAAACCAGGATTTGTGTTATTTTATTACTTAGAAATAGAAATATCACAAGCATGTTTTTAAACTCTAATTCTAAAAGAAACGTTAAAAAGAAAGAAAAATGTTTAGTTACTTGTGGTTCTCAGTTGCTGGAAGTGATGCTTGATGAGTATTGTCTGGCATTTTCCAAGTCCACAGGGATGCACTCCCAGACGATGTGAGACCGCTCACCACCTGAGTGCAGCAGGGAGTCAGAAATACCTAGATACAGTCCTGACCGTTTCATCAGAATGCAGTCTTTAGCGTCATCTCTTTCCGTTATGAGAATGAGATAGTCTTTGTAGACAAACTATTTGATAAATGAGGCAATGTTCATGGACAAAGGCTATGCTGCTGCCACTGCCTGAGGTGTGTAGCCAAACTTGTAAGTCAGTCCATACTCACGGGCCCTTCGGCAGCAATAATGGAAATAGTGTTCATCTCTTAGGAGTCACAAATACATTGCTTTTGTGACAAGAATTCACTGTGTAGTCCTGGCTAATCTGGAATCCATTGTAGAAACCTGACTGACCTTGAACTCAGAGATCTACTTGCCTCTGCCTCTTAAGCTCTGGGACTAAAGGTGTGTTCCACCAGGCCTGGCCACAAGCAATTAAAAATAAAACTAATATAGTGTTTGATATATAGAAAGTATTGTTTCTCTTTGAAGAGCCCACTTTGAACTCACTCTGGCCTCCCCTGGGCTTCTGTCTTTGGTTTTACAAGATGTTGATTTTAAGGAGAATACCCAAAACTGATGCCCCCAGTCATGTTTGTATGCCTATCATGGTCATAAGAAGACATGGTGAGGCTGAAGGAGTATTGAAGAGTCTGAGAACTCCCCAAAGCTAAGTAACTCTTAAACAGGATTAAACCAAATAAATTCACGTCAAAAAAATTTTTAAAGGACTCATGACACATTAACTGTAGGAGGAGAATAATTTAAATGTGTTCTGTGCACAGATCATAGAAGGGCACATTGAGACTCTTGATGATGTCCGAATTTATTAAATAATGATAAATTCACAAGCAATGTTGGTTTTGCTGGCTGCAGTTTGCCCAGGTGATCCAATTTCCCTTGACAGCAGACTGTTGGCAAACGCATTATTTTATTCCTATCTTAATCATTAATGTTAACTTACATTATACTACACATTATACTACAGACTCACAAGTATGCATGCAAGTGTACGTGCATGTGTGCATCTGTATGCGTGTAGATTACATGATGGCTACTAAAGGGTTAATGCAGTGATCTAGTTCAAAGAGAGCTTTACAAAGAATTGATATAGATGCAGGTACTGCAGGTAATTTTAAAATCCAGTTGGCGAGCTGCTGGTGGAACTGAGCTGAGCCATGGGACCACAAGGTAGAGCAGAAATGCTGGACTACAATGGTGAACACCGAGTCCATAGGTACAGACAGACGGACCAACAGATGGCAACTCATAAGGGATGTTTCAAGCAGTGAGGATACTGCTGGGCTGAAGCCCTGGGGACACTCAAGAAGTCTCTGCCTGCATATCAGATAAATGGATGACAGTTGCTAGATCTGTCATTATCATGGTATTAAGTGTCTTTTAGTAGGGTCTAGGTTAAGGAGAGCTCACCCTTCCTTGGCCTATGTGTTTGAGAGGTTCTTGGGTCTGGAACTTCTGGAATGGTTTTAGGTTTTTCTGGTGTGGTTTTGAGGAACCCGTGTATTCACCTGTTTCTAATCTACTTTGATAAGTTTATAATTGGTACCTTTTCTAATTTAAGAGTAAGTTATTTGCCAGTCTGTGCTTATGGTAGTGATGGTCAGTTGGTGGCGTCTACGCGTACAAACAAGATTCAGAGTCTTGTTGCCTCCGAATTTGTGCCAAGAATGGAACCACTTGCTGCTTTGTCCCCGAGAGCGAGAGCGCAGCTTTCAACACAATAGAGGAAGGGCAGCCTAGTGCTCTAACAATAGCAAGTGATTTAAAGGAATCCACGTGAATACAGTGCCCTCAGAGACCAGAAGAGGCGTCATAGTTCCCTGGACTGGATGGAATTATAAGTTAATGAACTCGATTCTCCGGAAGAACAGGAAGTTCTCTTAACTGCTTGAGCCATCTCTCCAGCCCTTGCTTTCCTGTTTTAATTGATAGGCTTAAGTTAAGCAAGCCTTTTGTTCACTATGAGTGTCTTTTCCCATGATGCATCTGCTATTAATCACGTGCATGCCCACTCATGTATAAGCATATGATGGTAAGTAGTAGTTCTTCGTACAAGTCCACTCACAGGACACACTTTACCTCATTGTGAATCATCAGAGACCCGTGGCTCAATTCCCTGTTCCCGATGTGCTTTGAGCCCTTGTCTCTCTCTCCACCCTTGTGCTTACTTTTACATTGATATACCCTTGATGAAACCACCATCTCTGCTTCAAAGTTCTTTCAGCAACTGAGTTAAGATCCATAAAAGTCCTGAGGCTGCTAAGGGTGAGAGTGTGCCATGTGTCCTTGTCTTCTAACTTGTGACATCATTACTAGGACTCTAGAAGTGTGAATAGCCTCCACCTATACTTCCGGCTGTGTCTTACTTTCATCGGACCAACGTTCTTTCTTTCAGGCCTCTGCGTAAGCCTGTATCAAAACAGTTAACAAAATCTCTGTTCTGAAAGTCCTGAAATTCATGCCATTAAAGCAACAAGTCCCATTTCAGCCTGAACTGGGATCCTTAAATATCTGCGGTAGCTGTTCAGGCTAGCATAGCAATGTGGAGCTTTGTCTCTGACCCCTCACTACTCACACCTCGGTAGGAAGAGAGACAAAGAGATTTGCTGACAAACCGCCCACCCTGTTTGTCTTCAGGCTGTGCTGTCACGAGCTAACGTGGTAAACTGCCTGGGGAATGCATAAGTAGCCCTCTTTAAGGTAAGGTCCTGCAAATGACCGTCATTGTCTCCTGCAAGGTGGTGCAAACCGGTTTCTGGAGACAATTTCCTCTCTGGAGAGCTACAAGCTTTTTCTTCTGGTAGTAGTAGATTTCTGATTTGGCAGAGCCACTCTGTCAGTAGACAGCCAAAGTAAGGAGCACAGAATCTTTTTAGAATATCTTCATTTGTCAGTCCATTTACAAAATTCCCCAAATGGGTCACTTTGGCATAAGTATTATTTTAAATGAAAGGTATTTGAAAAGCAGCTGACGCTGAAGGGAAGGAGCCCTCTTCTCCCCTTCTCCTCTGAGACAGGCGGATTAAAAACCCACACTCAAGACTAGGAAAAAAGAACACTTCTCAATGGGGAGCCATAACAAACAGAATTCTGTACAAAGAAATCCTGTTAAAACAATTCCTATTTTCCTTTAGCCTCCTACAGAATTTATTTTTGTGTAATTGTGTCTCTTAGTTCAACTTTATATAAAAACATTGAATGTTACCCCTTCCCTGGGTTTTCATTTCTTAATCGAAGCTCCTGAGTCCGCAAAACTAAGATTAAGTACTTATGTTCGCCTGTTATTTTTATCATGTGTCAAATTAGTTCTTAGGCCCAGCAGGGGACCATGAGAAGATAGTGATAAAATTCTGTTTTTCTTACTCAAAAAACTATTTTAATTAATTCCATTATGTTTTGCCTCGAAATCATACAGTAAAAAATAAATTGAAACTCTGAGATTAATGGCTGATTTATTTCGTTGTAAGATTTATTTTTAATAATGTGTATGTGGAGGGTGTGCTGGTGCTAGCCGTGGGCAGTAGCATCAGACCTTCCTGGGACTGGACTTACAGATGGTGTGGTTGCTGGGAACTGAACTTCTACCCTCTACAACAATGTACAATTTACTGTTGAAACCTCTCTCTGGTGGCATATAGGCTGATTTCTGATTAAGCAAATAAGTTAACCACATACTTCTCTTCCCTTCTCATTTAAATCCTGCTAATACCACTAAATGAAGAAAAATGAATATCTATAGAACAAAGAAAGAACTGAGAAAGTGGCTTAGATTACAAAAAAAAAAAAAAAGTACTAGGAAAGAGGATCTAAGTTCAAGCTCCCAGAATCCATTTGGAAAAGCCCCATATGGCAGCACACACTGTAACGCCCTAGTTGAGGATGTAGTGACAGGAGGAAACCTGGCTTGCAGGCCAGCTACTCTATCCGAATCAAAAGAGCTTCAGGTTCAGTGAGAAACCTTATCTCAAAAATAGGTGGCACTGGGCATGGCAGTACATACCTTTAATCCCAGAATTTGAGAAGCTGAGGCAGGAGGATCTCTGTGAATTTCAGGCCATCATGGTCTATAAGGAAAGACCTTGTCTTAAATAAAAAATTAAGAGGAGAAACAACTGAGAAAGACAGTAAAAAGAAGGAAGAAGAAGGGGAGAAGGAAGAGGAAAAGGAACAACAGAAAGAGAGACTAGAAGGGGGATTGGTAGGTGTAACAAGCAGAGTATCTTGTCCAAGGAAAACGAGCTACTATAACTGAAGAAGAGATCCCTGACAGGAGGAACCATTGGGAGACTTAGGACTTGAAAGCACCAGGAGCCACACAGGGTGGAGATGCTATCTGTGAATATATTACGGCAGCAAACTGACTGAAAACCCTGCATGGAGCGTGGACCTCTACCCAAACGTGGCTGCCTGGGACAGAAGCTCCCGTTCTGAGTTTTGCTTTCATACTGTTCATTAAAAACAGGGAGTAGGTGGAGCTGGTCAGGGCATGGTGTTCTGTTAGGCTTTGGTTCGGTCTCCAGTGGGAAACAAAGTAAAACCAAACCCCAGAGAGATTCCCTGAGGAAACTGACTTGTATTGTCTTTCAACACTGCCAATCATATCTGCCCCTAAGGAGATGAGAAAAGGGAACACATTCTCTACTCTGAAACAGTGCTAGGGGAAATGCATGACCCAGAAAATTATTTACATTAATGTTTTACATTATGAGGGTTTTTTTTGTTTTGTTTTTTTGTCCCTCAATTGTGTAACTCTTGAGCATGGACTTTGCAGGTGACAAGGTTATGTGGTAGACCCAAAGAGGTGGACATGCCTGTGAGTGGCACCCATTCCTTTGCTCTTTGCAGCCTCCAGAACATTCCTTGCACTCCTTCTTCCTGGGCTCCTTCCTTTGTCTCCAAATTAGGATTGCACTTGGCTGATGTGAATTCTTGCCCACCTGTGTCACTTCTTCTCTCTTCCTTTAGGAAGATTTGGACTGCATTTGGGGCTCATCAGCGTCATCCAAGTTCCATTTCACAATTTTTTAACATAGTAACATCTATGGAAACAATCTTTTACTATGTAAGATACATTCCCAGGCTTGACAAATTAGGACCTGAATCCCTCTTGGGGCCATATGCCCCTTATCACAAAGTTTTACCTGCTGATTAGGTTTGGAGTATGTTGAAATAATTATTTAAAAATGGTCACTAGCTAGCTCAGCTGCCACGTTCTGTGGCCAGAGACCACGTGCACTCTGCAGCTAGAAATAGTCCTGCCAGAAACACTAGCCCTGCCACTCACGAGACGTCAGCATGGGAGATGGCTCTGCGAATCTTCCATGCTGTCTCCGCAAGACTGGGCCCAGTAAGAGAATGAGACTCTAATTCTTATAGATTAATCAAAGGCTTTATATGTTTGGTAATGATTAATCACAAGATGCCCATACAAAGAGAGTTGTATCCCAATTAGCTAACCTAATTATAAGTTGTTCCCCACGACTGCTCTCCATACCTGTGTGGTTCTCCATCCTCCTACATCTCTGCCTCTAATTCCACCTCTTCCTCTCCTAACTCCTCCCACCTTACCTCCTTCTACAGGAGTAGAAAGGGAAGATGCAGGGCTTTTTTTTTTGTAACTCGATACCCTGGTTCCTTGTTGTATTTCACAATGCCCAGTCAAATGGGGACAGATCTCAATCTTGTCTGTGATAAGCCGGAGAGGAAACTTTGCAGATCATCCAATCTCAGTGAAGCAGGCTCTGAAAAGCTGCTTCTCCAAAAAGCATCACTCCTCAATTGGCCCTCTCTTCAGCTCTCAGAAGATCACCACTTTATGCTGTGTTTAGCAGGATTCAGAACTCAGGAGCTTGGGGCTGACATCTAAAGAGCAAATACAAAAGCTTTCGTTGTCCACCTATCAAATGAACAGAATCACGGACAAGAAACTCTTCCAGGCCCAGATTAAGGGAGAGCCATACGACTCATAAACCTGGTTTTTTGTTTGTTTGTTTGTTTTTTCTATTAAAACAAGAGATCTTTGAGACTTCATTTTCCTCTATTGACATTTAATTTTTTTTTAAAGTGTCTTCAAAAAGCCTTAACAGCAACAATAAGAACATGAGGCCCAGGTCCTCTTTGCATCTTCAAAGAGCTATCAGTCTGTCTCACAGTTGAATTTGCATATGTTCTTACTGTTTTCTATAAATTGTAAGATTTCTACAGGCCTGGAAGTCCAAATCCCAAATCCCCACCCCAGCTCCACCTTAGCCAAACAGTAAATCAATTTATTTTCAACTTCTCTCCTAATGTATTTCAAGATACAGAGAAACCGTGTAACAGATGTAACCAAACTAAATGTCCAGTAAGAGTAACAATTGAGACAGCTCTTTAGACAAAGGAGAAAGAGGCAAACCGCATAAGCTTGAGACCGGTGCATCCTACAGGGAGATAGTCCAAAAGACACCAAGAGACTAACAAAGACACACCATGTGACTGCAGAGAAGTTCAAAATGAAGCAAAACTAGTCAACACTGGCTGGCACAACATGAATGCTTAGTTTCCTTACAACAGCATGTTCATATGCCCAGCCTTCTAAAGCAGGATGTTTCTGTCAGAAAGCTCCTGTCATAACATCCCAGGCTCATATAAGGGAGAGCAATCCCTATTGCTAGGGAAAATCTCCATCTGTTCCCAGGATTCCATCATTCCTTAATTCAGGAATGAGTCACCTTCCATTAAGGTTTGCAAACAAACAAACAAACAAACACCAAACCAAACCAACCAAACAAAAAAAGTATTAGAAATCCCAAGAGTCCTGACTGTATCTTAAGAAGTCGGCACTCTCTGTTGAGTGAATACTTTAAGTTTGTAATAAAATTCTTCCTACTCCCGCTCTTTGTCTCATTTCGAAGTTCTTTCACTAACAGTGACAAGGATTCAGAAATACTGGATAGAGGTTTCAGCTCTGTTTCTGAGACCTCAGCTTTCCTGGGTGTTCTTTTAAAAACATAGGCACATACATCTGTATTCATCTGCAATATCAGAATTCACAGACTAGTGATAAATTCACAAGCTACAGCTTTTTACCTGCAGTTTCCAAGTAATCTCAATTTCCCTCAAGAGTGTGGCTGTCGGCAATCACAGATTATATCTTAATCTTGATTACACTACTAAGTCTGAGCTCCCACATATTTGAGCATTCACACACGTATGCAGGTTACAGAATGACTGCAAAAGGTTAGAAGGGTTCTAAAGTTCAAAGAAACAGAGAGATGACATAGATGAAAGACTCACTATGATTAGACTTTAAGGAACCCAGCAGGAGAGCAGCTGGAGGCAACCAAAGCTAAGCCATTAGTGGTTCAAGATAGTGAAGGAGAGGCCAATTTCAAGGTTTAGGATGCACTGAGAAACAGGTCATTTGAGCATGTGGGGCCATTACAGTAAATGGACCTTGTTAAGCATAAAGTCCTTTATAACAATTAGGCATTCTCAGCCTGTAGATCTTGTGTTATATGCATTGTGCAGCAACTTCCTCTAAGAGAAAACATTCCATCTTAGAAGGGTTCCTATTAAGAAACAGGATATTAAAAGGGAGGTGAAACAGTAGGACGTTCTAAAGAGAGATGAAACACCCTATCCTGCAGGGAAGCTCAGGAAGTAAACAACTCAGTGGCTTCAGGAAGTTCCTGAAACTGAAAAGCTAGCTGGTGAGAGAGACTCAGATCAACTGAGATACCTGGAAAAAACATTCTACAACATTCATCTTGTGCAGTGTACTCCAGGTTTCTGATATTCATGAGTTCACCAATACTGGGGTGATGCAGCTGTATTTGAGTCAAGTCTGCTCCCATAAAACACCTCTCACCTATATTCTTATAAGTAACCCCAATAAAGCCTTTTGGATTTATGTCTTAGTTAAGGTTCCATTGCTCAGAAGAGACATCGTGGCCAAGTCAACTCTTATAATGGGTAACATTTAATTGAGGCTGGCTTACAGGTTCAGAGGTTTAGTCCACCATCGTCATGGCAGGAAGCATGGCAGCGTCCAGGCAGACATGGTGCTGGAGGATCCAAGATGTCTACATCTTGATCCAAAGGCAGACAGGAGAAGGCTGGCATCTCCAGGCAGCTAGAAGGAAGCTTTTCTTGCCCATCCCCACAGTGACACACTTCTTCCAACAAAGCCATGCTTCCTAATAGTGCCACTCCCTGGGCCAAGCATATTCAAAGCACCACAGTTTATAAAGCTGGACTCTAGTGATTTCCTAACTTTGGTCTGTCATCAGTTCCTTCTCTGTCACATCTTCCCAGGAATAATGTCATACAACAGTAAATATGCAACAGATTTGGTTCGATGGCAGGTCACTGTGAGTCATCACCACCTCATTGCTAGGAAGAGGGCTGTGCCCTTCATCAGTCTAGAATAAGTTCCTATGGCTCTGGTTGGTCTGATACACCTTTCATACACCCATGTGCCCAAGTGTTCCTAATTACTTCATTGTATTCATGGTAGTCTTTTTTATCTATGTGAAAAATTTGTCAGTTTGTCTGTGCTGGTAATGGTATTTGTGGGCACAAATGATATGATGTCATTCTGTCTCTGCATATTTACTGATAATGAAACCAACAACTACCTTGTTTAATGGAGTCACTCAGCAGAGGGCACAGCCTAAAAGTCACTATTACATATACAGTAGAATAGCTTAGACCAGAGCAGTAACTTAAAATAGGGTAGAGCCTGGTGTCCACACCAGCCTTTACCATCAGCAACATGCTGGTCTTTAGAGAAGCTACTGCTGACACGATAGAGCCTCCATCACTGGTCCTCTCTTACCTGTTGCCTGACTGCCAGTGTGTGCAAGCTGGTGACAGAACTCTAACAGAGAGAAACCATACAGGGTTTCTTCCGTTAAGAGAAATCCAGTGCAAACTAGCACCAGAGATGGGCCAGCATGTCCCTGGCTAGAGTGGAGCAGGAAGCCCTCTGCAGAGGCCATCTTTGCAGCAGTACCATCTGGCACGCTCCTTTCATAATTAACTACCTTGTTTTGTTTTTAATTGGGGGTTTGAATAACAATGGCTCCTATAAGGTCATATATTTGAATACTTGGATCCAGTTGGAGAAATGTTTGGTTAGGAGATGTAGCCATGTTGAAGGAGGTGTGCCATTAGGTGGACTTTGACATTTCAAAAGCCTGAGCCATTCCAAGTCCTCTCTCTCCCTACTTGCTGATAGGATGTGCACTTTCAGCTACTGCTCCAGACCAGGCCCAGCCTCACTCTCTCTGTCTCCTGGTCAGCGCATTAAGCTTTCAGCTACTGATCCAGTTCCTTGCCTCCTTCCCTGACAACACTCTCCCTGCTGTGATCAGGGACTAACTCTGAACTGTAAGCAAGCCCCAATTAAATGCTTTCTTCTATAGACTCCCTTGCCCATACTGTCTCTTTATAGTAACAGAGCAGTAGCTAAAACACCATGTGGCTGTCTTATACTTCTCTTGGTCATATCGTACAGACTTGACTATGTTCTGGATAGATAAGGGAGGTCTACAAGCAAGAGAGAAGAGGGCAGCAAAGGAAGCCCCACTTGGTGAGCGAAGGGCTATTGTATTACTTCATGTGTTGTAACTATGTTACTTCATTTTGTCTTAAAACAAATATATCATAATCATACAAAGTGAGGTTACTCTATCAAGTCAAACTTAATAAGAGGTAGTTTAGAGTCCTAAGCCAACATGTTCCTGCTAATCTCTTCACTTCAGGGCAGGTTGGAAAGCAGGTGATTCTGACCACTTTGAGGTAGTTTACATTTGAATTTTTTAACTATATTTATTTATTTTTGTATTTATAATTTTTTTTTTTTTTTTTGTTTTTTTTCCAGACAGGGTTTCTCTGTGTAGTCCTGGCTGTCCTGGATCTCACTCTGTAGACCAGGCTGGCCTCGAACTCAGAAATCCACCTGCCTCTGCCTCCCAAGTAGTGGGATTAAAGGCGTGTGCCACTATATTTATTTCTTAATGTCTCACATGTCTAACTACCACGTTAATGGTCTATCACAAGTAAACTTCACACATTTGAGAAACTGCTTAACAATGTGTACCATAGTGGTTCCATCACACATCTACAACAAATATATAGGCCCTTTTTTTTTTATTTTTTTTAAATGAAGTGTATGCAGGCACCGTTAATTGAAAAAAAATCAAGGCAAATATTTATAACATGTTATTTGAATACAAGTCCTAATGTCTGGGTCTGGAAAGATAGCTTAGATGCTAAGAGCACTTGACACTCAAGTATGAGGATCAGAGATCAGATCCCAATATCCATGTAATAAGCTGGACTGTGCCTGCATATGCCTTTAACTCCAACATTGAGAAGAGAAGAGACGGAAGAGTCATTAAGACTTGTTGTCTGCCAGCCCAGCCAGAGAGAGAGGAAAAAAAACAAAACAAAAGAAATAGGAGCACTGTGTTCAATAAAAGACCCCAGCTCAAAAGAATATGGCAGGGATTGAGAAAGTAGGACACCAGATGCCCGTCTCTGGCCTCTGTGCACATGCATACAAATACATATGCATGCACATATCACACACACATACATATATACATATCACACAGATATACATACATACACCAAAACATACATGTACACACATACATTCACACACATATATACATGTAAGCATGGGTGTACACAAATCACACACATGCACAGATACACACATGTATACACCTGCACATGTATACAGGCATAAACATGGAGGCACACATATACACACATACACACATGTATTCATTCATACACAAATGAATGAGGGCAATATTTTCTTTCTACATTTGAATGGACCAGACTGACTGGCACTCTAACGCTGAATGAACAGACCACCAGGAAGATCCTTATATGTAACCAAGACTCATTTGTCAGCATCTAAGAGACCTTGACAAACGTCTGCAATGATAAATGACTACTTCTACTCAAGAACTTCAGCAGCTCTAGGGCACACTCCACACACTGTGGGTCAGAACCCTCCCAGGTTTTTTCATACCTCATGTGGTTCCCAAATGCAGAGCACACTGTCTTACTTTTCCTTGTCTGACTGCCAGTAATGCATTCAAAAGTGCCTCTGAACTGAAGGGTATGTTACAGAAACCCAGGCTTCCATTGGATGTGGCCCACAAAGATCTTGTCCTAAATTAAGGGTGAACAGCAGGATGAAAGTTACTTAGCCATAACAACAACAACAACAACAAACCACCCTTTCTCCACTTCTTGACATCCTGTTTCTGTTTTCTGTCAGGACTTGTACACGATCCTGTGTTTACCCTCAAAGTAAATAGCACCCTATTCAGTAAAAGCTGCCTCAGCATCTTTCCAAGCTGTACTTTTCTCTGTGTCTTGTCTGAGCAGAGAGAAGAGGCTGTCTAAACTGTGGGCCCATTGGGAGGGATCTCTCTTTCTCTTGAACCATAAGAAATTAGAGTTAGTGGGGAGAACTGGTAGCCCATGGGTGGGTGTGCTCAGAGGATGAGGGGTTGATGACTGAAGTTCAAGGAAGAGAGTCAGCAGCGAATACTACTAATCAAAGTCCAAAGCCAGACCTGGGAATTCCAGCAAAGCCCTGAACCTGGAAAGTCACCTGGGAACAGCTAAGAGGACACTGTTCTCCTGTGCTGACTTTCCTATGCTCAAATACAGGACAGAAAAGAAACTCTAAACTAAAATAGATGCCCTGGGGGTCAAATTCAAACAGGCCCAGGATTAACTTGGAACCTTGTTTAAAATAAGGTTCTAATTCAGTAGACTTCAGAACAAAGCAGGGGACAAAAATTATGAACCTGAATTTTTAACAGGTGCATCGAAGGAATCTGATGAAAATATTCCGTGGCCATATTTAAAAAAAAAAAGAAAAAAATGAAATGCTAGATTCATGCTTAATTACTACGATTACCATCAGAAAAGTGATCTCCATGGTTTAAATTTTGTGTGTGTGTGTGTCTCCTATGTGATTTAACCTCTTATATTGGCTAATGTATATTTTATTATTTCCCACTACAGGGTATCTGTAACAGTCATGTCACAGCAAATTAAATACTATCAATAAGAACCCAGCCCTAGAAGGCAAGGAGTATAGCGAATGATAGGATGGCTTCCTAATTGCAGGGTGCAGGAACATAAAGCAGCCTTTAGAGCTATATGTGATAATGGTATCGTAGGTCGCAAACTTGCAGGGGCAGAACTTATAAATTAGCACTGCAATCATCCTAAAGTGAGGTTTGTTTTGTTTTGAAGAGGACATGAGGGTTTGGGTTTTTTGTTTGTTTGGGTTTTGAGTGTGTTGTGTGTGGTGTGTGTGTGTGTGTGTGTGTGTGTGTAACTTAGTGGCAGAGTACTTGTCTAGCATGCACAAGACCTCCTGTTGACTCTCCTCTCAGACAGTCACATGACAATCATTTTAGTGTTTTACAACTGAGGGAGGAAAACGCCTTCATTAAGCAGCCAAGGTTATTCAGATTTTATAACAACTAAAGGCATAAAGTTCAAAGAAACAAAGAGATAAGAAGCGAGTTTGACACTGAACACAACTGCTATAGAGCAAAAAACAGTGCTGAGATCAGCCCTCACTGCAGAGACACTGTCAGAGGAAAGAAGTCACTCCCTCAAGGGCAGTGACACCCAGGGACAAAGACAGCTATCAGGATTCAGCAGTGACGGATGGCAGTTTCCGGTTCTGAGGAGATAAATCTCTGTGGTACTCTCATCTTCTGTGCACAGTTGTGGAGACAAGGATTGACTATAAAGCTTGCTTCTGTTGGGATTCAATCTGTTCCATGTTGCTGAGTCCAACATCATGTGAATTCTGACCTATTCTCTCTCTCTCTCTCTCTCTCTCCTCTCTCTCTTGTGTGTGTGTGTGTGTGTGTGTGTGTGTGTGTAGCCTGATGGCACTCCTTCCTGTGCTGTTTGCTCCTGTACTTGCACAAGAATTAACTGAATTATTTCTTAGGCTATTTGTGCTGTCACTATGTACAAAGAAACCATCCAAATTTATTTTCTGCTGCTGCTCTGTGGCCATATTTTAAATTTTATTTTTGTGTGTATGGGTGTTTTGCCCATGTATGTAGCAGTTCACCACATATGTGCAGTGCCTGCAGAAACCAGAAGAAAGGATCAGATTCCCTGGGACGGAGTTACAGAAGGTTGGGACTTATCATGAATTCTGGGAATAGAACCTAAGTCCTTTGGAAGAACAGCCAGTGTTCTTAACTGCTGGGCCATTTCTCCAGTCTCATTGTGGCCATTTTTGTTTATATATTTACTCTGTTCATATTACTATGCAGAATTCATTTAAATGTATTTTGTCTTTGGGGGAGAGTACAGAAATTGAACTCACGACTAAAAATATATTCTACCACTAAATTAAGCTCCCAGACATGGTGTCTCATTTTTTATATAACTCATTGTATTTGATAAACTGTCCATCTGTTTGCTTCAATAGTACATGTGTGATGGGAAACAATTCAACAGTCAGTCTGTGGTCTTTTATTTTATGGGTTGTAACAGTGATAACCAACGTATTTTAAAAAAATAAGTATTCTGTACTTTCAAATAGTAGTAGGATGTTACATATGGCACATGGTAATACTAAAAAGATTATCTTTCCTTACAAAAGCCACTACATGATCACATTTAATGCAAGTTTAGAAACAGATCTCTATTGAGTGTGTGTTATGTTGCAGCAAATTTACTGTGACTTATTTTGTTTTTTATCTTTACAATTTCCCCAATAAACAGGTGCTATTACTGTCCTTATTTCACATGTGCTGTGAATGGTACCCAGTGAGAGGAAGCGAGTGGCTAGGGAGACAATGCCAGGGCCACACAAGCCCTGCCTGTCTGTGAAATCCCATCTGCTCCAAGGGGATCCCCTCTAGCTTCTGCTTTGAACACTGGCCAAGAAGGAAATCAAGGCAGGATCAGATATTTCCATGCCTTTTGAGGTCAGCCCTGAACACAAAGAGCCAAAGACAGTAGAGTTACAGTCTGGGTGTGGGATAAGGCCCTCGGCATTAGACCCAGGGCCTTGTTTGTCTTGTTTGTGCTAGACAAATATTTTACCAGTGTACACCTCCAGCCTTAAGAACAAGATTTTTGAAAATAATTATGTGTTTGTAAATTGTCAGAATCTGTGTCTGTCTGCCATATCCACGCATGCCTGGTGTCCACAGAGGCCAGCAGGACCACTGCATCCCCAGAAGCTGGAATTGATCCATTTGCTTGGTATATTTTTTCCAACTCTGAAGTAATGTCCAACCTTGAAGTTGAGGTATATATTTTTTTGTGTGCAACAGAAGGTTGGATCCTGTTTTTACATCCACTCTGCTAGTCTCCGTCTTTTTATTGAGGGATTGACTACATTGATGTTGAGAGATCAATGACCAATGATTGTCAATTCCTGTTATTTTGTTGTTGGTATTGGTGTTGGTTTTGGTGCTCTTGTTGTTGTTGATGGTGGTGGTAAGGGTGCATGTGTGAGTGTGCATCTTTATACTTCCCTTCTTTGGTTTTGCTGGTGTGAGAGTACTTACTTCCTTTGTTTTCATATGTGTAATTAATCTCCTTAGGTTGGAATTTTTTTCTGTAAGACTGGATTTATAAATAAATATTGTTTAAATTTGCCTTTATCATGGAATATCATAATTTTCTTTATCTATAGTAACTGAAAGTTTTGCTGGGTATAGTAGACTGGGCTGGCATCTGTGGTCTATTAGAATCTTCGGTACATGTGGAGTCTCCCAGAAATGACAGGAACTGTATTCATGATACCATAAGAATATGGATACAGAGATTAGAGTCCCTTCCCACACCCATCTTCCCTGCCCACTGACTCCTCTGGGGACCCTCCAGCTGCCCTGATTCACCTGATAAACCTGGCAGACCTCCAATCTCTCACCATTTCTCTGCCCACCTTAATCAGACCTGCTGATCTGGAAGCAGACAGATTGATCAATGGAATCAAATTAAAAATCTTAAAAATAAATCCACACACCTATGGATGGACACTTGATTTTTGACAAAAAAGGCAAAACCATACGATGGAAAAAAGAAAGCATCTTCAACAAATGGTGCTGGTGTCTGAATGTAGAAGAATGCAAATAGAACCATATCTGTCACCCTGCAAAAGACTCAAGTCCAACTGGATCAAAGACTCAACATAAAACTGGAAACCCTAAATCTAATAGAACAGAAAGTGGTTAATAGCCTTGGTACAGGAGCCAACTTCCTGAGCAGAACATCAATGGCTCAGGCTCTAAGATCAACAATTGTTAAATGAGATGTCATGAAACTGAAAATCTTCTGTAAGGCAAAGGATATTGTCATTAGGATAAAACAGCAGCCTACAGATTGGGAAAGGACCTTATA
This sequence comes from Mastomys natalensis, assembly GCA_021653895.1. NCBI lineage: Eukaryota > Metazoa > Chordata > Mammalia > Rodentia > Muridae > Mastomys > Mastomys natalensis. The sequence continues at coordinate 136,648 of JAJTUV010000805.1, forward strand.
TCTGACAAAAGGCTAATATCCAAAAGTTATAAAGAACTAAAGAAGTTAGACACTAAACAATCCAAATGTCTTAGTTTGGATTGCCATGGCTGTGAAAAGACACTGCGACCAAGGCAACTTTTATAAAGTACAGCTTTTAATTGGGGCTGGCTTACAGGTTCACAAGTTCAGTCCATTATTGTCAAAGGCAGGAGCATTACATTGTCCAGGCAGGCATGGTGCTGGAGGAGCTGAGAGTTCTACACCTTGATCCAATTACATCTAGGAGAAGACTGGTATCTTCAGGCAGTTAGGGCGAAGCTCTTTCAAAGCCCACCCCCACAGTGACACACTTCCTTCAACAAGGCCACACCTACTCCAACAAAGCCACACCTCCTAATAGTGCCACTCCCTGGGCCAAGCATATTCAAACCACCACACCAAATAACCCAATTAAAAAATGAGATGCAGAGCTAAACAGAGAATTCTCAACAGAGGAATCTCAAATGGCAGAGAAATAATTAAAGAAATGTTCAGAGCCCTTAGACATCAGGGAAAATGCAAATCAAAATGACCCTGAGATTCCTCCTTACACCCATCAGAATGGCTAAGATCAAAAACTCAATGGACAGCACATGCTGGTGAGGTTGTGGAGCAAGAGAAATACTCCTCCATTGCTGGTGGGAGTACAAATTTGTACAACCACTCTGGAAATAAATTTGGTAGTTTCTCAGAAGATTGTAAATAGTTCTACCTCAAGACCTAGGCATACTACTCCTGGGCATATAATCAAAAGATGCTCCACCATACCACAAAGACACCTTCTCAACTATGTTCATAGCCATTTTACTTGTAATAGCCAGAAAATGGAAACAACCTAGATGTCCCTTGACTGAAGAATGGATAAAGAAAATGTGGTACATCTACACAATGAATACTATTCAGCTATTAAAACCAAACACATCATGAATTTTGCAGGCAAATGGATATAACTTTAGAATATCACCCTGAGTGAGGTAACCCAGTCCCCAAAGGACATGCATAGTGTATACTCATGTATAAGTGGATGTGAGTGAAGGTATACTCCACAGACCCAAAGAAACTAAACAAGAAGGAAGGCCCAAATGAGGATGCTTGAACCTCACTTAGAAGGGGGCAATAAAATAGTATTAGAAGGCAGATGGAGGGAGGGAACTGAGTAGGAGTGGGGATGGGGAGGAGAATGGCTGGGTTCAGGATCAGGTGTGGGGAGAGACATGGGATATGGACACATGGCCATGAGAATGAACAGAAATCTGTAGCTGGTAGGGGTAGGTGAGGTGGGGGCATCTGGAGGATGTACCAGAGACCTGGGATAGGGGAGAATCCCAGTGATCAATGGAGATGAACTTAGCTGAGACTCACAGCAGTGAGGATATGGAACCTGAAGAGGCCACCTCCTGTAGCCAGGCAGGAACTCCAGTGGAGCGCTAGGGATACCAACCCACTCACAAAATTTTCGACTCAAAATTTATCCTGCCTACCAGACATGCAGGACAGGGCATAGAGCAAAAACTAAGGGAATGGCCAAGCAATAACTGGCCTAACTAGAGACCCATGGGCAAGCACCAATCCCTGACACTATTAGTGATACTCTGTTATGCTTGTAGACAGGAGCCTAGCATGTCTGTCCTCTGAGAGGCTCTACCCACAACATTAGATGGAGCTTGAGGACTCTTATGGAAAAGATGGGAAAAGGATTGAGGGTCCCAAGAGAGATAGACCAACAGAATCAACTAACCTGTACTGGACCCTTGGGGGTTCTCAGAGACTGAAGCACCAACCAAAGAGCATACAAACCAAACAGCTGGACCTAGGCCCCCAACACATATATAGCAAATGTGCAGCTTGGTCTTTAATGTGGGTCCCAAACAACTAGAGTAGGAGCTATCCCTAAAGCGTTGCCTGTTGTGCAATCTGTTCTCCTAACTCGGTATCTTGTCTGACTTCAGTGGGAAAAGAAGCGCCTAGCCTTGCAGAGACTTGATGTGCACCCAGAGTGGGGGTTGAGGGGTGTATCCAGGAGGGCCCTCTACTCTCTTAGAGGAGAAGGGGAGGGAGACAATGGAAAGGATTTGGGAGAAAAGGACCAGGAGAGGGGGACTGGGATTAGGATGTAAAGTGAAGAAAGAAAGAAAGAAGAAAAAGAAAGAAGAAAGAAGAAGGAAAGGAAAGGAAAGGAAAGGAGAGGAGGGAAGGGAGGGAGGAAGGAAGGAAGGGAAGGGAAAGGGGAGGGAGGGAAGGATGGAACAAAGAAAAGAATCCTCTGGTACATCTGCTCAGACCCTTCTGGCTTTTAGAGTCTCCGTTTAGAAGTCAGGTGCAAATCTAATAGATCTGCCTATATATGTTGTTTGGCTTTTTTCCCTTGAATATTTTAATATTCTTTTTTCTGTAAATTTAGTGTTTTGATTGTTATATAGTGAGGGAACATTTTTTTCTGGTCCTATCTACTTGGTATTTTATATAATTGACTTTATAGGTATTTCCTTCTTGAAGTTAGGAAATTGTTTTTTCATGATTTTGTTGAAAATATTTTCTGGGTCTTTGAGCTGGGATTCTTCTTCCTTTACTCCTTTTATTTTTAGGTTTGTTCTTTCAGTAGTGTCCCAGATTTTTATATTGCTTCTCATATTTGAAAATGGCATTGAAACTAATTAGTAAAGACATAAACAACATAAGGCTAGGGTTGTAGTTCAGTTGGCAAAGAGCTGCCCAGAGTGCAGGAAGTCCTAAGTTTAATCTTCAGAACCACCTGTGACTGGCATGGCGGTGTTAGCAGAAGGAGAGTCAGAAGTTCAAGGTCATCCTCAACTGCATAGTCAGCATGAGGCTGGTTTGAGCTGGCCTCAACATAGAGACCATGTCTCGCTCACACATACTAAATCCAACTAAATTGAATTGTATTTTCAAATAATTTGATCTATCAAGTTAAAAAACCATATATAATACTAGAAGACTAGGAGAAAATATCCTGTTGTACTCGATCTATGGTAACCGAGTGGTATCAGCACTCAAAATAACCCCAGTCTCTGTTGTCCTTTTTCTGAAGGCAGGACGTTTAGCACTGTAACTTAAATGTTCCCACACCTCCTAAATGCCTAGAGCACTCCAGCAGTTTCTGCAACTACAAATCTCAGTTTCAAATACCCCTGAGGGAGTACTGGCCCTTCCAAAAAAGGAATCCTGAGTTTGTTAGGACCCTGTGACTGTAGGTAATTTTGCGTTATAGTCATAGACTCTCACTCAAATATGTCGTCATGAGTCCATGATATTAGAGATGATTCCAGAAATTTACTTTATAGGAAGTTCTCCCTGTACTCTTTTTGCCCTTAGAAGTATAAGCTTACACCCCTGAAGTTCCCGTGGCCTTGCAATCCTTAGAAGTGAATGTCTTTAGTGATGGAGTTCTAGATACACGGAAGTTCTACCCTGCATCACTACAGCCCTCAGCCTGATCCGCCCTTTTACTTCTTTCTAAAGATCCAAAAAGGAGTACTTCCAGGAACCGGGAGTGCCAGGAAAGAACGAGTTACCGAATTTGCCGAGCAAGACTGATAAAAGGTAAGGTAGAAACCTTGGGTGGGGCTGTCATCCCCACCACAGCTGGAAGTGGCTAATTTTTCCAGGGCAAAAGTCACTGCTGCAAAGTATACATGGCGAGGAGAGGCTGAGAGCCTATATCAGGAGGCTAGTGCTGCTTCTAAAACAGGTTTTCTCCATTCTGCTTCTGAAAAGTTGGATCCCTAGTGAGTTTTAAGGGTAGACTTCCTCCTGGCTGTGCCTCTGACTCATTACAGGTCTTTTTTCTTGTTGAGTTGAATTTGTTACTCAGAGAAAAAAACACCTACCAAACTTGACAATTGGCATCTCTGGGGAGCCTCCCTGAGACAAGAGTACACATCTCACTGCGTGTTGTGAAATTTACTCCACCCTCAATTAAGTCTGTACTTTGACTCTATATAGGTGATCTAGCTGGTCTTATTGTATATGTCATCCGTGGTGGAACTGCTTCTCTGTGTCATGCCAACACCAGTAGTCACCATATTTTCACTAAGAGTTACATGGCTGAGGCAAGGAGCAGATTGTATCCTTCCTTCCTTCCTTTCTTCCTTCCTTCCTTCTTCCTTCCCCCCTCCATTCTCCTCCCTCCCTCCCTCCCTCCTCCCTCCCTCCTCCCTCCTCCCTCCCTCCTAGCACAAACATCAGTTTACAGCACTGTATCTCCTGTGAGACCTCATGGGGAGGATAGCAGTTTTGGTTGTCCAACAGTAATGACTTCCCAATCAGGTAAGTGGAGTAGGCCCCACACCCATCCCAACCCCACTCCCACTCCTCCATCCCTGCACCCCATGTCTGTGCTGAAAACATCACCAGCCCCTGGCTCCTCTCCAGGCTCCCCACATCTGCGCCTTTTCTTCCCATTCTCAGCTAGGCTCAGACTGAAGGGCCTGCCCCGCTCTCCGTCTGCATTCTCGACCAGGTTGGTCTGTCTCCTTCCTTACTCCTCGGAACCAACGCACACCTCCTCCTTTGTCTACCTTCTCTAACCCAGAAATAAAGCAAAAGGCCTAGGCTAAGCTCTTCCATTAACATTTTACCCAGCTTCTTCTTGTTAGTCTCCACCCACGGCTTTTTCTGTGTCCATGTCCCCGTCACTTCAAAGGGAACGTGTTTCCACTTGCAGAGCTCTGGCAGACCTGCAGTGTGCACTGGGAGACAACCACTGTGTTGTGGCTGTCTTTACCTTGGTGGCCCGCCTATTGGAAAGGTTCTCTATCTTTCAATTCCAAGGGGTAATTCTCATCAATTTTTCCACCTATTTCCGTTGCTCCTCACCCTTTTCTTCTCCACATTCACTTTGAGATAAATGCCACCTACATCTGAGTCTTCCAGCTGCTTGACTTTGTAACAGCTTTACTAACTCACTGGCCCGTTCCAATCGGATCACTTGGCTTCCTGACCACTAAGGGTTCAGACGAGATGTCCAACAAAGGCCTGGTTTTGTTTGTTTGTTTGCTTCCTTACTCTGTTGCTCTAACTTGTCCTGTCTGTCATTTCACTCTGTTGTACAACTGAACACACACACTCTTTGACTGACACCCTCATCCATTTGGCTACACATTTGCACATCAGAACTTCCATCCTGAATTCCCTACTGGCTTTTATTCTACATTTAACTATCTCCTAATATTTCCATTTGACTTTCCTGTTATCATCTCAAACTCTCACCTTTGTAAGAATACTCAACACTTTCTGTAAGTTTATATATATGTATATATGTATATGTATATGTATATATATATTATAATATATATATAATAAATATATGGCATATATTATGAAATTCATATAATAAATTTGATTTATTTACATATTATATATTTTAATCATATTACTCCATTGCCTCCTCTTGTCTCCTCCCTCCCAATATTTCTTCTAATCTTCTACTTCCCAACTTGTGAGTGTGTATGTTTCTGTGCAATCTGAGTGTGATCAGAGTTGCTTATATGAGCCTATGTTATGGGTTATTTTCAGTAGCACGGGCATCAGTGGGTACACCACTAAAATGTACGCACATCCTACCCAACAAAGGCATGCTCTCTTAAGCTCCTCCCTCAAATCCACTGTTAATTGCATAGCATTTTTCTCACTCACAAACCATCATCAATGTCACTATCACTCACCCAGTGAGTAGGAAGTAGGGTTCTACCTACTAACATCCCCTCTTCTTTAAACTCTGAGACAGGAGTTTGCTTTGCTGCCCATACTGACCCTAAACTCCTGACCTCAGGGGATCCTCCTGCTTGAGCCTCCCAAGCATCTGGGATTATATCATATGCCACTGGTCCATACTACCAAGCTCTCTTTCTCTTTCCAACATTCTTCACTTTTCCTTCCTTTATATTTCCATGGTGACCCTAGAAATAGTTTTTTGCACTCCATTTGCCACTGTATTAATCTTCATAAAACCCTGCTCACAAGCATGCATTGCCCATGTTGGTCAGACATTTAATCACACAGGCTGGGATGTAGATCAGTGGTAGAGTGTTTGCCTAAAATGTGCAAGACCTTGGGGTTAAGTCCTAGTACTGAAAAAAAAAATCAAATGGAAAAGAAAAGGGAAATTATGGCTGCACACACAAATGTGTAGGATGAGTACTTGCAGGAGTCTGGACAAGCAATGACAGTGAGAACCTGACTCCTTCCACCTTCAAGCAGGTGAAGCCTGTCTCCTAAGCCACTATCTGCACAATGACACAGCAAGGGTTAGGCAGCCGTCACTGGAGCCTTTCATTGTTGTCCAATGGAATTCCTATACTGACTGATTTATAAGACCCACATCATGGGAATACTGAGGAGTCAGGGGGCTGTTCCCAGAGAGCACAGAGTAAAAATAAGCAAGCATGACTGCCAGAGAACAGAAGGATGCTGTTCCAGAATAGAGCATCTATTCTGAGGAGGCAAAGCAACAGATGTCCAAAACACTCTTCCGTGACTTGGGTGAAGTTAAATTCCCTCAGTCTGACACTCCAGCCTTCCACCCAAGGGAGCCTAAAATGGTCTTTCTTACTCAGCATAAACTTGTTGTCTGATTCACTCTCAACTATTTTCTGTCCTTACATTTCTTGGGGTCTCCCCACCCTCTTCATTAATGTCACTGTCTACATCACTTCTTAACTTTACCCATCCTTCAAACTCAAGATTAGTCCACCTCACCATCTGTAATGCAGGCGTGGTTCATTACCTAGGTCAGAAAGATGGAGTAGAGAGTGGCTGCCATCAGACTGTGGTGGGAACAACCAAAGTTTGAGAAAGATGGAAAAAGTATTGATGTTATTATTTATAACAAGGAAATAAATCAAAACTAATTACAAGTTCTGAAAAGTAGAAACATCATTAGCATTACAAAATCCAAAGAATGTGCTCAAGAATTAATTGCCTCTCTCATAAATATTATGTATCTGCTTCATGCTTCAATCCATTCATGTATATATGCTATATATTCTTTATTCATTAGAAAGACTTTTTAAAATTTATTTAATTATTTAAATCAAATCGTAATTTACTTATTCACACAGGGGTTATAAACATAAAAAGGCAGGATGTGGGGAAGGGGATGATCACTGGAGCATAGGTGTTCAGGGGGAGTACAGATACCTTTCAGAACAGGGTATCAGCTGGGTGAAGGTTCAGGGGACAGGTCACTGTGACTCTGCCTATGATTCACTTGTCCTTATCTAAGTTGGTACTGTCTGCCGAAGCTACCTATTTACAAGATCTATGACTACTCAGGCTGGTAAACTTCCACAAAAGCTGCCTGTTTACAATAACTTTTAGCCATCTGTTTCAGTGTTTTTCTACAGAGACCCAAGACTTTGTGTTAGCATGTATGTATGTCAGGCTATTGCTGATTTTAGGCCTATGGCTGATTTTAGGCCTTCGGTGTATAAGCAGGGCTGCCCCTGACATCTCCTCCCTTCTTTAAGTATAGAAGGGCCATGGCGATTCTAATCTTGCGAAGGCGGGGATAGAGGCCTGACCTTCAATAATTGAAGGGGACCTTGTAATGGCTCCAGTCCTCCAGTCATTGTCCAGTGAGGCATGAGGGCCATACCCATCCCGATGTCTTTTCCTGGAGAGGGGATACTTTTGACATCAACCTCTATGTAGTCAGATTTGTCCCTCAGGGAACCCAGAGAGATATTTTTAACTTTTATTTATATTTCCTTGCAGTGCTTAGCCTCGCAGCCTAAGCAAGAATTCAGATCGCCAGTCAGAGGGGATTCTGGGTGGTCTCTTCTGCTTGGTCTAGGGGCAGAAGTCCCCTCTTTTAGGTTGGTGGAGATGGATTTGGGGAAACACCCTGGATAAAGTAACAACCTCATCTTGAGTCTTGTGGTCCTCCATAGTTAACTTATGACAATATATCTGAATAGGTTTTGCTACCAAATTATCTATCTGTTGTATCACAAAGTTAGTCAGTCTATTTAAGGTCCAGGGACCAAAAGGAAGTCAGCAAAAATAACCCAATTAATGGTCCCAAGATGGGAGGAAGTAGGGTTGACAACCATGGAGAGGTTGAAAATCAATTCTTGTACCAGCTCTCATCTTTCTCTTTCTCTCTCTGTCTTTTCTCAGGGCCTTCTCTGACCTTTTCATGCTCTCTTTAACCATCCCTGTCTTGTCTATGTAAGAGCAACATTCTTCTTTAAGGGCTGTACACAGTCAAGAGCTGTACACAGTCTTTTCTATTGTAAAATAGTAAATCAAGTCCAATAAAGTCCTTTGCAATTTTCGAGATCATTTCAGACATCGAAACGAAGGGATTTCTTCAGATTAGTGATGTCAATCTCTAGCTGTTTGGAGTCCTTGTCAATGGCCCATCAAAGGTCTGAGTAGTATAGGTCTGGAGGCCAGCATCAGGATTAGAACTTCTACCAGCAGACATCACGGTGTATTCATTTTTACCCAATATACGATTTCCAGCCCAGTGCCTTGGTACTTGGTACTGTGGGACGCACTATCATGTTAAGATCTGGCCCTGTTCTCTTTTAGATGAAGAATGGCTTATGGATCAGCACGGAGCTTGGAAGGAATATTGTTAGGAGCCATTTCATTTCCTACACCAGGGTGGCCAGGCAGAGCTGTGTGAAGACATCTAAGGTAAATCCCACTAAAACTGTTTAATGCTCAGCTGTCCCTTAGCTGGAGTCCAGAGCACTGATGGCTACTCCAAGGCAGGGATGGAAGTGATCTGAAGGAGAAGTATAGAGAAAAATCATTACGGATAAAAATATTTGATGGTTGAAAATTCATAAAAACACATTACAATGTTGACCTTTAAAATGTGGATGATTTCAAAAAGGACAGTTGACTATTTTATCTGGTATATCTTGTATGATGTATGTATGTAAGGTCTGACATTTTCGATGTCGCTGGGAAATATTTACAATTTCATAAGTCATATAGTAACATAGAAGACTGCTTCCATAAGCATGTAATCTGTATTATCTTGTGGAATATATATCTATTCTTGATCTATGGCTACCACTTTTTCCTCTGTACTATGTCTCTACCTTTTTTATTCTGTTATTAATAAATGAGTTAAATAAAATATTTTATAGGTTTAGTTGTATGAGTGATGATTGTTGCAGCAGATGGTTAACCGCTTTGACTCTCAGTGGGTTGCATGTGTTCACCCATCCAGGAGCTATCTGGATTCTTGATTGAAAGACACACACACACACACACACACACACACACACACACACCCTGTTAGTTTTAATATATCTTGACTAGCTCAAAGACTGAGCAGTTCTAATCCTCTGCCCAGCTAGCATACATTTCCTTCCAGTACTCCTGGCTCTACACCTTCTAAATCTATGTTTTATCTTTGCTACCCTATTACCTTCTGGGCAGCCCCTCCCGTAGGGCTGCTTTCCCTTCCCATCTTTATTTTGGATGAATTTTCTTCTGCAGCTCTAAATGTTATCTGTCTCCCTCCAAGACATGGTGATCTCTCTCTCTCTTCTTCCTTTCTCTCATTCCTAGCCCAAGCAAATCCAAAGGTCCCCCTCAGTCTATCTGCCCAGCCATTGGCTGTTGGCTCTTTATTGGGGACTAGGATCTTCAGTGTTTGAACACACAGATTCCCAATGTGGGGGGCTGGGTTAATTCAAAACATTAGAACCAATCCTCAACACATGATCATATATATTTACTACCACACACACACACACACACACACACACACACACACACTTTGGTTTAGGGTTAGAGCATTAGTTCAGTCCCAATGGTCCCAAAACATGGTACATGTTCTTTACCTTTTAAGAGGACTGTAGTAGTTTGAATAGGAATGGCCCCATAGGCTCACCTGTTTGAATGTTGACCAAAAAGAGTGGCACTATTAGGAGGTTTGGCCTTGTTAGAAGAGCTCTGTTATTAGAGGCTTTGAGGTCTAAGAAGCTCAAGTCTGGCCAGTGTGTCACAGTCTCATTCTGCTGCCTTTGGATCAAGATATAGAACTCTCAGTTCCTTCTCCAGCACCATGCCTGCCTAGATGCTGCCATGCTCCCCACCATGATGATAATGGACTGAACCTCTGAACTGTAAGCCAGTCCCAACTAAATGTTTTCCTTTATAAGAATTGCCTTAGCCATGGCTTCTCTTCACAGCAATAGAAACCCAAACTAAAACAAGGACAAAGGCAAGAGTCTTCTCATTCTCCCTTTCAGGACATCTTGGTTGGCAGGTACCAGCATCTGTTGCTAAGTAACCAGTGAGACCAGTCCTATTAGTACATCCTAGATTAGAGAAGTGCAAACCCAAGGAAACTAACAATGTGTCAAAGCCAAGGGTCTGAGTTGCAGTAGCTCATCCTACATGGCTAGATGCAAAACTCCAATGTCTGTTTACAAAATCAAGTCCCTCAAGTAATAGATGTTTCCATCAACTAGATCTCAGGAGAGAATGGCGGCTGCCACCACCAGCCCTACAGCTAATCAGCCAGGGTTCATTCTTTTCCCTTCCCTTAAGTCAGCTAAGTTGCAATGATTCCAAGATAAACTTTAATCTGTGAAACTTAAAATAGAGTTGCATTTTTGTTGCCTTCAATAAGAATCAAACTTAACTTTTAGATGCCATTCTTCCTATGTGAATAGTGCTTCTTTCATGGAAGGAGCAGACCTCAAAACTGTAATAATAGCAGCAGCAACAGCAGCAATCATCACATCATCACCATCACCATCATCACATGTTTAAAGGTGTGGTTCAAAATAGCCTGAAACTTGGAAACAATGAAGTCCCCTGTCCTTAATCCTTTAGGATTCTTTTGAATGGCTTCAAGGGCCAAAATTTTGGCTGATACAAATCTGGAAAGTAGTTTTACCAAGAACCAAAAGAGTTCCTTAGGTTGGTTATATGAAGAGGGAAAAAAATGAAGTAAAACATTAGAGTTTGCAGCCGCCTGTGGCCACAGATGAACTAGGTTCACCTGAAAGGGAGGCTGGAAATGAAAAAAGAGGGTGGAGAGGTGAGAGAAGCATGAAGCCAAGACAAAGTTTTCTGATCAAGGCTCAAAGTTCAGCTCTTAAAGGGAAAGCCCCGCGAACCCATTCTTTCTTTCAGCCAATTATGTCACAAGGCAAGCTCAACGGGGCCGTCTATTCTTCTAAGTTCCTGTAGGAAGTTGTACCTGCAGCCAAGTGGATAACTCCACCCGGGTCTTATTACTAGGTCTATTGTGGTAAACAAGGTCTTTCTGGCCTGCTCAAGGCTGGGGGAAGGGCACAAGAGTTGAGTTAAAGTCCTTAAAATTTCTACTGAAAATAAGATAAGAAATTAGTATTTACTGACTGTCACTGTGTGTCAATCATGTCCCTACTTGGGTTAACCAAATCTTAGAGTGCAGTGACTAGAAAGGATACATATGGGTAATATCATTAAATCACCTGACAACTAGGTTATAAGGATCAGAAATGGTATTCACACATTGCTGTTACATCATAGGCATGCAAATCACCATGGCTCTTATTGCCTTATAATGAATGCTTTGGACTGGAGGTCCAGTTTTGTAGTATAACAGGTAGGCTTGCATTTGAAACATATAGACCAGGTCTGAACTCGGGTGTGGAGGAAGAGAGGGCATCAAGATAGCTCACTGGGTAAAAGTGCTTGCTGACAAGCATGATTATCTTAGTTCCATCCTCACAACCCATGTGGTTAAAAGAGAGAACCAACCCTTTCAAATTGTCTTCTGGCCTCCATATATCCCGTGTACATGCATCTCTCTCTCTGTCTCTCTCTCTCTGTCTCTCTCTCTCTGCTCTCTCTCCTCTCTCTGTCTCTCTCTCTCTCTCTCTCTCTCTTAGTGTGGAGGGTAAAATAAATAAATTAAAATGTTGAATTCCAGGAAGTGTAGGGATGTTTGAAGAAATCTATAACCTTTACATCCAGTAACACTTTTATATTAGGTGGAAAATGTAGCTACACATAATAGTCTTTAATTAACTGTAGGAAAAAATGAATTTGCTTTCTATGGTCCTAAAATAGAAATAAAATCAGTAGGTAATATTTGCACTGGGAAGGCAGAGACAGGCAGACCCCTGGGGCTTACTGTCCAGGAAACCAAGCCAAATCAGTGAGCCCCAAGCCAGTAAGAGACCCAGTCTCAAAACCCATTGTGGTAGCTGGAGAAATGGCTCAGCAGTTATGAGTATTTACTACTCTGGCAGAGTACCTGTGTTCAGTTCCCAATAGCCATTTGGGTACTCACAACTGCCTTGCCTCCAGCTTCAGGATATCTGACTCATTTCTGCTGGCCTCCAAGGGCAATCATACACACATGTACACAATCGTACATACATGTACACAATTACACATACATGTACATAACACATACATATAAATAAATAATAAAACCCAAGGTAGACAGCTCCTGAGGGACCACACCTAAGGTTGTTCCTTTGCCTACACACACACACACACATGCACACACACACACACACACACACACACACTCACAATCAGAAAAAAGACATTTATTATAAGGGGAAGAACACATTCATTACAGGACATGAACAGAAGGATGTCAGGAGCCACTTCAAAAACTAAACTCCCAGCCATCTGTGGCTCATCTCAAGAAGGCTCCAAATAGATCTTTGGATCTTCCCTAAGGATGACTATAAGGAAAACTGAGCAAGCTTGTAGAAGAGTCTTAGTTAGATTTTTACTGCTATGAAGGGACACCAATGACCAAGGCAAGTCTTATAAAGGACAACATTTAACTGGGCCTGGCTTATAGGTTCAGAGGTTCAGTCCATTATCATCAAGGTGAGAGGCATGGCAGCAAGCCGGCAGACACGGTGCTGGAGGAGGAGCTGAGAGTTCTGCCTCTTGATCTGACTACAGCCAGGAGAAACTCTGGATCACACTGGCCACACTTAAGCATATATATGAGACCTCAAAGCCCCGCCTCCACAGTGTCACACTTCCTCTAACAAGGCCACACCTCCTAACAGTATCACCCGATATGGGCCAAGCATATTCAAACCTCCACACTGGGGGACTGATCATACAACTAGCCTAACACCATGTTCATCTCAAATCTACCCAGATGGCTTTAATGGATGAAAGAGAACAGTGTGGAAACTTTCTGTGGACTCCAGCTTCCCAGGATAAGCAGTTGTCCCAGTGAACCTGTGATCAGTGAAGCAACAGATAATGGAAACTATGTAAGCTAACAATCACTTTTATTGTGAAAAGCTCCCTAGAATTGGGAGAGAACTTTTTTCTTTTGAAACACATACCTATATTTCAATGACAGAATTATCTGTGGCTCAGAGACATGTGTTTTGGTGCTGGGACTCTACAGTCTACCAGACAGATCTCTCCTCTGAATGCAGGATCTAGTCTCTCCACAGAATTTCAAGAACACTAGAGAGCAAACATTAGTCAAGGCAGAGAATTGAATATAAATGGGTGGTGTTATAACAGACACCCCAGCATGACACAAGGTCCACACAGAAGGCATATGGGAAAGGATCAGCAGAACTTGGGAGTGAGGTAGGGTGAGTTTCTCTTACTACAGAAGGTACTGGACATTGTATCAGAAGTGTAGGTTAGCTGAGGCATTTCTGGCTGTGCTTGCTTGCCTGTGTTGTATCCTGATTTGACTACAGCCTTGATCCTGAACATGTTTGTTCTCTGCTGTGCAAAGCATCAGGCACCAAACCCTGCCCATGTACCCTGCCTCTAATTCCTCAGCCCCGGTTTAAAACTATTGAATGTTGCGAATTATATGGTCTCTGACTGGGCCTGCAGTTTCTACTGGGTTCTGCCCCTGTAGAAAATATAATGGCTTAACTACAAAAAAAAAAAAAAAAAAAAAAAAAAAAAAAAAAAGGAAAGAAAAGGAAAAAAAAAGAAAGAAAAGAAAGCCAGACTTTTGAATTGTCTACTTTCATTCTTTGGCATAAAAGTATCAAATTGGTTTATCTCTGTTAGAATGATTTTTAAAACTGCCATTTTAGGTACTGACTTAAATTTCATCTTAAAAATCATCAGATGCATTTTGGCTTAGGAATAGGACAGAATTTCAGTGGCTCTGGATTAGGGTTGGAGATGTGACCTTTGTACTGCTGGTGTGATGTCACACGTTGACATTTTTAAAGGTACAAAGAATATGGAAGTGCTGAAGTGGTTAGGAGGACTTACTCAGGGGCCTGAGTTCACTTCTCAGCACCCATGTCAGGCAGCTCACCTCCGCCTGTAACTTCAGCTCCAGAGACTCCAACATCTTTTTCAGTCTCCATGGGTACCTGCACTCATGTGCACAGATACACACAAATACACATACTGAAATATTTTAAATAAAATCATTTAAAGAACATGGAAATCTGGGTGTGGTGGCAAGTGCCTGTCGTTGCCAGAGCCAGAAGTCAGGAGGTTAAAGCTTCAGGGTGCTGAGTGTGAACCCAGCCGTCGCTACATAGTGAGACTGTGGCTGAAAACACCAAACAAAGCAGAATAAAAATAAAATGAAACAGACAGAAGGGTGACTAATAAAGAGGAAAATTAGACAGCAGTTTTAAAGAAAGTCTACCATATGCCTAGAAATGCAGGCACAAAATCAGATACAGACACATCCTTTCTTTTTCTCAGATGGGGCTTCTCTATGTAGTCCTGGCTGTCCTGGAACCTATTTCCCATGAGATGTAAGATGAAATTGAGAATCAGGTGCTCTAGTTCCTACGGGAAATCCCAAGGCTGACACTCAGTGTAGACATTGTGCATCTACACAATATCTGAATCTTACCAGGAGGGGAAGTGTCCAATAAGCTTTAAAACAAACAATGTGTAATAAAATGTAGAGATGAACCTACTCCGCAGGTTGTTCTGGTTTTGAGAAAAACACAAATATACGCAGGCAGAGAGATAAGAACTTGACAGCATGTGAGGCTGAGCCTCCTGATGATTCAGCCAAGGAGGAAGTGGCAAAGCAGCTTGTGTTCAGATCTGCAAAGCTCTAAAATTGACTTGTGTTCACTCCCGTGAGTCCTTAGGTCTCCCCTGCTGGCATTACAAACAGGCACCGCCTTGGCTAGCAAGGCTATGTTCTGAGTGTGCCAACAAAAGTGCAGAACCTTCATCCAGATGCCAGAGAGAGAGAGAGAGGAGAGAGAGAGAGAGAGAAAGAGAGAGAAATTTATTTACTTTACATTCCATTGCAGCTTTCTCTCCCTCCTTTCCTCCCAGTCCCTCCTTTTCCCTCCTCTCCTCCTAGTCCCTCCCTTTCCCCTCCTCTCCCCCCATCTACTCCTCCTCCCCATCACCTTAGAAAAAGAGAAGCTTCCCATGGTTATCAACCAGCTTTGGCATATCAAGTTGCAATAAGACTAGGCACACCTTCCTCTGTTAAGGATAGACAAGGCAGCCAGCTCAGTTAGGGGAAAAGGGATCCAAAGGCAGGAAATAAGTCAGGGACAGCCCCTGCTCCCGCTCTAGGTGCCCTACAGGAAGACCCAGCCACACAACTGTTACATATGTGCAGAGGGCCCAGGTCCATCCCATCACATGCATGCTCTCTGGTTAGCAGTTTCATCTCTATGAGCTCCTATGGGCTCAGGTCAGTTGATTCTGCCGGCAGGGGGTGGGTGGGTGGGTGGGGTGGGGGCGTGTCCTTGACCCTTCTGGCTCCTTTAATCATTCCTTTCCTATCTTTCACAGGATTTCCCAAGCTCCACCTAAAGTTTGGCTGTGGTCTCTGCATCAGTTCTATCAGTTCCTGCTTGAAGCCTCTCTGATGACAGTTATGCTGGGCTCCTGTCCGCAAGTATAGTAGAATATCATCATTCTGGGTGGTGGACTCCCTCTCATGTCATAGGTCTCAAACTAGGCTAGTCATTGCTTGGCCTTTCCCTCAAATTCTACTCTATCTTTTACCCTTGCTTGTAGGCAGGACAAATCGTGGTTTTGTGGCTCGGTTGATGGCAAGGATGTGGAACAAGGGGAATAATCCTCCCTTGCTGATAGGAGTGCAAATGATACAACCATTTGGGAAATTATTTTTGTAGTTTCTCAAAATATTGGGAATAGTTCTATCTAAGACCCAGCTATACTACTTCTGACCATACAACCAAAAGATATCTGACCATACCACAAGGACACTTGCTCAAGTTCATAGCAGCTTTACTTGTTATGACCAGAAACTGGAAACAACCTATATGTTCCTCAACTGAAGAATGTATAAAGAAAATGTGGTGTATTTACACAATGGAGTATTACTCTGCCATTAAAAACAGTGATATCATGAAATTTGCAGGCAAATGGATGGAACTAGAAAATATCATCCTGAGTGAGGTAACCCAGACCCAGAAAGACAAACATGGTATGTTCTCACTTGTAAGTGGATATTAATCAGAGAGACAGGATAAGCATGCTACAAAACACAGACACAAAGAAGCTAACTAGCAAGGAGGGTCCAAGAGGGGATGCTTGACTCTCACTGAGAAGGGGAGATAGATTAGACTTGGGAGTGAAGGGAGGGAGGGGAAGGGGATGGGAACAGGAATGACTAGGTTGAGGGGAGGATGGCGGGAGAAGACAACTAGATTGAGGGCCATCTGTGAGACAAGCAAGAAACCCAGGACAATGGAAAGTCCTAGGAATCTATGAAAGTGACCTAAAGTGGAAACTTGAGGGTTCTTGGGAAAATCAGTTGGATGATGTTTTGTTGGAGCAAACATGTGAAGGAACGTTTAGCTGAAGCAGACACAGGTTCAAGGCTAAGGCAGAGTTATGAAGGAACATTTCACTGAAGCAGACATAGGTGAAAGAATGTGCTGCTAAAGCAAGCACGTGAAAGGACACATGATGGATTCTTCACTAACAACACGCATGTATTGGTCTGCCTTACATTGTGTAGTTAAGCTCCATTTGTCAGGACTCCATAGAATGAAATGCACCAAAAAACTACTGGTGGTGTGCTGCAGTTTCTTGCCACTTCTGCAGACTTGGGCTGATTGGCAGAGTGATGTCAGCTGAGAGAGACACACATGCTGAGGCAAGACGAGTGGAGGACACATGATGTTTGAAGGGAGTATAAATAGAACTCGACAGTGATTGAGGCTGAGCTGGGCTTGCTTATAGAGCTAGCTGTGCAATGCTTGTTGGTCTCGAATTTCTCTGAAAGTGGCACAGCAGAGAACTTCTGGCATCCCTCCAGGTCCCTCATTCTGACTTGTACCAAGGCTGAGGCCTGACTGCTAAGTCATGCCACCCCTGCTGCTATCCTAACACTGCTGTACTGGACTGCTGGTGTATCTGTGAAGTATTTGTGAGTGGATCCAGCTGCTGCTGCTAACCTGTAAACTGAACTGATGATTTCCTGACAACATAGATGGGATTTGTTCCAAAGAACCATTTCTAAACAGGTCCACTTCCCCCATACCCTTTCTTTTCCACTACCTCTGGTGGGTGGTGGGCTAAAAGGGAGGTTAAAGCATTAAGAACCATCATTAAAAATAGGCTTTGAAAAAATTAAAGTCACAGTGACCCTAATTAAGGCTCCTGGCAATGGGGAATATGGAGCCTGAACTGGCCATCTCTTATAACCAGGCAAGACTTCCAATGGACAGATTGGAACACCAGTCTAGCAGGGTTTTCAAGGCAGTGTTCCCACAGAGAATATGGTTATTTTGAGAGACAGTATTAGCTGTCCCTGAATGACATCTCCTTTTTCTTAGAATAACTTGAATTCAAATTTTTTTTTAAAAATTAGCGTTCAATTCAGCAGCACATATACTAAAATTGGAACAATACAGAGATGATTAGAATGGCCCCTGCAAGAAAGACATGCAGATTCATGAAGTGTTCCATATTTTTTCTAAAATATATAAAGAACTCAAAAAGAAACAAAAACAAATCTGGACATCAAGAAAACAAATAACTCAAAATAAAAATTGGGTACGAATCTAAACAAAGTATTCTCAATACTCACAAATTATTACACAATATTACACAATATTCACAATAATCACAAATGGCCAAAAGGTACTTAGGACATGTTCAGCCTCCTCAGCCATCAGGAAAATGCAAGTCAAATGACTTTGAGATTTCATCTTACACTTGGCAGCCATCTCTCCAACCCCTGAACTCTATTCTTATCTGGTAGTATTACTCTTCCTTCCTTGAAGATGGCTGTGGCTTTGTGTTTGAATTCTGGACAAGAAACCAATGGAATCATTGTATGGGGTTACAGAACATATTAAGAGCTTCTCTCATAAGTGGTCATCCATTGTGTCTCAATTCTTGGTCTCTGTTTCTTGATTATCAGACACGGCCTCTAGTTGTGAATTATATCACAATTGGCTGAAAGCTTTGCCCTTTTCCAGCTAGAGCTTGCCTGCCTCTCTGGGAGGTTCCTCTAAGCGCTCTAAGATGAAAAGCAAGCCCAGATGCCAGGGTAGTGGGCAAGGGACACTAGTTTATTGAGCATCATTGAAACTAACTGGGTTCATAGCCTGACTTTTCTGCCTGCTCACACCTCTGTGAGAATCTCTGTGAGACTGGAATCTAGATGAGAACTTTAGAAGCTGGTGGGCCTCATTGTCTCTTGGCTTTCTTTCCAGGGTCTGAATATGGTATGTTTCCCTTCAAAACACAATGTAGTCCCTCAAATATCCACAATGAGGAGCTGTACTTTCTGTTCCTTCAACTCAGATCCCCCTTTCCTACTGACCCTCAAATAAAACAATCTGAGTTTTGTTGAATGTCACCTCTCCAGTCCTAAAGAATCAATCAAGCTGTTATGCATTCTAAACAGCAAGACACCACATTCCACTGTTGTCAGTGTAGCCCTGGACAATAAGTCACATACCTATCTCAGCTCAAAATCTCTGCCTTCCTAGTATTGCCATCCAGAATGTCATTTCTGTGATGGAAGGAAAAAGAACAAGGGATGGAAACTCTTTTATGAAAATGAGAATTTGCTGTGGGGTCCAGTTTGGGAGCTCTAAGTTCTTGTACACATCCAAGTCATTAAACTTGATTTTGGTTGAGCAAATAGACATGAAGGGCTGTATAATGTCAACTAATTTTATCAGTCTCAATGAAGAACAAGTTTTAAATGTGACTTCTCAGGGATGGCTGACAAAGAAAACCAATCCAATGAAGAGGAAAGTAGGAGTTATGTCGAGCAATCTCATACTCCAAGATTGCATTTGTGCTTGGAAATCCAATGGGAAATGAATTATTCTTTTCGAGGTTGCTACTGGAATTAAAGACACCTGGAGTTTGTAAGCGTCAAGGGTGTAACTAACTGCATTTGGGCCACTCATGCTGTTACCTGACAGCCCTCCCAGTACTCGGCAAAGGAGACAGAAAGGAAACATGAAAGTGTCTAGGAACACACAAGTTTCTTGTGGGTTTAATGTAAAATCATTAATAATTCTGAAGCCATATAGAGAAGAGTAAACAGCAGGGAAGACAAGAGGAAGGAAGGATCGATTCCTTCTGTGCCTGCCTAATGTGCACTCTGCCTTCCATGGTGTTCTTTTCCTTATGCTTCTAGACAGGTTTAGACAGCAATGCTTTGTGCCTTTTAAATTTAGGGTGTGACTTGAATACAACAGGCAATGGTTTTAACTTGTCTGCCTCCCATCAAGGTTTCTTAGAGTCAGAGTCTAGGAGCAGGACCTACCATGGGCATTCCAATGTACTTTGAATAAATAATTAATTTTCTCTCATAAATGAGTAACAAGAGCAGTCTAGGTTTCTAATGGAATAACACAGAAAGAAACTGGTTATGGCAATGTTAAAACTAAATGTTTCTTTTGATCTTTTCTACAAGATAAAAATATAGCAGGTCGAATCATCTGTCCAGGATTTTTAGAAGCATGTTATTTTAGGGAATATGATTCACAGGGAAAAAAAGACCACATTCATGTAAAATGTCTGTCAGTGTTGTAAAGTTCAGTGGTATTTTGAATATTCCTTCTTACTGTTTGAAATCTGTGTCTTGAAATCTATTCATATAGTCAGGATTCTCCTGAGAAAAATTAATGGAATGCATGCATCATCTCTCTATCACCTATCAATTATTGTCTATTGTTTATTATCTATCATCTGTATATCTACTTACCATCTACTATATGTCTATCATTTAGCCAAAGACATTCATTATAAGGAACTGGCTTATATGATTGTTGAGACCGACAAGTAGAAGTCTACAGTGTGAACCAGTCAGGGAAAAAGCTGATAACATAAAATCCAAAGACAGTCTACTGAAGAACTTCCTCTTCTGACAGCACGGTCTTTCTCCTGTTTTATTTTATTCAAGCCTCACATTGGTTGGACAGGTGTAATGGCTATTCCCAGTTGTCAACTTGACTATATCTAGAATGAACTACAGTCCAGAAATGAAGGACTTATCTGTGACCCAGATCTTGAGACTGAAAGACATAGGCTTTTAATCTGAATCTTGACATGGGATGACACACAATTTTGATGTAGATCTTGAGGCATAGTGGAAATGAAAAGCTTAGTCCCAAGCAAGGTGGTACACACTTTTAATTCCAGGAGACAGAGGCAAGCAGATCTCTGAGTTCAAGGCCAGCCTTGGACAGAGCAAGTTTCAAGTAAAAACAGGTTAGATCAGGCATGGTGGTACACACCTTTAATCTGGGCCATACCTACTGCTGGAGGCCTACATAAGGACAATGGAAGAAGGAAAGGCTTCCTTCTTCTTTGCCTGCTTGCACTTACTTGCCAACACATTTGTTGGAACCTACTTCTTCAGGATTCCAGCTTATACAGAAGGCCAGCTGAAACACCCAGCCTCATGGGACTGAGCCACTACTTCCTTGGAAGTACTCTTGGACTCCCTCCAACTCACAGATACCCATTGTTGGACTGCAGGCTGTAAGTCATTCCAATAATTTCTCTTAATATATAGAGACACTCCTTAAGGTCTGTGACTCTAGAGAACCCTAACTAATATAACAGGCATACCCTTAGTGTAAGGTGTAACCTGCTTTATTTTAACTTAAAATGTTGACTTTACCCCCAAAACATCATTGAAGCAACATTGAAGGTTTTTCTTTGTCAAGTTAACACAAAATTAATTGTGACAGCATTTATGTGGCAGTGTCTATGTAAATTGTTGTCTATGACTCTGCTTAATGATGTCTGAAGGAAATGGTCCTGTTGATTAATGAATGCCTGAAGGAAGATGGTCACGTTGAATGCGACAAGTTTTTGTATGTGCCTAACATGGACTCCTACTTCAGAGATCTGGATTCTGAGCTCTGCTATGGCAGACTAGTATCTCTGTGACATTGAACGAGTTATCAAAAGTGTATATTCTGGCTTCTTCATTTGTATTTTAGGAATAATAGTACCTCCTTATAAAAAGTGAGGGTTAAATATATCACAGTGTTCAGATCAATGTTTGGCACACAGGAAGATTTTATAACTTTCCTTTAATGATAAAAATCCCAGCACAAGCGGGTATCTTTTAATAGCCAGAATATATACTTATGTGTGTGTGTATGTATATATATGTTTTAAAGAAAGAAATGTGAGAAGTAATTCATATTCTAGTGAAGAGTTGAGGAGCTAGACAAATTCCATGAAGCAGAAACTACTCTCTGATGTAGAGAAAAAAAGGAGCTAATTAAATATTTTAAAGTTGTTTTTCAAAAGTATAATTTCCATCCCCCAACTCTGAAATTTTATTATTGAAGAAATAATGCATATTATTTAGTTTTCTGTTGTGATAAAACATCAGGACCAAAGGCAACTTAGGGTAGAAAGAGTTAATTTGACTTATGGTTCTAGAAGGGTGAGGATCCACCATGTGGTGGAGACATGGCAGCAGGCAGGCATGGTGACAGGAACAGGAAACTGAGAGGTCACATCCTCAACTGCCAGCATGAAGCAGAGACAGAACTGGAAGTAGGTTGAGGCCAATTCTATGGAGGACATTTCTTACTCAAATTACCACAAACTATTTTAGACACCGATGTCTAGGTGTTGTTGACCAGGTGTCCATAAAGCTGTTAAATGTGGCCCTCAAGCCACTGAACCTTATTTTTCTATGAATTGAAATCTGAATAAAAGGATAGCACAACAAATTGCTTAACTAGGAGAAAAAAAATCTAAGAAACCATGGTGGACATGTGACATATCCCTGTGATCCAGCACTGGGAGGCTGAGGCAGGAGCGATTGCAATGAATCCAAGGCTACCCTGCTTACACAGTTAGTTTCAGGCCATGTGACCAGAGTTAATAAACCAGCGAGCGACCTGGCAGCAGTTTCTGCTCATCCATCCTGAGCAATGTGCTAGTCAGCAGTGTCCCCAGCTAACACACAGGCACAGCCCAGAAGCTGCCCATCTTCCTTTATTTTCCATTTTATGTTTTCATATATATATATAATATATGAATTTAATTTCTTTCCTTTTGGCTTCCTCTTTGAGGATGACTACTAACAAACCACAACCAACTCCCCTAAATGACTAACAATTGCAGAAACTATCTGCATCTGGCCAAACCATGCCTCTGCTAAAGCACAAGGCAAATCATAGTCAGCCTCTGACAGTTTAAAGAGGCCCCACATCCTTTCATCTGGGATTAAAATGAAAACATTCTATAAAATTCGTGTTTTTAAAGAAACCAAAATTCCAGAATTCTTACTACCCCCAGCACATCCAGGTAATATGGATTTTAAAGAACAAATTTTAACTCTCTTGTGGATTTGATTTCTAAGAAATTTAAAAGTTTTAAGAATTTGTCAAAAAAAAAAAAGAATTTGTCATTTAAAAAGTTTCATTTCTGCGTGTGCTTACACCACTAATATGTGAGTATGCAGGGAAGCCAGAAGAGGGTGTGAGATCCCATAGAGTTAGAGGTACAGGCAACTGTGAGCTGAGCTACCAGCATGGGCGCTGGGATTTGAACTTAGCTCATCTGGAAGAACAGTCTTGAGTGCTTTTAACCACTAAGCCACCTCTCCAACCCTAACTTCTAGGAAATTTAATTGGTTGCTTTCCTAATATATCATGGGCTTTTTGTCTTCTAACTGGCACCTTAGTGTTCAAGTCAGTAATAGCTATGCCAATAGCAATAGTAATATAGAATTAACATTTTGCTTCATATATTTTAATATGTTTGGGTTTTTATTAAAAATAATTTTTCTATGCAATATATTCTGATCTGGATTCCCCTCCCTTGTTTTCTCTCAGATTCTCCTACTTCTCCATCTATCCTTCCAACTCTTGATCACCTATCAGTGTCAGTCATGACTTGCAATTCATGGAGTGGGCCTTAAATCCATTCAGAGTGGTAGGTTACTCCTGAAACTTTTGTGCCACTATTGCACCAGTGTACCATGCAGACAGGTCACAATAGTAGATTGACAGGTTTGTGAATTAACTCCTTTTCTTTTTTTAAAAGATAGACTCTGGCTATACAATTCCAGCTGGCTTGGAACTCTTTACATAGCCCAGATTTTCTGTAAAACTTCTTCTGAGTGCTGTAATTCAATGTGTGCACCATTCTGCCCAGCCTAAAACACACTACTGCATCTGTCAATGGTTTGGCCATTAGGAAACCCTCATTTTAAGCATGTGACCGCTGTATTCTATTTTCATATGTCTTATACCTCTACTTCCAACGTAAGATAAAAATGATATCAAAATAACCAGTAATCCAAAAATTTTAGTAATAACTCCAATGCATAATACATGGGGAAAACTGTACACGGATCTGGTCATGGTGTGCATGCCTGTATATTAGCATTCAGAAGCAGAGGAAGGAGGACTGCGAGGAGTTTGAAGTCATCCAGAGCTACATAGTGAGACCCTGTCTTTAAATCAAAGTGCCCCCAAAGTAACATAAGGACTTGGTATTCTTCTTGGTTGCCCACCAGGTTGATTAGATCCTATTGCTGAAAATATCACATTCTTTTGTTTTCAAGATACAAGGAAATCAAGCTGGAACTGAGCTAGAGGCTTTTTCCTTCTGGTTAGCTTTCAAGTGGTGGAAGCTATACATGCTGCTGGGTAGAAAAGGCATTAAAAGTTTTACCAACCTGTCAGATAAGATGTGCCCACTGTATAATAGTGGCACCTCATTATGACTGTAACCAACTACTCCTTGATTAGATTTGAGGCCTATTCCACAAGAAAGAATTCAAGTCTGACACTATAAATCCAGTCAAAAACTCATGGCTGAGGAATTGTCAGGCACCAAGAGTTGCTTAATTAAGATGACATAGCATCAAGCTAATTTCTAAGTGTTTATGTTTATATACATAGTCAATATTCCTCCTAGACTTAATTGGAGAAGTTTCTCTGCAGTGAACAATGGTGAATGCAGGGACCCATGGCCATTTAAGGTGTTGAGAATAAGTGTGTGCTGAGCGCTCAAATCCTAAACAGGACATTTATACCACTCCCTGTATATCTCAAGGATTAGTTACAGGAGAGAAAAAATGTTGGAGCTTGAAGATATGGAAAAGACCTGTGAAACGCTACTGCCTAGTTATTTTTGTCAACTAGATATAAGCTACAGTCATCCAGGAGAACAGAACTTAATTGCAAACATGCCTCCACCAGATTGGCCAATAAGCATGTATGTGAGGTGTGGATTGATGTGGAAGAGCCCAGCCCACTATTGGTACCATTGCTGGACAGGTGGGCTCAGGACATAGAGAAAGGTAGTTGAAAATGAGCCTCAGAACTAACCAGTAAGCAGATTTGCTCAGTTATTTCTGCCTCTGTTCCTGTTTAAGTTCCTGCCCTGACTTCTCTACTTAATGATAATACATGCTCCACTATGTTCATAGCAGCCTTATTCATAATAGCCGGAATCTGGAAACAACCGATGTCCTCAACCAAAGGACAGATACAAAAAATATGGTTCATTTACA
Source organism: Mastomys natalensis (assembly GCA_021653895.1). NCBI lineage: Eukaryota > Metazoa > Chordata > Mammalia > Rodentia > Muridae > Mastomys > Mastomys natalensis. The sequence continues at coordinate 161,603 of JAJTUV010000805.1, forward strand.
CAATGGAATACTATTCAGCTATTAAAATCTTGGGATCCATCCCATCAGTGGGCACCAGTCCCTGACACTATTACTGATGCTATGTTGTGCTTGCAGACAGGAGACTGGCATGGCTGTCCTCTGAGAGCCTCTACCCAGCAGCTGACTGAGACAGATGCAGATACCCACAGACAAACATTGGACTGAGGTCGGGGATCCCTATGCAAGGATAGGGGAAGGATTGAAGGAACCAAAAAAGATGGCAACCCCATAAGAAGAGACCAACAGTGTCAACTAACCTGGATCCAGGGGGAGCTTCCAGAAACTGAGCCACTAACCAAAGAACATACATAGCCTGATCCGAGGCCCCAGCACATATGTTGCAGAGGACTGCCTTGACTGGCCTCAGTGGGAGAGGATGCACCTAATCCTGTAGAGACTTCATGCCCTAGGGTGGGGACATACCTGGGGGGGCACCCCCTCAGAGGTGAAGGAAGGAATGATGGGGGAAGATCACTGTGAGAGGGGACCAGGAGGAGAGGCAACATTTGGGATGTAAATAGATAAAATAATTAAAATTTTTTCCTGTCATTGATTGACAGGCACGGGCGGAGATTCGAACTCGGGAGAGACTGACTGACTGATGGCCGCCTCCGATTCCAGAGCTCAGCGACTGCTGCGGTGCGCCACCGCGCTGGCCTGCTAAAATAATTATTATTTTTTTTTTAAAGTTGTTTTTAAAAAGAACTCACCACTAAAAATAAAAACAAAAGTAAAATGTAGGCTAAAGACTTACACCCTCCCCTCACCCCCCAAATAAGTGAGGGTGAGGGGCAGGGCAGGGGAGAGTAAGTTTTCCTTTGGATATAAGATAAAAGTGATTGCAGAGAGGAGACACTCAAAGTGATTGGAAAGAAATGAAAATGGCCTGCCACTGACTGCCACTGTTCCAGGGAGAGTGATGAGGAGATAGAGCCAGTCATGAAAAATAGAGACATAGGAAAGAAGACACCCAAAGCTCTGCTAATCGGGACATTCTGAGTCCTGTGTGGTTTCTACTCAGTGACAGTGAGAAGAACAGGTGTAAGGATCTCCCCTCCCACCCCAGTCCTGACAGTTTTCATTGTCACCGTAAATTAATAATGTCTGATTCTAGTGCAATATGTAACGTGGGTAGAAAGTTTATTAAACTGTATACCCCAAGTCTGATCAGCTTCAGAGTATTGATAAAATTAGTTTCCCAATCCCAGGTCCAGACAGAACCCTGACACGGATTTCTCCCCTCTTCTGCGCTGGTAAATCTCAAGCAAAGGTTTTTCACTCCAAAATCTCTCTTCCTAGCGAGCAGGTGGCCTGCCGTTCAAACCCGATTTCAGCTGCAGAGTGTAAGTGTGGGGTGCATAGGAATGGTGTCCCGAAGTCAACAGTCTCCCCCAGGGCGCTCACCCCTCCTTTGCTTCGTCTTTACTGAACTATGGCATAACAAGTAGTTCCTAGAAAATAGTTGGTGCTCAATAAGTGTGTTAAAAGCATGGCTTCGTTTACACAAACAGGGTGATCTTCCACAGAGAAGGAGGGACTCCTCACCTGACCTCATCTCCCAGCTGCTAAACCAAGTGACTATGGCTGTAAAAAAGCAGAACTTCTGACAGAATTTTTTTAAAAAGACACTTCTCAGGTTTCCAAGGGCAGGAACGTTGCAGTGTAGTTAGGACACAACAGCCCTCCTCAGTTAGCAGCCATGCATACTGGTGGGCATACATACATGCAAGCAAAACACTCATGCACATAAAATGTATTGTATGAAATTCTAAAAGAATAGACCATTATTTAATTTAAGAAAGTTACGTGAGCTAAATATGAAATATGTACACATTCCTTGCCGACATTTCCTCCCACTGGTACAAACATACCCATGCACAGTTACACACTTCAAACATCACCGCTCCTAGGTTTTATGTGCTTTGGTTTTGTTATTTTGTTTCAAAGGTAGCAGGAATTGAACCCTGTGACTTAACAGGGTTAGTTGAACATCTGAGGACCCGGTCAATGAGTTGGAGAAAGCAAACCTAAGAATTCTAAACTTGAACTTCTCGTTGATCTTTTTTACTCCCAGTACTTATAATTTCCCACAGGTATGAATACTTTCCCAACACTTCCTGGTGGCATTTTTTCTATATTCAGTATGGCAGCCGTAACATTATTTGGGGGTTAACAATCTAGTTCTGAAGCAATGGCCTTTCAGGTTTTAAATGATAAACTTTAATATATTTTAAATGAAAGTATGAACTTTATACATACTAACGATGTATGTATGTATGTAATGTTTTAACACACGAATACATTGGATAATGTTTAAATCAGGTCAAATCTGCTATTCCTTTGTGGTGAAAACCTCAAAACACTTTCTCTTAAGGGTTTTTCAAAATGTACATTATTTCTGTTATCTATTCTCACCCTACTGTGCAAAAGCACAACAGAACTTACTGCTTCTGTCTAACTATAACTTAGCACCTACTCGTGTTGAACTATAAGCCTCTTGAAAGCACTGCTAATGGGACTGGCTGTTCACCTGGGGACCTAGCACAATGGCTAGCTTTTGCTAAGTGCTCCACAATTGCTTATTGAAAGATCAAATGGTGGGAAAAGAAATGCATGGAGAGAGAGGATAGAGTCTGGACACCAGAACAGAACAGAAAAGAATTTTTTAAAGGAGTCTTATAAAACTGCCAGTTTTACACAGATTATAATGACAGCTTTACAGGGTATTTTACTTGTAAATATCTAAAGATAAACCAATTAATCTCACCAGAAGTATAACATTAGGTGATTGGTAGGGCTGGAGAGATGGTTCAGCTGGTAAAAGTGATTACTGTCAATCCTGAGGATCTCAATTCAGTCCCTAGATCTTACTGTGCAAGTGGAGAACTGACTCCCTCCAATTGTCCTCCGACTGCCATTTGTGGACATGTGTGAGCACACACACACATATACACACACATGCTCGGAGTAAATAAATATGTAATAAAAAAATTGAAGAACAAAGACATATTCTAAGTCTCTGAGTATTTTACAGGAAGATGCCTCTTGTCCCATTTGCTCTTTTCTAGTCTGCCATCTCTTATCCTCCTTCTGAGCATGCAGTTTACCATCCTTGAAGAGTTCTTGACTTCTCCACTAGTCACTTCAATGTTGTTTGCTATTCATCAAGCCGCTCCCTAAGCAGCCAGGTATTTGAGTCACTGACAAATGCCACACAATCTCTGCTCCATAGAGTCATTTCTCGGAGGAAGACAACACTGAGGTCACAGTATCCAAGCACATGATTACCAGTGTGCAAATCCAGGATGTGCACAGAGTCCCATGGAGATGCTTAATGGGAGGGGGTTCACAACAACCTGGTTGGAAATCTCAGTACTTGCCTGGGGTATCCTGAAAAAAGGCTAAGAAAAGGAAACTAAGAAAGAAAAACTTAAGACATCTTACATTAGAAAGCTAGGGCGAGCCTTTGAATCAGGGGAGAATCTAGGAAGACACTGCTCTGAATAAATGTGCCTCTTGTATATTCGTTCAAGAAATAAGCAGTAGTTTTATATTCTTTTTTTTTTTTTTTTTTTTTTTTTTTTTTTTTTTTTTTTTGTTAGGTTGGGCAGGGGCAGCTTTTAAGTACAGAATCTTTTAAGTCCTCAGAGCTTATAAATGCTTTAATCCAGCATTGTAAAGAATCCCGACCTTCTCTGAAGGGGTAACTAAAGCCAGACTTAGCTGAGTAAGACAGTAGGGGATAACAGACCAGATTCCCAGAGGTTATATGCAGCACAAGAAGCAGCTGAAGGTGCTGGAGTCAAGAGTGGAGAGCCATGGCGCCAGCTAGCTCTCCCTGCTCTGTAGGGAGGCAGTTCTAAAGGTGATCTCATCAGATTTAAGGAAGATCTTTCCTGAAGTGAGAGCCATGTCAGGACACAGCCCCACAGGCTGGCAGGCAGCTGCACAAATACAGACTGTTAGGCTGATTTCAGGCAAGTGTGTGTCTGTATACCCCAGAGTCTCTCCTGCTCTGGATCCTTGTCCACTGCTGTGTATCAGCTTCCCTTACAGAGATATTTGTCTCTCTGGCTCTTTGAGCAATAATGACGTCTCCTCCTGGCTACACTTTTCTTGCTGTAGCATTCATTCAAGTCTACCTTCATCTCAAACTATCCGAGCACATCCTCAGTCCCACCTTCTTCTCATCCTCCCTGAGCAGTAAGGAATCAACCTGCTATTGGCTTGTCATCTGGACCACAGAGAATCCAGGCACCACACTCTTATTTAAAAGATGCAAACACCACACACACACACACAGATGCATACATATACACAGAGACACTCCCCCACACATATACACACAGGAACACACACATACACAGACATACACATACACATACACACACACAGATGCATATACACACAGATACAGATAAACATGTATACAGACACACATAGATGCATACATGCACACATATACAGACACACACAGATCCATACACACAGACACACACATACACATATACAGACATACAAAGACACACACATGCATACACAGACATGCACAAATACAGACACACACATATACAGACATACACGGGCACACACACACATGTATGCACACATACACAGCTATACATAGACAAACACACGCACACACATACAGACATACACAGACATACACACATATGCACACACATATATAGATATACACACACACAGACACACAGACACAGATAGACACACACACACACACCCCTCACTGATAAACTGTTGCCAAAGCCAGGTATTCAGCCTAAGCCCTTGAACAAGTAAGTACTTGTTCTTCCTGTTTCCCATACTGAAGTTTCTTTGAATTAGTGTTTCATAATTCATGACATTCAACTTGTTTTTCCTCAAAATCATGGGGATGCAATCTTCAGTTGCCTTTCTTTCTTCCTCACATTTTCCCCCCTCATGGCCTTTCTGACCTTCCTACAGTTTACTCAACATCATCCCTATAAATTAACATTTAGAGTCACTGTGAAGAAGGGAAAGCTTATGGAACTGTGGCAGAAGTAAAGGAAATCGTATGATCTTTAGACTTGGTCATGGAGGACTCTCTCTAGTCTCAAGACAAATCCTTATGACCTGTTGTCATAAATGAGTGTTGTATATTCTCTTTTATTCTGTTTATTCAGAAAAATTGAAGGTTACTTATAAAGTGTGAACAGTGCAACAGATCATACAGGAAGTAATTAGTCAAAGGTTAACCATGAGGAGACAAAATAATAAATTGACCTTGAAAACTTACAAATGTACATCATGGGTAGCTGTCATTACAAGTCACCAAAACAGCAAAGACAGGAGGTGCACCAACTTACAAAATTCAAAATACTCACAGGATGGTGAAACAAACGGTTGCTCGAGTAGTGCTATAGTTACTCGTGTCATTACTGAACTTCTTCCGGTACTTAGCATGAGGACACAGTTCATGAGAAAGTAGTATTTTCACACGCTCCCTCAATGGACACAGTTATGGGGTCCTCGGCTACTTCTTTTACAGTCCCTGGACTTTCGACTGTGCACTGCAGGTCTGTGACAGTAAAAGGAAGAGCCACAAGAGTAACAAAGAGTGCCCTTTGATAGATGGATGGAGTTCCTAAAACCTAAAAGTAAAATCTAGATCTTGCGCCGGGCAGTGGTGGCGCACGCCTTTAATCCCAGCATTTGGGAGGCAGAGGCAGGCGGATTTCTGAGTTCGAGGCCAGCCTGGTCCACAGAGTGAGTTCCAGGACAGCCAAGCTACACAGAGAAACCCTGTCTCAAAAAAACAAAAACAAAAAAATAAAAATAAAAATAAAAAATAAAATCTAGATCTTGAAAAAAACGGCACCATGTTTAGGAAACCTTCTGTCAACATTCCTCCTTTCAGCTGAGTGTTTAAGCTGGACTGGGCAACTAGAGCTGCACTGGCAATTCATTTGCACGAGTAGACAGACAACGAATGGAATAATGTTTTGTAAAAAAAAAAAAAAAAAAAAAAAAAAAAACAACCCTGAAAATATGTGTGGACGTATCCAATATTTTTTTTCCTTTAGAAAACAATTTTAGCCCGAAAAACCTACATAGTGATTAGGTAGGAAATTCCTACCTAATGCAGTCAATTTGATCAGAAAAGAAAAACAAAACAAAACAAAATTTATAAATTTCAAACTATGTAACTTGAAGCAATGAAAGTGCCCTGTGGTGGCTATAAAAAGATGTTGCAAAGCAGTGTCTTTGGAAGGCTGTTTAGTTTGCTCAACTGTGTAGTGCTGAAAGTTGGTTAAATGTTGGAGGCAGCCCTAACAGTAACAGTGTTACAAATTGCAGTATTATTGCAAGAGTATTCTTGCAATTATTGATTAAAGTCCACTGGTACTCTTGTTAGAAATTCATCATAGTTCCCACTTTAGGCAAGTATGCAAATATGAAGGTCATAGGGCTGTTTTCATTCTGTTTTTGTTTGCTTGTTTGTTTGTTTGTTTGTTTGTTTTAATAAATCATAGAATGTATCCAAAAGTAGTGTTAAGTTATGAAAGGGCAACTTAAAGTCAGAAGGAAATTAGGAAATAAATTTATGTTTTTCCCATTTTCTTGCCTTTCTAGTGATAATTTTTATGAATTCCAATGCTCACAGTGGTTTTGGATTTCAGTTAGGTGTTTGGACAAATAGTTCAAAAAGTTGAAACTGAGTTTACATCACATAGCTCACTGCAGATACCTGTCTGAGCACTTTTCTTTTTTTTTTTGGTATTTTCGAGACAAGGTTTCTCTGTGTAGCCCTGGCTGCCCTGGAACTCACTCTGTAGACCAGCTGGCCTCGAACTCAGAAATCCACCTGCCTCTGCCTCCCAAGTGCTGGGATTAAAGGCGTGCGCCACCACCGCCCGGCCTGAGCACTTTTCAGGGTGTTGTATGACAAGACTTTTCCTGGGAGGTACAACACACACATCTTCACACTCCTATAGGGAGACCACTACAGACCGAAGTATGGATCCATCAAAGTCTAATCTGGTGAAACAATTGATTTTATTGGGACTGCTTACAGAAGAAGAAATGACTAAAAGACAGCTGCAATCACCAAAGCCCACCCCAGCTTTGGTGACAGCTTACAAAGTTGAGAACATGAAGCATACTGCACAGCTGCAGGCAACTCAGCAGGCTGGAGAAGGTCCTTTCCAAGTGACTCCATTGGCCTAAACCTCTTTCAGCAGCTGGACTAGTCTCTGCTTCTTCCAGGTACTCTGGTGTCTGTTTCCTTTGCATCTCAGCTTGTCTGAGAGTGACTCTCAGAAGTTTTCTTGCTTATTCCTGGAGGGAGGGGCCTAGTGAGTCTGGTTAGTTTTAGGGACTTCCTAAAGCTATTTTGAGTTGTTTATCTTCTGTCTTAAGGAGTTTCCTTACACAATGCAATGTTTCAATTTCAGGGGAAACTGCTACATACACAAGGAAGGATACAACTATGTAGTACACCGCTGTCCTGTAGCAGGTCTCCACAAGGTCCTATGTCTAACCCTATGGAGGTCTAGGAAAGCTTACCTCATTTCCTTTTTCCCTATGTAAAGTCTAGCCTAGAACTCCTGGAATGGTAATTATTTGGAAGGATTTTTTTTCTAGTATTACTAGTTTGTAATCTATCCTATTTGTAATTTAAAATTTATTTATTTTGTGTACATGCATGCCACAGTGCATATATGGAGGATTTGCAGCAGTTGGTTCTCTTTTTCCATTATGTGGGTTCTCAGGATTGGAAGTCAGGTCATTACATTTGGCCACAAGCACCTTTACCCTCAGAAACATCTTATCAAACCCAGATTTGTGATTTTGAGGAAAACTATAAGTTGGCATTTTCAAAAATGAGATTTAAAAAGATTTCCCTAGCATATCAGTCTGATACTATGAAAACATTTGAGGCAACACACTGGGGAAGCTCAGTGTACTTCATAGAGACTGACCGTGGAGGAGTCAGGGAGGCACTACCGAGACTGCCTTTAACCTAAAGTAGCAGCTTTCAACCTGTCTGCCGTGACCTCATGAGGCGCTGAACCACCCTTTCACAAGGGTTGCCTATAACCATCAGAAAACAAAGATATTTATAGTATGATTATAGTAGCAGAAGTTCTACTTCTACAGTTATGAAGTAGAAATGAAATAATCTTATGGTTGGGGTCACCACAACATGAGGGTCACTATAACATGAGTATTAAAGGGTTGTACCATTAGGATAATTGAGAACCATTGATCTGAAGGATGGAGACCACTGGTCTCCCATAGCTTAGAATCCCCTTAAACCATTCACTATGCATTTCTCTGAATTACTTTGATATTATGAACCTAGATATTTCATTTCATTTCTTCTCTCGGTTACTCATTCATTAGTCTCTCTAGTTGACTGAACATTTACTGAATACCCTTTAGATACCATGAGTACCCAAATGAATGACTTTCAACCTGGACAAGTTCAACTTGTGCCTTCTCAAACATAACCCAAGATATTATGTACAAGAAAAATGCCTTTGCCTGTAATACCTAAGATTGCCTATTATACCAAGTTAGAAAATATTTGGTATCTTTTCCCCAAGAATGCACTCATCTCATAAGCATAACTGGCACATAATTATGCTAACATGAATACAAAAGAGCCATATTTATCATTAATGTACCAGCTGTTAAACAATGCTGATAATCCCTGTATTGAGAGTGTCTGCCACCTTACTGGAATGGCTCAAGTTTCATGTTTCCAGGGTATCCTGTCACAGTAGCCTGTGACATGCTTTACTTCTGGCCCTTTGCCAGCACTTTCTACTCAGTGCTTTATTCTACCAGGATGTAGTTCTCTGTCAGGCCTCCCTTCCCCCTCAGCCTACAGCACGGAATATTCATCAATGAACACCCTAGAGAAAACTCCTATGTTTTCTTATTTAGAAAACTCCAGGAAATCTCCATTGAGCGAATTTTGTCTTAGCCAAGCAACAGACATCTTGGGATGCTCAACTTTGCCTCCTTGCAAAAGATGATCTCAGCAGGGCTTGTTGACTGTTTACACCTCATATAAAAGGTTGAAGAGGATCAAGAGATCTTACCGTGAGAACTCAGCTGCCCCCTTCTGTTCGTTGGATACAACTCCGCCTCAATTGCGTTTGGACTCTGGTGGAGGCTGGAGTACATAGATGGGCAGACTACAGATGGAGCTCCCTCTTTCTCTGTGCCTGCCAGGGAAACTCTCACCCCTGCTAGAGAAGGGCTTTTTGGGTGTGTCTTGTTATGGCAGCAGCACCCAGACACCTGTAGATAACCCCTCATTGGTCTCTGTAAGGAAGGAAGCTCAAGAAGCTCACTGGTCACTAGTTGCCCAGGGTGAAGTTTGAGGCAACCACACCTCGGTAACTAGGTGCTTAGGAGAAGGGTTAGACACGCTTGTAATCAGTCAAAAGCTCGGCATCCTGGGTTTCACTTTACCCATGAGGCCCCACTGCTTTTCCCCTGAGTTAGTTACACCATCTTACACATCCAAAGCTTTCTTCACTCAAACATTTGCCCCTGTAGTTGATCGGGTTGCAAAGTCTATCCCTTCTTTATCCTCTCATTTCAAACTTCAGTTTCAATCAGATGCGGTCCAGTGGTAAAGTGTTTGCCTAGAATCAGAGATCAATAAAAATGACTGTAATAGCTCTTCTCCTGACATCTTCCCCAATTGCTATTGCTTACATCAACTTTCTGAAATTATTGACTACTATCAGTATAATACTTTAGTTTAACTGGTACTTGACTGACTCACCTCCCCTCTGGGGCTCCTCTTTCCTACTAGATTATATGCACCCAGGACAGAGGAGGCCACTCTAAAGTGGCTTTGTGCCCTTTCCTCGTTTTAGGCAGTCTTCACACAATCATTTGATGCTGAAATGCTGAAGAAATAGTTGTGGAATAAATGAATTGCTACTAACTCCAAACATTTCTTTGTATTCCTGGTACCTACCTTCTTAACTCTCTGTCTCTCTTCCTAAGCCTTTTCAATCACAATAAACAGGATGTCATCCCTTTTATATTGAGTGAAGGTGTTTTTATGGGGTCCACTTAAATCCAACTGCAGCAACAAACCAGAATATCTCAGAATATTTAAGCAAGCAAACCACAAACGACTGTGCCAAGCAATTGTCACATCTTTCCATCAATCAGGACAGGAGTAGGTTCCTGGGCCTGGGGACATGAACTTAGTTTAACCCTGCCAGCAAGATGGAGAAGTTGTCCTTCAGATGGCTGGACTCGGACAACTGTTTACAACAGAAGCTGTTCAGCTATTGGGAAGTCCCCAGCTCCCCTAGGGCTTAGGACCTCGAATTTACTCCCTACCCCCATGATTATTGTTTGTTCCCAATAGCATATGTGTTTATGTATACATATACAACTGAAATCAAGATTTCAGAGAACTGGTCCCTAAAAATTTCCTCTGACCTCCACACACCAACATGGCATGCACTCCTACCTCCAATAAATAAATTTAATTAAAAAAAAAAACCACTGATTGTTACACATTTTTTGCCACCCACCACTAAAGAGTTACAACTATAGTATAAAAATACTCTCCATGCTATGGTCTCCATGCTAGAAAATGTTTGGAGTAAAACACTGCTCTATTGCTATTTTTTGTTCCTGACAGTTTGAACTTTCATTATGGTCTTCATATACTTGAGTTGCTTTCTGCCACATTGCCTCAAAACACCTAGATTCAGTTCCTTCCTAATTCCCCACTCCCTGCCCACTTCCACCTTTAGAAATTTGGAACTCAGTTCAATGATATGTAAAGCATCCTCTAGATTGCTGTTTCACAGGTTATCTTGACAAACTTTGGTGGCATATAAATAAACATTTCCAGGCCTACTTTGTAACCAAGTCATTTAGAAATGAAATGTGAGAAGTAAGCTTCTTTAGACTATAGCCTAAGAATACATGTTCTACTGCTTGATAACCCATAATCCGAATCACAATTTTGCCAAATTATTTAACTTGAGTTTCTCCATCCGCACAATTGGGATAATATGTACTTCAAAGAACCAATGGATAAATGAGAGTATCGGGCAGAGCTTGATGCAGTAGGTTCTGGGACACTGTTAGGAATGGAAGTAACATTTTGTCCGCTCTAAAAACATACCCATAACTTCATGCTGGTGTCATAAAGTAAGGTTCAGTCATAAGAGCAAAACTAAGATTCCTTTTTCTTTTTAAATATCTGTTCTAAATTTGGGTAATTCGTAATATATAAAAAAATCCATTGCTGGTTTTATAGGTCATAGATATCTGAAAGAAAGATTCTAACTGCAATGCTGGATTATCTAAGAAATGCCTACTGAAACCAAAAGACTGACTTGTCTGATCATGGTAGTTTAGATTTAGGCTTTTGCTCAATGTTACTTTTCAAATTACAAACGTCTAATGGTGAAGTGTCTTAATTCAGGAAAAAGAGTACGACACGAAGATGTACAGGTAGCTGCTTTTAGACAGTCTAAACTTTTTCCATTTGCTTGTATGGTCCTCTCAACAGTTAGCCACATCCTTGTCAGAGAGGTCAAGCTACTTCCAGGGTAGTTTTCTTTGCATGCTTAGCAATTAGCTCTCCATAGAAAGCCTTTCCCCTTAACCTTTCCAGTTTAATTCAGCAGGATAGGATCTCAGGATCTCAGCAATATCCCCAGAAACTGAGGTGCAGCCTGTACTCTCACAGAAAAATCTCAAAATTTCCCCAATATTAGCCCACTTTGGTCACTCGCTGAGTTATGTGTGAAGCAGTTAAATGCCCTTGATAATTAAGAGTATCTTCAATTCTGTGAGAATTTCATACAATTTATTTTGATCATAATCATTTTCCCCTCAAATGAAAGCCTTTGATAATTTTTTGATGGTAGCCTCTGGGGATTGACTTTCTGGTCACATACGTCGCGCGGTGGTCGGGGTGTGTGTGTGTGTGTGTGTGTGTGTGTCGGGGGGCGGGGGAGGAGAGGAGATCTGCAACAAGGTAGAGCCTGCGAACTGCCCGCTCAATTCCCCCTCGACAAGTTGCTGCGGCCTGGCCGGCCAGGGGACAAAACCTCGGAAAAGGCCCATAGAGCAGGCGAGCGTGAGAGCGCGCATGCTTTCAGGACATACCGCCCCGGAAAGGGGCAGGCAAACCTGTAAAAGGAAGGGGGAGAGTTAGCTTAGCGGGCGGGTCCAGAGCAGGTGAGGGAGGGGCACAGGGCTTGGGGCGGGGCCATGGCGGACGGGGTGGGGCGCAGGGCTTGGGGGCGGGGCCATGGCGGGCGAGGGCGGGGCGGCGCCGTGGGGGCGGCGGTGCTTTCGGGTGGGGTGACAACGGTCAGAGATGAAGGTGGCCGTGGCGCAGCGGGGAGTTGAGCTGTGCGGGCGCGGTTGGCAGCCAGGCCGCGCCTGTAGGACCTCGGGACCGGGGTGGCGGGATGGGGACCCGACTCGGGTAGAAAGGCGGCGGCAGCAGAGAGCGGAACTTAAGCCCGAGGGGGCTCGCCTGCTCCGGTCACACTCGGAGTCCTCCTCCACCTGCTGCCGCTCGGCCCCGCGTCCGGCGGGCCACGACGGCTTCGGCGACGGCGGGGTATGTGGCGCTGGGTCCGGCAGCAGCTGGTAAGTGAGTGCTGGGTGGCGCGGCAGGGCGGCGCGGGCTAGGCCGCGGCGGGGGCGCGCGGCTGTCCCTCGGCCCGGGCTCCGCACAGCGCGCGGATGCGCTGCAGCTTGCGGCCGCTGCGGGTCGCGAGCGGCGCGGGTCCCGAGGTGACGGAGGCGGTGGCGCGGGGCACGGGTCAGGCGGCTCCCCGGACTCCGAACTAGGCTCGTGCGGGCTCCGGAGGAGGTCTGGGTCCTCCTCGGCCTCCCGGCGGAAGCTCGCCCTGGGCCTAGGAGGAAGGCGCGCCGGAAAGGTCCTCACCGCAGACCGGTGCAACTTCTCTGTTTATCTGTCACCCACCCCTCCTCAAGGCGGTTAGAACGCACGGGTTTGGAACCAGTGGTTAACTTTTGGACATTACAGTGTTAACTGGAGAAAGAAAAAACTCTCGAGTGACTTAAGTATCTAAAAAGCGTCACCTTTCTCAGAAATTATCCACAGACGAAAATCTCTATGTCTCTTGGCACCTGCAGCCTAGAAAATAACGCAGAGGCGACAGTGACAGGGCAGACATCACTTCAGTTCTAGGAATGCTAACCTATATGTTGTTTAATTTCGAAATTGTACCAATTGCGGTATTTTTGTTTACGAGGTTTCAAGGCAGTGATAAATCTTAGTGAAACAGAAATGTACTGTTTTGAAACCAAAATCTTCATTCTTTTTTTTTCCCCCTGTGGTAGAACAGCTTTTCAGGTAAAAACTAAAAAGTATGTATTTCAGTCAGTCTCCTGGTTTTTTTTTTACAGTAAGCATCACTCTTAAATAAAGAAATCTTATAAATAAAACTAGAACTGCCTGCCACTCCCTCATACAAATGGTGGGCTTTTATTTTTAGCTAACTGTTGCAAATTGAAATATTCCAGCTTTATTGGGAATCCAAGCTAATGATGTCATTTAATCCACACAGTTAAACTGTTTTGGCTTTCTTGTGGCAAGCCGGTACAGTAAGGAAGTTAATTGTTACAAATCTGATCTGCTTTTGACTTCTCATGTGAAGAAGGCTTGATTTAACACCTTTTATCTCATGTTTTGTGTGAGAAAATAATTTTTAAGTCTGTTTTTTTTTCTTTCAAGCTTTTCCCAGTATGTTAAGACAGTGTCTCAGTGTGAGGTACTTTTTTGTTAGCTTGAATAAAATCCTTCTATATGGTCATTCCTGTCTTCCAGATAGAAATCTGGTAATGTTGGGGAAAATGGCTTTAATGTTTACAGCTGAAAGGAAGAACCAGAAGCTGTGTGGTCATTTATAAGTCAGCTGTCTTCTGGGACTGACTAACAAGTTGAACAAGTTGCCTTGCATAAAAAAATGCTATCTCGGGGCTAGAGAGTTGGCTCAGTGGTTAAGAGCACTGACTGCTCTTCCAGAGGTCCTGAGTTCAATTCTCAGCAACCACATGGTGGCTCACAACCATCTGTAATGGGATTCAATGCCCTCCTCTGGTGTGTCTGAAGATAGGACAGTGTACACATATACATAAAAATAAACAAACAAATCTTTAAAAAAAATGCTATCTCAGGAGGAGGGGTACTCAGAAAACAAAAGGTGGGGAAGAGTTGTGGGAGGGGGTGACTGGGACGGGTTATAAAGTGAATAAGCAAAAAAATAAAATTAAAAAAGAAAAAAAAAATGCTATCTCTGATATTTAGTTGCCTGTCATTGGTTTTACTTTTACCATAATCAAGTCTTTAAGGCCTTGTGCCAAAGCAGGACTTTGTATTGCTAAGTTTGTGTAGTCCCTTAAATTACAAATTAAGGACAGTATGTACAGAGTAACGAAGTATGTTGTACTAGCTCAGTAATAAACAGCCATTCTAGTTGCTACTCCAAGAATTCTGTTCAAAAAGTCTAGCTTGGATTATTCAAATTATACAAATTTTATATACAAATAATGCAGATATATGTGCTCACTGGGTTTAGTCACCAACATTATGTTAATTGTAAAATTCATAAAAGTGAAAATTTGGGTAAATCAATAAATCATAGGGACAGGTTGTTTTGGAGTTACAGAACATTTCATATGACTCTTGGCTTCCAACTAATACTTTAACCAAAAAAAGATACTTCTTGTTTTTAATTTTTTTATTAATGCTTAGTGTGGTGTGTGTGTGTTTAAGTCAGGACACTCTATGCCAGTCAATTCTTTGCTACCCTGTGGGTCTCAGGAGTTAAACTCAGGTTCTGAGGCTTGGTGGCAGTCCCATTTGCCTCCTGAGACATCTCACTTAACAGCTGTCTTTTTATGATAAGAGACCATTCTATCTTCTATTAATTTATTTGCCATTTTAAAAAAATTGATTAATTTCTTATCTCTATAAAATATTTTTAACTGCCTAACAATGAGGAAGCATGATAAAAACTGACATTTTCCCTTTATGAAAATAGTGAAAACATGTGGAATATCTTTTTCTTTTTTTGTTTTTCTTTCACACATTATGTTCAAATTACTTTATGCTAAAAGTTATTATGTATTTCTGGTGTAGTTTATATTCATAGTGTATCCTTTCCAGTAGCATCTGTACTAACCCATTATAATACATCATTAAAACATCTCAGTCATAACAGCATAGGACCATTAGATGCCTGGTGTGTTGTTATTATTAATTATTACCTTTCCAGTGCTGGCAGTCAAACCCACAGCTTTACACATGCAAGTGGTAGCTGTTGACCACATGCAGCTGTTAAGAGCCGGACGGTGGTGGCACACACCTTTAATCCCAGCACTTGGGAGGCAGAGGCAGGCGGATTTCTGAGTTCGAGGCCAGCCTGGTCTACAGAGTGAGTTCCAGGACAGCCCGGGCTACACAGAGAAACCCTGTCTCGTAAAACCAAAAAAAAAAAAAAAAAAATTATGTTAAGAAAGAATATTTTCAATAGTATAGTGCTGATGTCTACCTTAAAGCAAAAATCCTTGTAAACAAATATGTTTAGATGACGTATAAGGTTTCATTACAGAACAACGTAATACCATGTTTTCATAGAACTTACTTGTGTGTAGGACACCTGTGTGTGTATACGCTAAATCCTGTTTTATGTGAGTGTAATGAGGCTTTTACTCATGACTGTTCTCACTCAGCCCCTAGATTGAACATACAGTTAGTCTTGATAATGCTTCCTGGATAATGAATAGATTAGGAAATAATATTATTTCTGTGTTTAGCAACATAGTGATAAAATTTAAGTCTGACCAGCCCAGAAGAGTGTAGAAAATGACTGTAACTGTACGCAAGCATAACCTATTAAATAGTGTTTGTTTTAGCTGGTGGCACAGGCATGTAATCCCAGCATCTGGGAGTTGGAGGATGGAAGATCGTGAGCTGGGGTACAGTGCAGTGCAGTTCTTAAACTGTTCCTGATGTCTTTTCAGACTTGCACTGGTGATTATGAAAGGAAGTGAGGGCTGTCTCCTGAGTCACTGAGGAGACTGGCACACTCTCAGCCATAGCTCCCTGGGTGGTGTTACCAAATGCATGAGCATACTTGCTGTGTCTGGCTCCCCTGCCTTGTTTGTGCTGTCACAGGAGTGAAGCCGCTTCCTCAGGCTCGCAGTCCACTGTGGTTAGGATGCTGCTCTCATCATTCTCCAGCCTCCGTCAGTTAGCAGAGCCTTTGCCCTTTCTCATTCCCTTGAACCTGCAAACACAATGAAGCTTCCCTCTTTATCTTAATTTGCCCTGTACTGTACCTGACTACCAAATGTTCTTTAATATAATAAGCATTTTTAAAGGGTTTATTCTGCATCAGTTCTATCTAATAAACTTGAAATGTGGCTGTTTAAAGTTGAAATTTTCTTAAATATAAAACATAATAGATCTTGCTGGGCAATGGTGGCGCACGCCTTTAGTCCCAGCACTTGGGAGGCAGAGGCAGGCGGATTTCTGAGTTCGAGGCCAGCCTGGTCTACAGAGTGAGTTCCAGGACAGCCTAGGCTATACAGAGAAACCCTGTCTCAAAAAAACCAATAATAATAATAATAATAGATCTTAAAACCGAAGAAAAATGTGACATACCTGAGTTATATTTATTTCTGTAATAGTAAGATGGCTTAGCAGAAAAAGGTACTTATTACCAATTACTGTAAAAAATACACAGTAAATATGCTCAGTCTGACCTCTGGGATTCACTTAGTAGAAGGAGAAATTATCTCCTGAAAGTTATCCTCTGATTTTTACATTTGTGTGGTGACATGTGCCCACTCCCCATCAATAAATAAATATAATAAACATTTTGTTTATTTTTAAAATGTGGTATTAGAAATTTAAAAATAATGTATGTGGCTTGCATCTGTGGTTTGTGTTTTATTTTTACTAGTACTGCTATATAACATTAAAAGTAAGCTTTGGTTTCTTTAGAGCACATTAAATCTGGATATCTTTCTTTATATTCATATCTGTCTGTCTATCTATCTGTCTGTCTGTCTATCTATCTATGTCTATATCTATCTATTGAAAGGATTTTTTTAATGTATCACAGGCTGGTCTTAACTTGTGATCTTCCTGCTCAGTCTCCTGAGTGTTTGAGTTTTAGAAGTGTATTCTTAAATATCAAGTTTTTCTTTTGGTCAAGGTGAAATGTTAGAAGTGTCTAGGTGTTCCCAGGAGCACTCAGGGATCTTGCTTCAGAGCCTGGGTGTACGGCTTTCCCCAGAGTGAGGTCGGTATACCAGGTGTCACCATTGAAAGCAAACTTACTTTCCTCCCTGGCAGCAATTAAATGCCAACAGCTCTTCAGCTAAGGGTGTGATTTTGTGTCTATTTCACTTTCTCCATGCTGAAAGTTTGTTTTCTCTAGCTTGATTTTGTGCAGGCCTTACATATATATATATATATTGTCACAACTGCTATGATTTTGTATGTGTATCTGCCCTATTGTGTCTGGAAAAGTTGATTTGAAGTCATTCACTGTATTGGGTGGTTTTGTGTCAACTTGACACAAGCTGGAGTTATCACAGAGAAAGGAGCCTCTCTTGAGGAGATGCCTCCATGAGATCCAGCTATAAGGCATTTTCTCAGTAATCAAGGCAGGAGGACTCCTTGTGGGTGGTACCATCCCTGGGCTGGTCGTCTTGGGTTTTGTAAGAAAGCAAGCTGAGCAAGCCAGGGGAAGCAAGCCAGTAAGTAACATCCCTCCATGGCCTCTGCATCAGCTTCTGCTTCCTGATCTGCTTGAGTCCCAGTCCTGACCTCCTTTGTTGATGAACAGCAATATGGAACTGTAAGCTGAATAAACCCTTTCCTCCCCAACTTGTTTCTTGGTCATGATGTACAGGAATAGAAACCCTGACTAAGACATTCACCATCTCTACCTCTTAATCTTTTCAACTCTTTGACTTAGATCCCTGAGTCTTTGTGGGGTTTTATATAGATGTCCAATCAGGGCTGAGCACTCTGACATCTCTTATTTGCCACATGTTGATCAGTTGTGGATCTCTGTGCTAACTGCCATATATTGCAAGAAGAAGCTTCTCTGATGAGGGTTGGGTCGTGCAGTGATCTACGGGTAAAGCAATAAGTCATTAAAAGTTGTTTATTGGCATGTCCATTTAGCAGGTTAGTAGTAGTTTTTTTCCCAGAGCCAGTGATCTATCTAGCCACAGGTTCTTGGTGTCATTAACGGTGTCACATAACTCATGGAGCAGGCCTTAAAGCTAATGCAGTCTGTTACTCCCATATGACTCGAGCTGCTATTGCATCAGTGGGCATATCTTGCCAGGCAGGTTGTGACTGTAGTTCTCAGTGTTCATAGCTGGGTGAGGCTGATGATTACTTTTCTTGTAGTGTGCAGCACTAAGAACTCTAGAAATGAAGTTACCAGTTCCGAATACCAGTTCCGTACCAACTTGGTATCTGTATGTTCTGTAACTCAAGTGTGTGGTGCTTTCAGCAATAGGGTTTTACCGTCAAGTTCTGGAGGGTAATCAATAGCATTGGCAATAGCCTGTACTTGTGGGGAGGGGGTTATCAGTACTTTTGGCAAACAACTCAAGAAAAGGTAACCCATTCTTGGTCCTGAGAGCTTCATTTAGTAGTGGATATCTAGTTAGGATATTGTCCTCTCACTTTAGAGTATCTCCATTTAAACTGGAAGCTTCCACAATAGTAAACCTCTATGTGACTTTTCAAAGGCCTTCAGTCTTAGGTATCCTTCCTCAAATTCCCTCCTCTTCTCTGTCCTTCCATCCTCAAGCCATTTAATCTTTCCTGAACCAGTTCCTCCTTTGTAACTCTCTATTTTTTTTCCATAAAAGACTGTTCTCCTCTCCCATGCTCCTTTATTAGTTACCTAAGTTGTCTGTGTATTCCAAATGAAATGCACATATCTAAAGCTGAAAAGCATCAACACATGAGAAAGAATTCAGTGCTTATATTTCTGGGTTTTGGTTACCTCACACGGGATGATTGTTTTCAGTTCCATATATTTACCTGAAATTTTCATAATTTTGTTATCTAACAGCTGAATAATACTCTATTGTATAATATACCACATTTTTATTATTCATTTATGAGCTGATGGACATCTAAGCTGATTCTTGTTAATAGAGCAGCAGTGAACATGGATAAGCAAGTATCTCTGAGGTAGAATATAGTCTTTTAGTTACAAGCCTAAGAATGGTGTGGCTGGATCTTGTGTAGATCTATTTCTAGCATTGTGAGGAACGCCGTGTTCCATAGTGATTGCCACAGTGGTGTACTAGTTTGTGTTCCCACCAGCGGTGAATACATGTTCCACTTTTCTAGCATTTGTGTGTGATCTCTCTTGTGCAATCCCCCTCCCTTTCCCCTCCCTCTCCCCTCCGTCTCCCCTTCTCGCTCTCTCTTCCTCTTCCCCTTCCTCTCCCCTCCCCTTCCTCTTCCTCTCCCCCTGTCTCTCTCTGAGACAGGTGGCTCTGACTAGAACCTGTTATATAGACTAAGCTAGCCTGGAACTCCAGAGAACCACCTGCCTCAGTCTGCCTCCTAAGTACTGAGATTAAAGGCATGTGCTATTTGTATGTAATCTTTAGAGAATTCTATTTAGTTTCATATTCCATTTTTAAATTGGGTGGTTCCTTGATGTTCAGGGTTTTTTTTGTTTTGTTTTTGTTTTTTTTTTTTGTTAAACTGTATATATTCTAAATACCAGCCCTCTGTGATTGATATCTTTTGCTGTTCAGATGCTTTGTAGTTTCATGAAGTCTCATTTGCCAATTATTGTTTTCACTGCCTGTGCTATTGGGGTGGTTTCTGTTCAGAATGTCCTTTCTTGTGCCTATAAGTTTAAGCATATTTCTCACATTCTCCTCTATCAGATTTGAGATATCATGGTCTTACGTTGAGATCCATTTGTGGATGAGTTTTGTGCAGGGTGAGAGATGTGGATCTAATCTCATCTGTCTATGTTCTGCTATTCAGTTTGACCAGAATCATTTGTTGAAGATGTTCTTTGTTCTCCAGTGTATATCTTGGCCTCTTTATCAAAACTCAGTTCTCTAAACTACTGTACCTAAGGATCAAGAACCATTGTAGAAGGGGGATGGGGAAAACTGTTAAAGCTAGAGGAACAGGGAGTTTCAATGAAATTATATCTCCTAGAAACGTCTGAAGCTACACCCATTAAGTCTCAACAACATGGCTGCCTAAACATGAGCTGAACAAGGATGATACCAAGGGGAAAGCTCACAAGGAGTCAACCCTAGATAAAGAACTATTGGCAATTTAGGAATGCTGATAGGAAGAGATAATAGTCTTCCCAGGGGAAGAACACACCAATTGACAATTATCCAGTAACAAATCGTCAACCTGGAAACATGTACATACAAGTATTTACGTATTTAGGAATGCACACATGTATACACCCCAACAAGAGCAATTTAAGAAAAAGAGGCCGTGAATTTTGTGGTAACTTGTCAGATTGTCTCTAAACAAACCTGCTTTTTAAAGACATTGATAAATTCTTTTCGTCATGTGATATCTTATACAAGAACACTCAGATGTGCTATTAGATGTGACTGATTTTAACAAATCCTGTTAAGTTTGTTTCAACTGGTTACACGTTGTATTCATAGTCTTTTGTGAATTGTTGCCTTTTGTTTTTAAAGATGGCCTATTTTGAGCCTTTTTATAGGTACATTCCTATAAAGAAAAACTTTTAAAGAAATTTTTAAAAAAAATGTTTAAAGAAAAACTTTAAACTGTCCAAACAGAAAACTAGTGACTAACAGAAGTATGGTTTATTTTAGAGTGAGTTACTGTTACTGTTACTGTTCTTGTTTATTATAAAAGTAGACATTTACTGTTCAGTGCAGTTTCCAATAAAAAAAGAATTAAAATATCAAAAAATTGAATCCCATACATGAGAAGGTTTAGAGGGGGAAATGGATATGATATGATTAAATTATAATCTCAAAAATAATTTAAAAGTCTGATATCCATAGATATGGACTTATGTCCAGATCTATACTTCTATTCAGTTAATCAGTTTGTCTCTTTTTATTCTGGTCCAATGCTGATTTTATTACTATAGCTTTGTAGTATAAGTTACAATCAGGCATGATGCTGTCTCCAATTCTTTGATTGTTCAGAATTATTTTTAGCAATTCTGGGTCTTTTTTATTACTATATAAAGTTAAAGATATATTCTTTCTCTCTTTTGTTCTTTCATTCTTTCACTCTTTCATTCTTTCTTTCTGTTTTGAGTTCTGCGTGTAGCCCTGGCTGTACTGGAACTTGCTCTGTAGATCAGGCTGGCCTCAAATTCAGAGGTCTGCCTGTTTCTGTCTCCCAAGTGCTGGGATTAAAGGTGTGCACTACCCAGCAAGATTATTTTTTTCAATTTCTGTGAAGAATTGTGTTAGAATTTTTACAGGAATTGCATTGAACTTGTAGATTGTTTTGATAGGATGGCCATTTTCACAATATTAATCTTTCTGATGTATGAACATGGGAACATGGGAAATCTTTCCTTCTACTGAGACCTTCAATTTCTTTTTTTATTGTCTTAAGATTTTTATTATATGTCTTTACTTTTCTATTTAAATTTATTCTCAAATATTTTATTGATTTATTTATTTGATATTAGTATGTATGGTATTGTTTCCCTTATTTCCTTTTTCAGTATGTTTGTTGGTTGTATATAGGAAGTTACTGATGTTTGTCCCCACTCTACTCTTGACTCTGCCTTCTTGCAGTTCATATGGACCAGGCATGCTTAACATCGCAGGATCTTTGTCCTTGCTGGTTCTTTTATTGGAATATTTTTCCCTAGGTGTCTGCTGGATCCTTTTCTTCCTTCATACCTTATATGGTGGTTTCAGTATCACTGCCACAGTGTCTCTTCACAGCAACAGAAAAGTAACTAAGATACCTAATCAAACAGTAAAGCTTTTTATAGTCATTAAGTAGAAAATGTAAAACAAACAAAACAGAAACCAACACCCCTCCACTGTGGCTTCTGCACCCCCTTTCCTGCTTTGTTTCTCTTAGTGTTCCAACATTATTCAGCAGACTCTTGACCCTACTTACTTACTTCATGAAGCCTGGGATTTTAGTTTTCCACATAACAAAAACCATTTCTCAGTTTTCCATCACCTTTCAGGCATAATCAGTTTCCATTTATTAGTTCCCTGTAACATTTTCTGAATATCTATATTGTAGTAACCTGCTGATAGGATTTGAGACTGCTAAAATGAAGCTCCGTCTCTCTGCTCAGGGAGTTTTCTCAGAGACTCTTGTCTAATAGATACTGGAACTGCTGCTAAGGTGGTTTATTATTGTATAAAACAAAACACAAAACATGGTGACCTTTTTGTACGTAACTTTCTAAAAAGTGAAATACCTAGAATTGAAATTGCTGGATGATGGGATATGCACACTTAACCAGTTGCTTCAATTACATTTCAAAGTCTGAGACTTCCTGTCTCACTACAGCTTGCTCAAACTTCAGAAACGTTACCAGGACTGACGATAAAGCACAGTGGGCAAGGACACTTGTTACCAAGTCTGATGACTGATGACCTTAGTTTGATCCCCAGAACCCACATGGCAGAAGAAAAAAACTACAGCAGATTGTTCTATGGTCACACATACATCATGGCATGCGTGTGTGTGTGTGTGTGTGTGTGTGTGTGTGTGTGTGTGAATAAATGCTTTAAAAAGAACTTTATTTAGTGCACATACATCATGGCATGCGTGTGTGTGTGTGTGTGTGTGTGTGTGTGAATAAATGCTTTAAAAAGAACTTTATTTAGTGTTATAGGTATGAAAAAAATCTCATTTACTTTCTCTTCATTGCTAATGCAATGCTAGTACCTCTATTTTATTCATATGGATAAGTTTCCCATTTTTCTACTGAGTAGTTTATTTATTATTTGTTGCTGTGATAAAATCCTTAACCTAAGCAACATAAGGAAGAGTTTATTGTAACTTACTCTTCAAGGGTAGTTTATGCATATCATGGTAGAGAAATCTTAGTGACAGGAGCTTGAGGCAGCTAGTCATGTGTGCATTTAGGAAACACTACAATGCATACTGGTGATCAGCTTTCTCTGTTTTACTCAGTCTAGGACCTCAGTATAAGCCTAGTGCTGGCACACATTAACAGTGCGTCTTCTTACATCAATTAATCTAATCTAGACAGTCCACCATAGGTATGTCCAGAGGTTTATATCATCGTGTTCTAAATCCCAGCAGATTGACAATTAAGAGTAATATTAGGGACCTGGAGAAATAGCCATTCAGATCACGTACTGCTCATGCAGAAAGAGTCAGTTTGGTTTTCAGCACACACATTGGGTGGCTCACAACCACTTGTAACTCCAGCTTCAGGGGGAATTGAACTCCTGTCCTTTGCAGGCACATGCACTCATGTGCATCTAACCCCACCCCTCCATAATTTTAAAATAAAAAAAATCTTTAAAAATGATTAATATTATAAGTAGTTCCTCTTTTCTTTGTTCCTTTTGTAGTGTGAATGCCATTTCTTTGTTATATGTGCTATAAATATCTTATTCCATTCTTTGCCCTGTATATAATTTTGTTCATATTTTTCTTACACATTCCCCTGTAAGTTTCTTTGTAGAAAATTTGATTTCTGCCTTCTGTTACCTAACAATTTCTTTCCTCTATTAGAACCAGAGAGTTGCTTTAGTATTGTTTTCTTCAATTGTCTTAAAATGTAGTTTTTCAGTTTTCAAATTTAATATTCTTAGAATTGGATTTTTATATATAGAATAAGGGAATTTGTGTTTTGCTATTGGAAACTTACTTGTTTTATCTCTCAGTTTGTTGGATGAGCCATTTTTGGTGTCTGATATATGTGTTTGCCTTCTCCATTATGAATGACATTTTAAATTTCTCTCTATGTTCTTTTTTTTCTATTTCACTCACCTATTGGTATACCAATAATGAGTCATTTTAGTTAGAGTTTTTTCATGATGAGTCATTTGTGAGGTAGAATCTCCCACATGTCTTGGTTTCTCTTTCTCAGAATTGCATTGGACCTTTGCTCTTCCATTTATGACATAGAAGCAAGTTTTTTTGTTTTGTTTTGTTTTTTTTAATTCTCTGGGTGAAAATTAAGGATTTTGATTGACTTTGCATTGAAATTTATTTGGTTATTTAATTAACTGTGTGTGGGGGGCACATGTGTGTGGACAGCAGAGGATAGCGTTTAGGAGTGGCTCTCACTTTCCACCTTGCTGCTTCTTTGGCTGCACATAGTGTTCTAGACTAGCTTTAAGTACACTGGTATTAAAGGTGTGAACCACTGCATTTGCCTTTTTTATGTGGGTTCCCAGGATGAAACTTGTGTGGTTAGGTTTGGATGGCTAGTACTTTTACCCACTGAGCAATCTTCCCAGTTCTGAATTTCTTATATTTATATTCTTTTCTTTAAAGACTTAACAGCTGGGCCTGCAAGATGGCTCAGCAGCTAGGCTTCTGCTGAGTTGTGTCCCTGGGACCTTCATGGTAGAAGGAGAGAACCAGTTTTGTTTTTTGTTTGTTTGGTTTTTAATAATGTAATTTTATTTTTTTTAAATTAAATTTATTTATTTACTTTACATGCCAATATTAGCCCCTGCTCTCCTCCTAGTACCTCCTCACATAGATCCTCCCCCTACTCCACCCTCCCCTTGTCCTTTGAAAAAGGGGAGCTCCCCTCTGGGTGTCACCTCCCTACTCTCTCTCCATCCCCACACATCAAGTTGCTGCAGAACTTGGTGCATCCTCTCCTACTGAGGCCAGACAAGGTTGTCCGTTTAGGGGAATGGGGTTCACAGGCAGACAAGCAACAGACTCAGTGACAGCCGGAGCTTCAGTTGTCGGGGACCCACATGAAGACTAAGTTGCACATCTGCTACATATATATAGGGGACTTAGGTCCAGCCTGTGCTTGCTCTGAGAGCCCCTAAGAGTCGAGGTTAGTTGACTATGTTGGTCTCCCTAGGGAAGCCCTGTCCTCTTCTGATCCCTAAATCCTTCCCCCAACTCTTCCATAAGTTCCATCTAATGTTGGGTGTGAGTCTCTGCATCTCTTTCCATTGGCTGCTGGGTGGAAATGCTAGGCTCCTGTCTGTCAGGGATTGGTTTTTGCCCATGAGATGGGTCTCAATTTGGGGCAGTCATTGGTTGGCCATTCCCTTAGTCTCTGCTCTGACCTTGTCCCTTACACATCTTATAGGCAGGACATATTTTGGGTCCAAAGCTTTGTGGATGGGTTGCTACCCTTATCCCTCCCCTGGGGAGTCCTTCCTGGCTACAAGTAGTGGCCACTTCAGGATCCATATCCCCCACTGTTAGACTCTCTGTTAGTCACCTTCATAGGCTCCCTGGGGCCTCAGCTTATCCCATCCCAGGTCTCTGGCACTTCCTAGAGATTGCCCCTCACCTCTGACTTCCCTTCTCCCTCCTCTGCTCTCCCTACATCTGATCCTTACCTTCCCCCTCCCCAGCACCGCTCCACCCCATTCCCCATCTCTTCTCCTACCCAGAACCCTCCTTCCATAGACTGCTGCTATCTACTTTGTTTCCCTTCTGAGAAGCGTTCTTGGAAGTTGTCCTCTGACCTCACATGCATACCATGGCATGCTGACACTCTGCCCATGGGAACACACAAAAGAAAAAGAAAATATTTTTAAAAATTAAAAAAAAAATATTGATAGCTGTAGACTGTATGTTTATCTTTTTCTAGCTGTGTCTATAGTTATTTGAGTATACTTGTGTTCTAAATCATACAGTAACATAGAGGTTTTCTGTGGGGTTATATTTTCACTAGACATAAACCTAAAGCGTAAACTTACTGTAGCCTTAATTTTATAAGATATTATGAACCTGTTTTCAAACTTCTATACCACTTCACAGTTAGATTTTATTTTCTGTGCATTTATAATTTTTTGTTTTTTAAATTATAGTTATCCCAGTGGGTTGAAATGTGATTTTGATATACATAATGGCAGAGGCTGTCAGACATCTTATGTATCTATTGGTTTTGTTTTGTTTTGTTTGGAGAAATGGTTAGTCTAATCTTCTTGCCCTTTCTAATTGGCATGTTTGTTTTATCAGAGTCTTAAGAATTCTTTATATAGTTTGCATTCAGGACCCTTTTTGTGACTTAGAAATTCTTTCTCCTAGAATGTGGTTGTTTGTAGTTCTTTGTTTTCTTTTAGATCCCAAAATTTTTTGTATTGTTCGCTTGTTTATGTTTTGAATACTCATCTTGCCTTGTAAGATTAATATTTGTGGGAATGATGCTGGGGTTAAATTCAGGATCTTACTGAAGTGTTTTACCACTGAGTGCTTACCTGACCTAGTAATTTATCTGCCTCTTGTATATGAAATTACTTTCATTATTATAGGGTTTTAAAAAATGATTTATTTATTATTTTATGTGCATTGGTGTTTTGCCTGCATGTATGTTTGTATGGGAGTGTCAGATCATCTGAAACTGTAGTTACAGACAGTTGTGATCTGCCATTTGGGTGCCGGGAATTGAACCCAGGTCCCCTGGAAGAGTAGCCAATACCCTTTAAGGAATAAGCCATTGGGTTATTCCCATTAACTCTTAGTTTTTATGCCTTAAAATATTATTTTATAATTATTAATTGTATTTTAATTTAGTCAGATACTGATTTATTGAAGATAAATTATTCCATTGCAGTTTGGCATTTTTTCATTGGTGTAAATATGCTTTTAATATCATTATTTTCTTGATATTTCTTTTCACATTAGTTTTGATTTCATCTTTGATGCTTTGTGGTTTTAGTTTGATTGTAGTATCATTTTTCATACTGTTCTTATTCCTCTGCATTTTTCTTTCAATCTGAAGATTGGTATTACTATAGTTAGGAACATTTTCAACTTCCTTTTCTTTAAATGTTGCTTTTTGGCCCTTAATTCTTGCATTCTAGAATTAACTGGTGAACATAATGTTGAGTCTCTTTTTCTATCTGCTGTAATATTTAGTGCTCTTGTCATTTTGTTGCTTTCATTACTTCTAGTTTTTATTTTAAAAAATCACTTTACTGTAATGACTTCATCCCTCCTATGCACACACTCCTGCACACACCAAAAGTAGCAGCATGTGCCTCCCCAAATCCCACCCATACAGCTAGATTAAGATGGCCCACTGAATCCCAGCCTCAGATGGAACTTCATCATCTGCCAGAGCTCTGGGAGGACTGGAGTGAAACAGTGTCTTCTGGCTATGATGGGACCACTGCATTCACTAACCCACAGCAGCTGTGGTTGCTTGCACAAGGCAGGCGCAAGGTCAAGCCATTCAGCATAACAGACTAGGACAGGAGAGGGACACATGGGCACCTTCTGCTGAGGAGCTAGGAACAGTTGATGTTTTCTGATGGGAGAATCAGTTTTGTTGAAAGGTATGGGCACTAGGTCAAGCATGTTCCACTGGATGACCCCACAACCGTGAGTATGTAGGTAGCATAGATTGTGGGTTAATTTTTAGTAGTTTGCCAATGGGGTCCAGAAAAACAACTGGTCATTGTGCAGGGAATAAAAGACTGTGTATAGTGATCAACTCTAAATGGGACATCTGTCACTCCTTTTCCACTGAAAGCTCAATGCAGAAAGGGGATAGAAAGATTGTACAGGCCACAGGTAGTAGATGTCTGCAGCAGAACAGTATTCCCTGGACTTCACAGCACCATTGTGATGTGAATGTGGAACAGTTGTGAGTGTATACGCCAAAACTGCACAAGATCAGGCCAGGGACACATCCCAGCACGAGTCACGGTGGGGCTTATGAAGTTCCATCCATAGCTAAAGAGCTATTGGCAGTTGGTGGCTACTGAGGGAGGGTCAGTTTTCTTCAGGGATGCAGGCCCTTAGAGGCTCCCCATGCTTCAGTGGATGGTTCTATACACATGTACATCCCTCAGCATTAAGTTGCCTCAGTGAGTTTTAAAACCAACAACAACAACAATAACAACAACAACAACTATCAAGGCTGGAAAGATTGTTCAGCATTTAAGTGTACTTTGACAGAGGACCTGGCTTCAGTTTCCAGCATCTACATTGGGTGGTTCAAAACTGCTTCTGTAACTCCATTTCCAAGGCTCTAATGCCTTTTTCTTGTGTTCATGGGTTCTTGCACAGGCATGATGTACATCCAGACAATCAGGTACACATGCACATAAAAATTTTAAAGTCTTTCAAAAAGAGCACAGAAAGTTGGAAGGAAAAAATTAGGGGGATAGGTAAAGAACTGGAGAGGCAAAGAATAGGTAGATTTTTATCAAAACACATTACGTGCCTATATGAAATTCTTAAAAGGAAATGAGTTTTTTTTCCCCAGGAAACTAGCAGTGTGGGCCAGGGTTAATAGTTGGGTGAAGGACTAGTTCCTTTCTCTGTCACCCTTCACACCTTCCCTATTTTGTCATCCTAAACCTGCCTAGGAATGAGGCTGGACCAGAGTAGATTAAGAAGGAATGTGCAAGGTAGCAAGAGACTTACTTGGGTCAGTGGTAATCGGTTTGTAGAGAAAAAGGAGAGGAATTATCAGAATTCTGTAGTTAGTTATTCATGGCTGTTCTCAAGATTCACTTGACATACTTTAATGTTTAGTTCTTGTTTGTTCCTTGATATATACCTTTTGATAAATATTATAAACCAGAGTGTAAGTTGATCTTAACACAGCAAATTGTTGCAAGTTTTTATTTTCATTTCTCTTTGGGAACCCCAAAATTATTTTGTTTTTTGAGATACTTGTGATACTATAATAGAAATCTAAGGTGACAAAAGACAACTTTCTTGCTTATTTTAATCGAACCTTTATTATATCTGAAATGAAACTAGACTATACTTTTAAAGCTTTATTCAGAAAAATATGCTTGATAATATTCTCTAAGACATATACCTAACAACATAATGCTATCTCAGTAGGAATTTTTCTCAATTTGAAATTTGTTTTACTTTTTTATGATGGAAAAATATATATCTAGTCAGCTGGACCTAGTTTAAATGATCTAGATGGTTTATAGGTGGATTAGATGCAGTGTGTTGTTTTGTAATGTTCCCTGGCTGGCTCAGGAATCAGGCTGGGTTGTTTCTCCTGGGACTGCTCATCAAAGGGAGCTGCAGTGACGTGCCCAGATGCTGGGCAGCGTGCACATTTTCTCCTATTCTTCCTCTGTTTGGGTTTTTGAGATGGAGTCTCCTTGTGTAGCAGGAATGACCTTGCCTTGAACTTAGAGTGATCTCCAGTTTAGCCCCAGAAAGCTGGGATTTAGATGAGTACCACGCCCAGCTATGGCTGTGGGTGCCTTTCAGCACTGCTCCTTGGCTTGGCTTGCAATGCCTTCTGCTGTTGTTTTGTTTGTTTTTGTTTGCTTTGAGGAGAGTCAGGAATCTTCTTTCCTTTCAAGGCTGTCTTTCTATCTTTTTCTGTGCTGGAGAGGGAATTCAGGGCCTTGCTAGATAAGTGTCTACCACTAACCTATGTCTACTATCATAAAGACCTCACTTTTTAAAAATAAAGTTTTATTTAGAGTAAGAATAATGTCTTCTCATTTTGGTATTTCAGTAGTTCCAAGTGTGTTTTTTGGCATATAGTCTGTGCTTATTGTATTTATAAAATGAAAATTGCAAGTAAAATTATAGGATGGTTTAACACATAACATTCTAAGTGATTTGTTACTTCAGAATGGTCAAATAATTTTAAAAAATGTCACAGTGCTCAGCACAGTACTAAACATGTTTTTCAGCACACATTACCCATTGATGTCCTAGGGTTTGACTTTGAAGAGTCTTTATAATGAATATGGTGGGTAGCAGGTAGTCCTGCTACTTAGCACACCACTGAAGACTTTATTTCTTGACCTCTGCACCTCCCAGTCTTGCTTCCCTTGGCGCTCCACTAATGGCTTTTAAATTAAACAGTATGTTCAGAAAGTTCCAGTAGTGGCAATGACTTGATTCTTTGATAGTGAGAGACAGGAAAGTTCATAATCTTGTCTTTTTATATTGAACTTTAAATATGAAAAAAATGAGTTTCTGACCCAAATAAGAATGATACCATCCTACTTTGAGGGTCAATCTCTCTTTATTTTTCTTTTTTATTATATTTTTATTATTTCAAGCAATTTTTTTTAAAGATTATATTGCATGCAGGTTTGTTAGGAAGCTGCTCTTGGGTGGGTGAGTTCACTGGGCCCCAGGAAGACGGTCAGGGAAGTCGCCATGGGGAGAGAAAGGAAAGGGGGAAGAGAGAGAAAGAAAGAGTGCACACACAAGAGAAAGAGAAGCTTAAAACGATTTTGAAATATATTTTGATCATATTCTTCCCCTCCCCCAAGTCCTTCTAGATCAGTGGTTCTCAAACTTCTTGATGTTGAGTTCCTCATGTGATGACCCAAACCATAAAATGATTTTTTTGTTGCTTCCTTATAACTATAATTTTGCTACTGTTATGAATCATATTACAAATAGTAAATGTTTTCCAGTGGTCTTAGGCAACCCCTGTGAAAAGGTTGCTTGACCTCCCTCTACCCCAAAAAGGTTTGTGACCCACAGGCTGAGAACCACTGTTCTAGCGCCTCTTCCCCTCCTTGCACAACCAGCTTTAAGTTCTTCAATGCAGATTTAAAGAGTAAATGAACTAGTTACTTGCCAATGTTAATCTCTTGTTTCCTGGTTAGTAGAACTGTTTGGGAAAGATTAGGAGGTGTGGCCCTAGAAGAAGAGGTGTGCCATTTGGGGCTGGCTTTGAGGTTTCAGAAGCTCATCTTGTTCTCAGTTAGCACTTGCAGAACAAGATGTAAGCTCTCAGTGTTTCTGTCACACACTTTTGCTCTGCCACCATGGACTGACTCTTACGTCTCTAGAACTGTAAGCTCCAAATTAAACACTTTCAAAGTTGTCGTCCTTGGTCAAGCTGTCTTATCGTAGCTACTGGAAAGTAACTAAGACACTATGCTAAGATTAACTCCTGTACCTGGAGAGATGTTGTCCTAATTTGCTTTATATTGTTGTGGTAAAAACACCATGACCAAAAGCAACTCAGAGAGGAAAGGGTTTATTTCATCTTATAGTATATAGTCCATTATCCATGAAGGGATGTCATGACAGGAAGCTGGAGGCAGGAACTGAGTCAGAGACCGTGGAGGAACAGTACTTAATTGGCTTACTCCCTGTGGCTTGCTCTCTATGCCTCTCTCACCCTTAATGTATCAATCAAGAAAATGACGCATACAGGTCAGTCTGATGGAAGCATTTTCTTAGTTGAGTTTCCCTCCTCCCAGGTATCTCTAGCTGTACCAAGTCAACAAAACACCAGTCAACACAGATGGTCTTCTGAACTTAAAGGCAGAGTATGTGTTCTGCCAGGAATATTTTAAACGTATTTCTGTCTACAATTCAGGAAGTCTTACCTGTTTACTTCTACAAAGAAATGATTCAGTAGTATATATCTGTGAAATGAATCTTAGTCTGTTGAGAGCAAAACTCTTTGAAACTAAATTGATCTTGGTATAAGAGAGGTTAAAAATAAGCATAAAACTTTGCTATCAGACATGGTAGCCACATATTAATTAGACATATTTCTGTTTCTCTCAGTAATAATCTGTCACAGGAGAAAGCAAGGCACTCATGGGAGTAAAAAGCAAGAAATGCAGTCAAGAATGCTTCTAAAGTTCTCATATCTGGTTTTTTTCCTTGTAGCATATTTTAGAGTGTGAACTAATTTTCATTATTGAAGGTATGACTTTAGTTAATTTGTTTCTAAACGTATTATATCTGTTTACCTGTGAAGAAAAGCCTTGGTGGCTTACCTGTCCTAATAATAGAATGGAGTCAGTCTATGTGCAATTTAAGGCCAATACTATATATAATATGATCAGTTATATAAAATCAATAGTAAAATATTATAACAACTAGCCTGCTGATTAGTATTCTTTTTCTGTTGTTTGGTCTTAGGGTTTTGACCCACCACATCAAAGTGACACAAGAACTATTTACATAGCCAACAGATTCCCACAGAATGGCCTTTACACACCTCAGAAATTTATAGATAACCGGATCATTTCATCTAAGGTAAGAGTAAACAACTTTATTATTACACTGTAGATAAGAGCTTGGGATATATTTGTAGCTCATTTGGTAGAATTACTTGTCACATGCAAAGCCCTGAGTTCAGATTTCAGCACCACATAAATTGAACATTATGATGCATGCTTATAATCTCAGCACTCTTAAATTCAAGGTCATCTTTAGCTACATAGCAAGATTAAGGCCAGCCTGGGATATATGATACAATACTTTGTCCTAAATAAACAAAACAAAATGATAAATTTGAAAAAATTTTACAGATGATTTACTGCATGTGTGCAAGTATATATGTATACTTTCAAGAAACTGAAGGTTGATAGATATATCTCACCCAACATGATGTAGGAAAGAAAAGAGGCTGTTAATTCCTACCAGTTAACAGTTGTCTTCAGCTGTGACTGTACTGTGATGGCCGTCTGCTGAGCCTGTTTCTTCTCACTTTATGTTATTTAATATTTGCAACAACCTATGTGAAGTAATTAATAAATCTTGTTTACAAAATGCTGCATTTATATTATCACAGTTCTTTGATTTCAGTACTTGGAAATTGAATAATTTTCTCAAAATTATTAGCTTAGTTAGAGTTTGAACTCTGTTCTATGTGATTTTAAAGCCTCCTTGTCCTATTATCTAGAGTCTCCTATAAATATTTTAGTGTAAGGCACTACTTTATTTTTACTTACTTTTTCCTTTGGCTCTTGAAGAAGTTGTGTTTGTTAAAGCAGAGGATTATAGAGCAGTGCTGTCTAGTTCATCTGTCTTTCATGATAGAAGTGAGCTGCAGTGTTCAGTAAGGAACCTAGTAGCACATACGACTGTTGAGCCCTTGGAATATGGCTGGTACAACTGAAGAACTGAACACTTGAAAATTATTTTAATTCAAACGGCATAGCTCTATGTGACTAGTGACTCCCTTATTAAATAGTTCTTTTATTGAGGATGTGAATCGGAGAGACTTGAGGGTAAAGTTCCTACTTAGACCTGGCACTTGTGTATAGGGTACCACAAGAAACCTTTGTATGCTCTTGCCCTGCCTTCCAGAGACACTAATGTTTTACCTCTGATACTTGTCTCATCTTCCCTAAGATGTCACCTTGGCTTGTCAGTCCCTTTGCCCTGCTCTCTTTTCTTTCTTCTGTCACAGTATTTCTGTATAACGGACCTATTAATGATGCTTAAAGAGCCTGTTCCAGTTCTTATATATGTATATTGGATACTGTATAGATTTAAAAACCTTTAAAATGTTTAAAGTCTAATTTGTTTATTTAAGATACAATTTTATCATTTTCCCCTTTCTGTTTCTCTCTTCAACTCCACTAATGTCCCACCCCTAACCTTCATTCCCTCTCAAATCTGCAACCTCTTTTTCTTTGTTATTTTTACATATGTAACTACAACCTACTGAGTCCATTTAATGTCAGTTGTATGTTTATGGTTTCAGGCTGACCCCTGGGGAAGACTAATTCTCCTGCTCTTAGCTCTGCTTAGTTACTGGCCTCTGTCTAGGTGTAAGGCACACTGGGATTTCCTCCTTTCACGTTAGCATGGTTATTGGTTTTTCCTTGTTTTGGTCTTGTTTAGGCATTGTTGAGGTATCATAGGTCCCACTTCCCTGTCACAGTCTCACAGCTGATTTTCTGGTTCTTTGGCTCGTACATCCTCTCTAACTCCCTTTTCTTTGTTATCTCTCAAGTCCTAGGTATAGGAAATGTGTTGTAGATGTATTCATTGGGACTGGGAACCCCACAATCAGTTCTGCATTTTGACTAGCTGTGGCTTTCTGCAGCCATCTCTGTCTATTGCAGAGCAGCTTCCTTGATGATAAGAGCTACACTTGTTTGTGGATACAAAGAAAAGAATTTAGGATATGGTTAGGAGTTATGTAAAATGATGGTATTGGGCTGTACTATGTTTACTATATGTACTATATTATGTACTATATGACCTCTCTAGCCCTGGCTACATAGCTGGCTATGTTTCCAGTACCAGGAATAATGAGTGGGCCTTATATCCAATTAGAGAGATGTTGGTTGCTACCAAGGTATGAGTGCCACCGATACAGATTATCACTGATAAAGATCCTTTAGGAATATCTTACCATGCTGATCATTGTAGCTATAGCTAATAAGCATCACAGTTGAGTGGGACTGCTGGTTACTTCCCTCTGTTGGCAGCTTGCTTAGCACCTTCCAGTACTATGAAATCTAATCTTCAAGGAGGACGCTTTCAGATCGGATAGTCCTGTTAAACTGTAATATTTAAGATTCTTATCTGTAAGAGTTCACATAGCATTTCACCTGGTGTTGGAGGCTGAGTACTGAAAAGTGTTGTGATTAAATACGTTCCTGTATATGGCTGTTTTCTTATGCAGTTTAAGTTTAATGTTTTTGACCAGAGTTTCAGAAATGTAAGTGTTTAAATAAGCACTCTCCTTAAGCCATTTTAGCATAAATAAGCATCTTTATATGGCTTTCCTCCTTTATTGTGTCTCAGTTGTTTCCAGACCCTTGTAACTGTATTGCTGGCAGTCTCATAGATTGCAGGAATTCTTTTCTCATTGACCCTTTGCCAGATTGTATGCTTTCACTTTGGTGCTTAAAATGTGAAAATCTAAAGATGTTTATAGTTCATGTCAAGAGTATATATAGATAATTGCTGATACTCTTCTCTCATGCTGCAGTGAGGCTGGCATGATGTTGGTTTTCTTTTAAAACTTCTGTATTGTTCTCTGACACATTTTCTATAAAACCAGAAGGAGCTTTGCCTTTTGTTGTAAATGTTCATTTATATATTTTATCTTTAACTACAACTGTTAATCTCTTTGCTTTGCTTATAAGCTGCTTAGTAAATCTGACATGTTGTAAATCTTTTTCGTTTGTTTGCTTTTTTTTATTTTTTTTAATTTGAGACAGTGACTCATTATGTAACCCTGGATCTCACTGTATAGAGCATGCTGGTCTCCAGCTCACAGAAATCTGCCTGCCTCTGAGTGCTGGGCTTAAAGCAGTGGTTCTCAACCTTCCCAAGCTGTGACCTTTTAATACAGCTCCTCATGTCTTGGTGACCCCCAACCATAAAATTATTTTTGTTTCCACTTCATAGCTGTAATTTTGTTGCTGTTAGGAATCATAATATAAATATTATAATGGTATGGAACTCTTATGAAAGGGTCATTTGACCCCAAAGGGGTCATGACTCACAGGTTGAGAACCACTTGCCTAAAGGTATGTGCCACTATGCCCAGTTTGGATAATGTTACCTTAATTCACCTTATAGTCATCTTATATTAAATTTAAACTTCCTTGAAAAGATCAGTTATAAAGTCATACATGACCATAGAGAGGTTTTACTGATTCTGTTATCTTACCCACTATTATATAATAGTTAAGATATCTTTAAAGCTCAGTAAATTATTTTTAAAAGTATTTTCACATTGAATAGTATATCCCTTCCCTCTCTATGGTAGGATATGTGCAGAATTTTGATTTACTCAATCTGTTATAGAAAACATGAAAATAATATCTTGTCATTATTTGTATGTGAACTTTTTATCCTCAGCTTTCCCTTGTGTTAATGAGCTTTATGAGCTAGCCAAAGGAAATCTGTTCTTTTAAAACCAATTGTTATGGGACTGGGGAGATGGCTCAGAGGTTCAGATCATTTAATGTTCATGCAAAGGACCTGGCTTCAGTATCCAGCATCCACATGACAGCTTTCAACTGTCTGTAACTCTAGTTCTGTGGTATCTAATATTTTCTGTACTCCACAGGTACCATGCACGTGCACACACACACAAACTTTTAAAGGATTTATTATTATTATTTGTGTGTGTCTGTACGCACATAGGCAGGTGAGTGTGGGTACCTGTGGAGGTCTGAAGTGCAGATCGTCCTTGAGCTGGAGTTACAGGGCGTTTTGAGCCATCTGACTTCGGGGCTGAGGGTTGAGTTTGAGTCCTCTGTAAGATCAGCCTGCACACTCTTAACTATGGAGTCCTCTGTAAGAGCAGTCTGTACACTCTTAACTGTGGAACCATTTTCCCATTCTCTTGAAACCATTTTCCTTACTGCCACTTTATATATTTGTTTTCTTTAAAATTACACAGAGAAAAATATTGTTAGTATCTACATAGGTGTTGGTTGATTTTTCTTTTCTCTTTTTTCCTAGTATACTGTATGGAATTTTGTTCCAAAAAATTTATTTGAACAGTTCAGAAGAGTGGCAAACTTTTATTTTCTTATTATATTTTTGGTTCAGGTAAGTTTTATCACCCCTTGAATTATTTATGAACTTGTTACCTAAACATATATTTTATAATATGAAAAAATTACATTGTATTCCTAGTTGTTTGGCTATGGGGTTGTTTTTCTTCTGCAGCTTCCCCATTGTACTCATAAATAAATTATCTAAATCAAATCTAGATTTCTTAAACATAGGCTATAAATATTAAGGTCACCTGCAGTTCGTTTCTTTACTAGTATATCTTAGTACTGATAAGTATAAACTAAGCTAAGAACAGTACTTGTAATTTTTCTGATGCTTGCCTCAGAGTATAAATGTTTTAGCTATTAATAACTAGTGCATCATTGCCACATATCTGCCTATGCAATCATCTTAGTACAAGATTGTGTGTGTGCTTAAATTTTGTTCTCTCAATGTCTGTAATCACAGATACTCAAGAGGCTGAGGTAGATGAGGATTGGTCATACCCAGGAGTTTGATGCTAACCCGGCAATATAGGAAAATACCAACCGAATACATTTTATTTAAATTTATAATTTTTAAACATTTTTTTCTCCCTCTTTCTTACTTTGTCCTCTTCCTCTTTTCTTCCATATCCTCTTCTTCCTCTTCCTTCTCCTCTTCCTCTTCCTCCTCCTCCTCCTCCTCTTCCTCCTTCTTCTTCTTTCTCTCTCTCTCTTGTGTGTGTGTGTGTGTGTGTGTGTGTGTGTATAGCTATGTGTTATATAGCCTAGACTGGTTATAAGCTTACTTTCTGTCTGCATCTGCTTCTCTGGAATTATAGGTATTTACCCCCACATTCAACATATTATTTTAATTTTTAAGTATTTACAAGAGTACCTTTCTGGACTTAAATCTGAGGTCATCATAAACTATTAAGCAGCTTCTTAATCTAATTTTTTTTACTTTCGTGTGTGTGTGTTTGAAAATATAAGTTGAAACTCAAATACAAATTAATTTGTAAATGTAGTAATTATCATTTTCTTATGGTTATTATTTCTGATAAAATCTTAGAATTTTTCTTCAGTGTTAAATTAAAAATTTGTTATAACTCTAAACTGGCCTCTCAGTAGAACCTAGGATTTCAAAAGAAAACTTAAAATTACTCAAATAATCATTTTAAAGCTTTAGAAAACAATTAGTTTTAAAATGTTTTTCTTGATGAATGGAAAAGGAACTTCTAATTTTATATCAATAGAGCATCCAGTGATTTTCCTGGAAAATGAAATTATGCTAACTATATTCACATGGCATGTATGCAGTTGTGAAATTGCTAGCTAAGATTAGCATTATACTGAATAGAGCAAACTTAATTGGCCTATCCAGAATGAAGGGAAATGAATAAAACGTAAGATTTTTGTTCTTTCTAGCCTATGTACTAACTGCCAGTACTTCTTCAGCAACTTATAGAATCTTCAGTTAGTTATATGATTTGTAGCATAATTGAAATACCATTTTCCTAGCTGTCTTCCTCTGATTCTTTTCCATTCTTAGTTCTCTTTCTTCAAGATTGAGTTTATTTTGAATGCCAGGTTAAAGGTGCTGACAGACTTTTCATCGTTTTGTAGGATGTACAAAGAATATGAAGTAAGACCCATTGTGGTTCTATTTGTGGGTAACATTGAGAAGAATGTAAGAACTCTGAAAGCCACGTAGCCACATTTAGTGGCTCATGCCTAAAATCCCAGCAATTGAGCAGCAAAGACAAGGGGATAGGAAGTGGTTGAGTTTTGTGTGGGCATATGTAGCAAAATCCTGTCTCAAAAGGCAAAACAGCAATAAAAAAGCAGAGTAACAGTTCAGTTTAACAGTGTATGAGTGAGTGCAATAGAGACTCAGTCAAGCCTATGAGCTTGTCAAGAAAGTGAAATAGGAAATTAAATTGTATGCCTTGTACAACAGTGTGAGATTTGGGGCATTAATAAGACAACATATGTAATATAAATACGTAATTCTCTACATTCTTTCTTTAAATCTAGCTTATGATTGATACACCTACCAGTCCAATTACCAGTGGACTTCCATTATTCTTTGTGATAACAGTAACTGCCATAAAACAGGTATGTAATACTTCCTGCCTTAGTTCTTCCAAAATTGATTCAGAACTTTACAAATATTTCCAGATTAACATTATTGTGAGAACAATTTCATAACAAAGCAACAGATTTATTTGATATGTAACAAATTATATCCAGGTACCTTGTGACTGACTCATGAATGATTGCAATCATTAAAATATGTTATTGTCTTGACATAGGAATCAATCTAAAAACAAATATATGTACAGACTAATTTATGAAACAAATTAGTATAATCATTTTTGGAATTTTAATGAAGCATGGTTCAAAGAAAGTAAGGTTTTTTGTTTGTTTGTTTGTTTTTGTTTTGTTTTTTTCCGAGACAGAGTTTCTCTATGTAGCCCTGGCTGTCCTAGAACTCACTCTGTAGATCAGGCTGGCCACAAACTCAGAAATCCGCCTGCCTCTGCCTCCCAAGCGCTGGGATTAAAGGCGTGCGCCACCACTGCCCTGCTAGGAAGTAAATTTATAAAGTAGAACATTTGCTTTTGGCATGAACATTTGTACTTTATTAAATTTTATAGTTTTCCTCAACAAAGGTAGTTTTTGTGTCTGTTAGTACCCTGATGGAAATAATTTTAGCCAGATTATAAGTTGATATTAAGATCTAGGAAAAGAGAAGTAGTAGAATATTGGGTAAGCATATTAATTAAATAATATCTTTAAAATGTCAAATTGGTATTGCTACCACTTCTCAAAATATTTAGTCAGAGTCTCAGTGATATAGAGATGATTCCTTCCACTAGACAGAGAGTTCATTGCATTTTTTTTTTTTTTACCTAAATGATATTAAAATCCTCTGGTAAAAATACCATGTTGGTTGATGGAAAATGAAATTAACAATGTATGAAGTTGAGTTTTAGAATATGGATAAAAGGACAATTGATAAAAGGAGGTAAGAGGAAAACAAGTTAGATAAGAACCCATCTGCAAGAAACGTTCTGAGGAATTTTAATTGTGATTTGTGTTTTGAAAAGTGCTATTGGAAACAGTGATACTAATTAACATAAGCAAAAAATTCTTTGCTGTAATCATTGAGAGTCAATAAAATGGTTTTGATCAGGCTACTGAACTAAAACAATAAAATGGAATAAATCTAGGAATGATATGCAAACAATTAGAATTTATGAACTTTTTTTGAAGGATAATGCATTTATTGTTACTACCTTGCTACTAATGTTGTCTAATGATAGAAGAAAGTAAACTTTTTTCATAGCTTTAGAAATGATATTTTAACTCTTAGCTTTTTCTAAAATTGACATATTGGGCCAATATAACTTAGATGTCTCAAAGTGCTTTCCAAAAATATTTTCTCCAAAAAAGCAGACTCTCAATATTTTGATTTAACACCTCTAACTCTTTTTTTGTTTGGTTGGTTGGTTTTTTTGTTTTTTTTTTGTTTTGTCTTTTTTGCTTGTTGTTTTGGTTTTGATTTTTTTTTTTTTAATTTAAATCACATTGTAATTTACTTATTTACACAGAGGTTATAAACACAAAAAGGCAGGATGTGGGGAAGAGAATGGCACCGGAGCATAGGTGTACAGGGGGAGTACAGATACCTTTCAGAACAGGATATTAGCTGGGTGAAGGTTCAGGGGATAGGTCACTATGGCTCTGCCTATGATTCACTTGTCCTTATCTAAGTTGGTACTGTCCACCGAGGCTGCCTATTAATAAGACCTATGACTACTCAGGCTGGTAAATTTCCACAGAAGCTGCCTGTTTACAATAGCTTATAGCCTGCTGTTTCAGTGTTTTTCCACAGAGACCCAAGACTTGGTGTTAGCATGCATGTATGTCAGGACTATTGCTGGTTTTAGGCCTATGGCTGATTTTAGGCCTTTAGTGTATATGCAGGGCTGCCACTGACATCTCCTCCCTTCTCTAAGTATAGAAGGGCCATGGCGATTCTATTCTTGCGAAGGTGGGGATAGAGGCCTGACCTCCAATAATTGAAAGGGACCTTGTAATGGCTTCAGTCCTCCAGTCGTTGTCCAGTGAGGCATGAGGGCCATACCCATCCCGATGTCTTTCCTGGAGAGGGGATACATTTGACATCAACCCCTATGCAGTCAGGCTTGTCCCTCAGGGAACCCAGAGAGATATTTTTAACTTTTATTTATATTTCCTTGCAGTGCTTAGCCTCGCAGCCTAAGCAAGAATTCAGATTGCCAGTCAGAGGGGGTTCTGGGTGGTCCCTCTCTGCTTGTTCTAGGGGCAGAAGTCCCCTCTTTTAGGTTTGGTGGAGATGGGTTTGAGGAACACCCTGGATAAAGTAACAACCTCATCTTGAGTCTCGTGGTCCTCCATAGCTAACTTATGACAATATATCTGAATAGGTTTTGCTACCAAATTATCTATCTGTTGTATCACAAAGTTAGTCAGTCTATTTAAGGCCCAGGAACCAAAAGAAATCAGCAAAAATAACCCAATTAATGGTCCCAAGATGGGAGGGAGTGGGGTTGACAACCATGGAGAGGTTGAAAACCAGTCCTTGTACCAGCTCTCATCTTTCTGTTTCTCTTTCTCTCTCTGTCTTTTCTCCAGGCCTTCTCTGACCTTTTTCATGTTCGCTTTAAACATCCCTGTCTTGTCTATGTAAGGACAACATTCTTCTTTAAGGGCTGTACACAGTCAAGAGCTGTACACAGTCTTTTCTATTGTAGAAGAGTAAATCAAGTCCAATAAAGTCCTTTGCAATTTTTGGAGATCATTTCAGACAAGGGATTTCTTCAGATTAGTGATGTCAATCTCTAGCTGTTTGGTGTCCTTGTCAGTGGCCCATCAAAGGTCTGAGTAGTCTAAGTCTGGAGGCCAGCATCAGGACTAGAGCTTCTACCAGCAGACATCACGGGTGTTTCATTTTTACCTGAGATACTGCCCGGGTCAGAGCTCCTGGGTGCCCCACTTCTGCTGGGTTTTGTGAGATTCAGTGCAGAGCTGCCGCCCGGGATCTGCTCCATGCCTGGGCCCAGACTGGAAGTCAACACCTCTAACTCTTACAGTCTGTCTCTTCTTCTACCTAGCTCCTCAAACGTTGGTGGGAGGGCATTGATGATGAAGACATCCCATTAAGAACTGAGTATTCCACAGTCTCTTACTCTTTGGACATCGTCCAATTGTGTGTATCTGTGTTAGTTCCCATTTACTACAAGAAGAAACTTCTCTGATGAGAGCTGAACAAGTCACTGATTATAGGTATAGCAGTGTGTCATTAGGAGTCAGTTTATTGCTATGTTCATCTAGCAGAATAATGGCATTAGGTTTTCCTCTAGGCACATGATCTCTGTAGTCTGAGGTTCTTAGCTATTCTAGTAGTGTGGGTATAGGTCCCATTTCATGGAGTGTGCCTTAAATCCAATCAGAAAGCTGTTAGTTACTCCTATTACATTTATGCCATTATCATACCAGTGTATCTTGTAGGCATGTCTTGGTTGTATGACTTAGGGTTTGTATCTGGGGGGTATCAAGTACCATAAACAATAGTCATTAGGAGTGAGGTTTCTAGTTAGGCATCAACTCGACTTCTTTGTGTTCAGTGCCATGAGTGTTGTCTTCAGCAATAGGGCTTTACCACTAATGTAGAGAGAGCAACCAACAGCCTGTGATGCTTGTAATGCATTCCTCCATTACCCTTTATGCACTTAGCCTAAATAGAATTTTGTGCAGTAATTTAAAGATACTTTTATATATAAAATAATATTTTCACATGTAAAGTCAGATGTGGAATTATCTGCTTTCATATCATGCCAGGGCTCAAAAATTATTTTTTATTTTTAAAATTGTATTTTAAATTATAATTAATTTTGTGATCTGTATTTTAAGAAAGGAAAAGAAATCAACCTCAGTTTTAAAGTTTTTCTTTTTTCTGTTTGTTGCCTACAATCATACTCTGTAAATTTATACCATATAACTAAAACATCATTAATATATAAAAGTCATGTAATGATTGAATAATTTTAGGAAATTGTAGAAGTTGTAAATGTCACCCTAGACTTTTGGCATGGTTAGCTATGACATTTGTCAATATGGACTTTAGCAATAGCATCCTAAAATCAGCTTTGAATATGCTTAAGATGTTTATGAGCCCCAACCCTTGCTAAGGAACTGTGAGCTAAAGAGTACTGGGAGGGGGAGTGTCTTTGGCTTTATTTATTTATTTATTTTTTATTTTTTTATTTTTCCACATCTTTATATTTTCTTTTCGTTTCTTTATTTTTTCCCAATTTGCTTTTATACCATTTTAATTACATGCAAGTATGCAAGTGTTAAGGTCAGTTCTAAGTTGAGGAATTAGCAATACAATAGATGCAAATAGTCAGGAACAAGCAAGACAATAAACACAAATAGTCAAAGAACAAATAAAACAATCAACAAAGTACCATGATCACTCCCTTGATCACTGTTTTTAAGGGCTTATCAGGATGACCAAAATATCTTGAGCCTACTTCCCTGTCCTAGCCCAAAGTCATTTTCATGCTTGAAGCCTACTTCTTTGTTCTAGCCTAAGATTTAGATTCCTGCCTGAAATTACTTCTTTGTTCTAGCCTAATGTCAGATTCCTGCCAAGCAGCCCATTTC
This sequence comes from Mastomys natalensis, assembly GCA_021653895.1. Lineage (NCBI taxonomy): Eukaryota > Metazoa > Chordata > Mammalia > Rodentia > Muridae > Mastomys > Mastomys natalensis. The sequence continues at coordinate 204,749 of JAJTUV010000805.1, forward strand.
CTTGTCCTTGGCCAATGTCAGATTCCTTCCAATCAGCCCCAAAAGCTCTCCACATCTTCCCCTTTTTTATTTCATTAACAAGACTGAGCCTGTCTTAGTTCTTTCTGACAAGAACGCCTTCCTTACCTGTCATGGAATATGCATTATCAAAAGCAATGTACTTCTGTCTTAGGTTGGTAAGGCTCTGTGCAGACTCTTACATGTCCTTGACTTGCCAGCCTGTTAAATTAATAACTCTGTCTGGAGGTTGTCTTTGACTTTCTTGTCTCTTTTTTATTCTCCAATTTTTTTTGAGATTTTATTTTAATTACATTTTTCCTTTCCATCTCCCTCAAACCTCTGTCTCATATATGCCTCCTTACTCTCCTTCAATTGTTATTCCATGTATACATATGTTTGTATGTACATATATATTCCTAAATATAACCTATTGAGTCCATATAATGTTAGGTATATATTTTCAGGGCTGATTGGTACTGGACAATCAGGTTGTGTGCTCTGCTCCAAGCTTTAAACAGTTGCCTGTAGTTCCTTGTATAGCATTGAGGCCTCATGGACTTCTCCTGATGTAGTTTGGCATGTTTATTGGTGTTCTCATTGTTCAGCTCATGTTTGGGCAGTCATGTTAATGAGATTTCATGGTTGTAGCTTCTGTTGTTACTTAGAAGACACAATCTCAAGCAAATTCCCTGAACCTCTGGCTCTTACAATTTTTCTCCATCCCCTCCTGCAACATTGCCTGAGCCTTAGGTGTGTGGGCATTTTGTAGAGCCATTGGGACTGAGCTCAACAACTCTGCATTTTGATTGGTTTTTGATTTCTGTAGTGGTCTCTACAGAAGAGAAGTTCCCTTGATGATGGGTAAAGGCAACATTTATCTGTGGTATAAGGACAAATGTTTATACCATCCCCCCCCACCCGCACACACACCTCTTGCCCACGCCAGCAATGGAAACTTAACTGAGTTTGTTCACATGCACAAAAAGACATTGCAGGAGGAGTTGGCTTGTTGAGAGAAAGGTTTCTAGGGGTGAAGGTGAAAATGACCAGAAATATATATTTTTTCACACATACATAATGTATGTGAATGTTTAGGTAAAGATATTTATAAAATCTCAAATGAAGATATTAATAATGCAGTTATAAATTTACTTTTGGAATCCAGAAGAAATGGGAGTTTGAGAAAAAAATATTTAGAATTATCAATATACTTTATGTTATTTGAATACATCAAAATAAATAGAGTAATTTTATTACTGAGAGTGAAGTATGTGAAAAGCACTCATAAAGGTGGCAGAAGAAAACCTCCACAAGAAAACAAGGAAAGGTCTGGATCTCAGAATACCAGGGACATATATGTAATAGAAACAGTTAATGTTTCTAGAAAGAGTGAATGTCTCAAATGTCATTCAGGATCTCAGAATACCAGTTACTTATATGTAATAGAAACAGTTAATGTTTCTGGTAAGAATGAGTGTCAGAAATGTCATTTCTGTTGTAGGCATCAAAGTAGCCTACTAGAATTCTGGTGAATGTTCCCCAGAAACTATAGGACAATGTTTCTTCTTTATTTCTAGGGTTATGAAGACTGGTTACGCCATAACTCAGACAATGAAGTAAATGGAGCTCCTGTCTATGTTGTTAGAAGTGGTGGGCTTGTAAAAACTAGATCAAAAAACATTCGGGTATGTATATGGAAAATGAGATAAAATTGTATTTTGTATCATAGTTTTGGTCTTGATTTTATCTGTATATTTTATATTATAAAATCTTATGTATGTGCATGTGTATATCTCAGTAGCAGAGTACTTGCTTCATATACTCAAGCCCCCAAGTTCATCTACATTGCAGAAAATATATGCAAAATAAAATATTGTGGTAAGCCACCTATCTAGAACAGAATGAAAACAAATACTTGCTTTTTAAAATGTAAAGTTAATTTTCTCTTGATTTCCTATAGGTGGGTGATATTGTTCGTATAGCCAAAGATGAAATTTTTCCTGCAGATTTGGTGCTTCTGTCCTCAGATCGACTTGATGGTTCATGTCATGTTACAACCGCTAGTTTGGATGGAGAGACAAACCTAAAGGTTTGTTCATGTATTTGTTTCAGTACTGCTTTGGTGAATATAGGCCTCATATTTATAGTACTTCCTTTTGGTGAAGTGATCAGGTTGACCTGATAAAGTAAAGTTCTTTTTAAGTTACTGAAACTTAAAAAAAAAATTGACAGAAGTTGATGGATTGGGACAATGACTGTGTTAGTAGATTACTTGCTACCCAATGTAAGCATCTGAGTTTGAATCCCTAGCACCTACATAATAAAGACAGGCACAACAGCACATGCTTTTAATCCCAGCACTGGGGAGGTTTAGGTGGGGTGTCTCTGGAGCTTGATAACCAGTCAGTGTAATGACTGGTAAATTTTATGTGCAGTGAGACCCATCTCAATAAGTACAGAGGAGAGTGATTGAAAACTCCCCAAGTCAGCCTCCAGGCTCCGTACACACATGCATATCTGATTTCTGCACACTCGTGTAGATAAACAGACATGCATACACATGTATGCAACTGATGTTTAAAATTTAAATTTATTGTTATTGTGTGTTTAAGGCATTCTCACCCTGGCCTTGTTCATATTAAAAGTGGAAATAGATAATGTTTTAGGAAAAATAAGATCTTTTATTACTTTTGATGCTTGTTTTTTTTTTTTTAAACTAGACTAGCCTCAAACTTCTGACAGTCCTACCTCTGCCTCTCAAATACTGTGATTATAGATGTCAACCACCATGCCCAGCTTGATATATTTTTAATTAAGAAGAAAGTATAAATTTGCCCAGTTTTCAGAGTCTAATAAGGGGTGGAAATTCACGTTTTTTCTACTAAGTAGGATATAATGAGTCTTCAGACACTTGACTACAGATAGACTCCAGATGAACAGCATTGCTCCATGTCAGCATGGAGATCCATCTGTCGTCTGCCGAGTTCTGATTATCTCTTCTCTGTCATCTGAGCAGAGTGATGTGCAGTCTAGTATGCTGTGTTTTCATCTAGAAGACATTTGAAGTAGTGGTTATCTGAGGGCAGGGTTACATATATATCACTCCTTTTCTAATTTTTTTCAGACTCATGTGTCAGTTCCAGAAACAGCAGTATTACAAACAGTTGCCAACTTGGATAGTCTTATAGCTGTAATAGAATGCCAACAGCCAGAAGCAGACTTATACAGGTACGGCGTGTTACTTGGTGAGCTCATCTGCATTTAACAGCTTCTATTAGAAGTAAAATTCTAATAGACTATTATCAAATAGTCACAAATAGCTTACAAAATTATTTTTAAATTTTGTCTTATAAAATTTACTATAATATAAAAGTTCTAATAGAAGGTCAGCTTTCTATTAAGAAGACCTTGTTTTCATAAACAAACAAAAATAAAACTTTAAAAATTTTATTACATTTTACTTATTTGTGTACATATATGTGCATGTGTGTATGTGTTCAGGCATGTGCGTGCCACTGTGTGTATGAAGGTCTGAGGACTACTCTTGGGATTCTGTTCTTTTCCTTCTTCTATGTGAGTTATGGGGATTGAACTCAGGTTATCAGACTTGGCAGCAAATGTCTTTACTCATGAGACAGCTTGTTAGTTCTTAAGTTGAAACTCTTATCTGATCTGGTAATAATATTTGTGAGGCCTTCAGTCAAAGTGAGAAATAAAAAACAATTTGGTAAAATTCTAAACAAAAGATACTAATTAAAATTTTGTTATTAGGTTGGGAAGGAGAGAGTGAGCTAGCATTTTGTTACGCATGTGTTTATCTTGGCATGTACACCTGTGTATACATGCCTGTAAGGCTAAAGGTCACTGTCCTGTGTCTTCCTTGATCATTTTTCCACCTTATTTACTGAGGTAAAATCTGTTACGGAGCCTGGCTAGCCTGTGAGCTCCAGGGCTCCTGTCCCTGCCTCATCAGCATTGGGCTGACAGGTGTGCACTGCTGTACCCGCCTTCGTTCAGGTACTAAGGATGTAGCTTAGTTCTCATGCTGATAGCAAACTCTTTACTAAGCCGTCTCCTCAGCCTTAGCCCTGTAAATACTCCTGAAGGGCATATTAAGTTGAGAGGAGAATGTTAGCAACAACACTTATGTCATAATTCTTGTTTTTGTTTTAAGGGCTTAAATGTGTGTATGTGAAGCCTAAAATGCATATATACCCCCCAAACTTTAACAGTGTTAAATAGTGAGATTCCTAGTGGTTATTGCCTTAGTTTGCTTCTCCATTGCTTTGATAAACACAAAGACCAAAAGCAACTTGGAGAGGGAAGGGTTTAATCTCATCTTAAGCTTACAGGTCCATCATGAAGAAGTCAGAGCAGGAACCCTGAGACAGGAATTAGAGCAGAGACCATGGAGGAACAGTGTATAGTGGCTTGCTCCTCACAGGTTTTCTTGTTTGCTTTTTTATGCAACCCAGCACCACTTGCCCACAGTGGGCAAGGCCCTCCCTCATCAATCCACAATCTAGAAAATGCCCCACAAACTTGCTTTTAGGCCAGTCTGATGACTTGGCATTTTCTCAGCTGAGGTTCTCTCTTCCTGGCTGACTCTAGCTTGTGTCAGTATGACAAAAAACTAACCAGTAAAGCTACTACTTCCATTTTGCTATCTTATTTTATCTAAGTGGTATGTAAAATGTATTTGTGCACTAGTATAGCTAGTATAGCTTATATTTCTGATCAGAGAATAATTACATAGTTATTTCTACTTTGGAAAGAAAAAGATGAGGGACTGCAGAAAGGGTTGGTCCAGCATAGAACTGGCTTAAACACATACTAGAATGCCGGAATCAAGGGTAATGAATGGCGGATGGAGAAAGAAAACAAAAGACTGGCTCCCATATCACTTCTTAAAGGGGTTCTGGAAAACACCAGCTGAATTGGATATAAATATGAAGTCTAGATAAACTTCTCCAGAATTAGGAGAATAATAACAGTACTCCCTTGATATAAAAGCCTGATAGAAGAAAAAAAATGAGAAATCAAAAGAATTAATGAAGTTAAATTCTTCAGCAAATAAAAGATCTGGGCCTGGAATGGGAAGGGCAATAGGGGGCATTTGGAAGGCAGTGCTAAACCTTTTTAATTTGCTCCGTGGGCATCAGACATGTGCAGGCAAATCACCCATATACATAAAAAAAATAGTAAATTAAAATCTTCTTTGAAATCTCTTTACCTAAAGATTAACTTGAAGCTTTGTCCAGAATTTGCTTTCTGAATGTAAGGTACTTGTGCTCTTGAATTAACTGTGTACACTGTGCTGTTTTCGGTCGTGGAAATTGGAGCTGAAAATCTACACTCCAGAAGTCCATTATGGTAATGGGTTGTTCAGCCCAGATTTTAGCCACAAAACCTTATAAAGTTAAAGAATCTCAGGATTGTCTCACACTTGACAATCTTGACACTTGTTTCAGCTTCACTAGTTATCTGAAGCAGAGTTGCTCATTGGGTATTTGTTGAATAGATTAAATATTTGATCTGGTTCCAGTGATTTGTAGGTCACAGAGAACTTAGTAAACTGTAGTGATATGTATGAACATTCATTGTTGGCTGAGTTCTGTATGTATTTTTGTGTAGTAATTTATAAGTTAGGATGAAATGTAGATTAATAATAGTGGCATGTGACATTTACATGGGCATTTTGAAATGATTTCGTTTGTTAATTCAACCATAGCTAGACAAGAGATGACAATAAAAATCAGTTTTTAAAATTTAAAACCTAACTTTAAAAAAAATTTATACCACTAATATTGAATGATGTAAATGATATAAGACACCTAGCTTTTGTCCCCACCACCAGAGTAACAAAATTTCCATAAAAGATTGATTAGGAGTTAGAGAGATTGCTCAGTGGTTGGGGAACTTGTAACATAATGATGAAGACTTCAATTTGTGTCTTAGAAAAAGCAACAAGTTTAACCCAAGCACTGGGTAGGGCTGGGGTAGAAATAAGGAGGATGGACATTTGCAGTGGCATGCTGGCTAGTAGCCTGCATGAAACACTGAAAGCTTCTGGTTCAGAGAGGGTCCTGCCTTAGAGTAACAAGACAGATTGCCAGAGTGCCAAAGGGCAACTGCTGTATTCCTGCATACATACATACATACATACATACACACACACACACACACACACACACACACACACACACACACACACACAGATTCTGTTTCATTTAGCTTATAATGCTAAATGCATTCTTCCCATTGATTCCATAAGTTACCTATTTTTGTAATGTGATACATTCTTTTACAGATTTATGGGACGAATGATAATAACTCAACAAATGGAAGAAATTGTAAGGTAAGAATAAATCATCTTATCTACTTGTTGTAATTGGAAACTGGTAGAGAGACCAAAAGTTAAAGAGAATTAAGTAAATAAACAGCATATAATGGGAGAGCATAAATATGTCATCAGCCAGTAGTTTTTAGGAGCATCAAGTGAAGATGAAACACTCCATGTAATGACATAAAAGTAAGTATGTAGATTTATATATTTGCATTTTTTATAGTCCTTGGTGGCAACTTTGAAATGAAATGCTGCTGCTTTAATTCAGATCCTTAACCATTTAAATCCTACTCCTCAGAGTCAAGTGAGTTAGGGTTCAGTTTCATGGTACAGCAGTTATACCATATAGGAAGTCCAGAGTTCAGTCCCCCTGCCACAAAAAAGGTTTAAAAAGATGCATGTTTTGCATAATGTTTATTTAGCAAATGTGAATTCTGTGGTTGGCTTTATTTTAGTTACTGAGTGAAGCCAAAGTCTGTAGTGACCAATTCTGAATTGTCACACTTGCTTTTCTGATTGGGTTTGTTGTTGTTGGTGGTGGTGGTTTTTGTCTGTTTCAGCATCTAAATAAGAGGCTTTGAGTCACTTTAAAGATTTGCTAATAGGATGAGATTACATTTTTATTTATGCCCTGAAGAATCTTAACTCAGCCATTAAATTTTTATTTTAATTGGAGTTTGCCAACTCTCTTCTAGGGATACATCCACTGTATATTGGTGCATGAAATAAGTCAGTACCATAAATAGTTGAGCATTTTAAAATTAGATCTTCAAGATAAATCATCAAAATGTCATGTATTGGTACTGACTCATATTTTAATAAACATTAGCATAAGAAAGTGGATTCAGTAAACTTCAATAATAATAGTATGTGACATATATAATCTCATATATATGTGATGTTATTATGTATATACATAAAATCCCTGATGAAAAACTGTGACTAAGGTTTTTTTTTATCAAGATTCATTTATTTATTTTATGTGACTACACTGTCGCTGTTTGCAGACACACCAGAAGAGGGCATCAGATTTCATTACAAATGGTTGTGAGCCTCCATGTGGTTGCTGGGAATTGAACTCAGGACCTCTAGAAGAGCAGTCAATGCTCTTAACTGCTGAACAATCTCTCTAGTCCCCACGTTTTATTTTTATTTCTGTATTGGAATAGTGAAAATTTTGTGGATGCATCATCTGAATTGTGTTTTAAGATCCTGTGTCTGGTAAAGAAACATTGTAACATAGAACACTGGCTGCTGAGTGGCTGAAGAAATGAGCTGGGCTCTTTACTGAAACAACTGCAATTAACTATTGAATTGTCTTTTAGTTGGATGCTGTTACGGTATCCCAGTTCTGTATGCATTTCTTTTAATCATTAGAACCAATACCATGTTACTGAATAGAAAGCAATAAGGAATGAATGTTTAATGAGCACATGGTTTCTCTTAGCAATGAAAGTATTTTCAGGAGAGGAGTCAGTCATCAGCCTGGTTCTGGCATATCAGACTTGAGTACTAACCAAATAGGACTCTTTAGGAAAACCATACTTGGTAAATGTGTCCCGGGTGCATGGCTTTACTGGTTCAGTGCAGCTTATTTTTATAGTGTTTGGGCTTGCTGCTATTTTAATAAATGATTCAGGTCTTGTTTGATTTGAATAAACATATTTTTTATGTTTGAGAAAAGTTTAAGAAATATCATCAAGATAAAAACCTTTTAACTTATCCATGACAGACTCTTGATCATCTTGCCATCATTAAGAAAATACAAGTTCCTTTGTAGTTACTCCTTTTCATTTTTTATCTCCTTAATGGAGAAATTCAAACAGCAAGTCGGCCTGTACACTGAGAGGTATGCAGTGCAGGTAGTCAGCTTTGTGAGCTTGCTTATAAAACACTAACATATTCTGTATATTATATTTTATACTCTAACATAATTTTAATTAGGTAGAACTTATGCATGTATATTTTGTAGGTCTCACGATAATTTTATGTTTGCACTGCATTTCCATTCTGTATTTTCCTTTCTAAACTGTTAATTTTGCTAACAATTTAAGTTTTGTCTTCTAAATTTTCTTAAATCACTGCTTAATTTTTCATTTTATTTTATGTTTAAAATTTTTGACATTAATGGCTTTATGAGTTTATTTAAATGTATAATTTTCTTTTTAAGCCACTAGCCTTAATTTTAAAAAGTTAATGTGTATGGATCTTTTGCAAGCATGTATCAGTGCACTACTTAAGTACCAAGTGCCTACAGAGGTCAGAGTGGATATCGGTTCCCTTGGAGCTGTAGTTAGAGATGGTTGTGAGCTGCCACGTCAGTGCTGGGAATCAAACTGAGGTCCTTTGCAAGCAGCCAGTTCTCTTAACTGCAGAGTGATCTCTTTAGCCGTGCCATTAATTTTAAAATGACTGAAATGCTAAAGCAGATGTTGGTTGGTATGGTAACTAATATTACTAGCCCAGGAAGTATTATAGTAGCTGAGGTTTTGATTTTATATGAAAACATGTTGTAACTACAAGTTAAGTATCTCTGATTGAAGATGCCTTTTAATTGAATTGAAATTTTAATATATTCAGTGCCTTTTGGATTTCTTTTTTCTTTAGACCTCTGGGACCAGAGAGTCTCTTGCTTCGTGGAGCCAGATTAAAAAATACAAAAGAAATTTTTGGTTTGTACATACTTAAGTTTTTTTTTAATTGTTTGTGTGTTTTGTATTGGTGTTTTTATATGAAGCTTTGCTTTTACAAACTTCGAGGTGCTGGGTACTGAACTCAGGTCTAGCACCCAACAGGCACACACTCTGTATTGCTCTAGACAGCATCCTCATCCTCTGTAAAGGGGCTTTAACAGCACAGCATTTTATGCTCCTTTGATTGAATATTACTTTATTAAGTAATAATTTTCTTTTAAGATTTGTTTTAATATTGTATTTTGTCATTGTTGTTAATCTCTCCTTGTGAGTAGTACTAGAGTCTTCCTCTTACTGTGCTTGTGAATAACTATCAAGATGAGTACTAAGAAAATGATTCTGGTGTACTTGGAATAACATGGATACAATCAGTTCTTTTTAGTATCACAGTAGTAGTCCACACTTCTTCAATTCTGTTATGGTTATCCTTCAGTTGAATTAATAATTATAGACATACTCTGTTATCAAACAATTTCTTACTGAATGTGTAAAGGGTACTTTTTGGAACATACACTCTATTACTCAAGAGGAAGAATAATAGTGCCCTTGCCTTATAGAAGCCAGGCCTAAAGGGCCACATATTATAGTCTCCCTTTCATTTGAAATGCCTCACCTGTGTATATCCAGAATAATGAAGCGCTAAATGATCTTGAGGGGTTAAAGAATAGAAAAACAGAGGAATAGATATTTAATGGGTCTACCATTTTTTAAGTGTTTGAGGTATTCTCTAGTTAGATAGAAAAAATGAGTCCACAAAATTGTGAATGTGTTACCACCACTCTGAACTATACACGTTAACTAATTAGGTGGTAGTTTGATGTTACATGTATTTTGTTATCATTTTTAAAAAATTATAACAGTGTTCTACTATCTGAAATCAGACTAAACCTTGAGGATTTTTAAATTTTTTCATGAGACACTGAATCTTTTATGACTTTCTGCGAGTAATGCTTTTTGTCCTTGTTACTTTAAAGTAGGGGTCCAAATCATGCTTAGTTTTAGAGGCAAATGTATATTTGAATGCTTTTAGTTGAGTCTATTGTTTGCCTTAGAACCCTTTTCATTGTTGTTTCATTCTGAAGGTTTGTTTTTTTCTCAAATTGCATGGTTTCTGTGCGATTTTTCATTTTAATTATGACCCCAAAATTAAAGAATAATTATTTTTAAAATTCCAAGTCAGATATTTACTAAAAGGGCACACTAGATTCTATGTTGTTTCTTTCATATTATTTCAGAATGTGAATGATCGTTTAAAGTTGATCTTGTCTAATTAGTTTCACTGTGCAGTTTTAGTCCCACTATTATGACTGTTCTCTTTTATCTCAGGGTCTCCCGTAGCATTTATGAATGCTTACTTCGTTTACTCTGAAAGGCATTAATATTATTCTTCAGTACTTAAGGAATGACATGTACACTCCAGATTCTGACGTGCTGGATCTTTAGCCTAATGGAAGTGTTTTTCTGTTGTTGCTGTTAATAACACCATTAGCATCGAATGCAGTGGCTATCTATTATATTATTCCGTCCTCTTTTCCCACCAGTCTCAACTCAGGACATCTCTCACCCACATATCTGTTAGAACTGAGAAACAAAACTCTATGCAGGTTGAATGTCTAGATCACCAAAATTTTAGGCTTAGCAGGCTTTAAAAGCTATGAAAAGACTCAAGGAAATGTCGAATTATATAAGCTCTCATATAGCGCTTTTTCTTCAAAGCTTTCATGTTAGTAAGTACATTTAAAATGCAGTTTTGTTTTATAGGTGTGGCTGTATACACCGGAATGGAAACTAAGATGGCATTAAATTATAAGAGCAAGTCACAGAAAAGATCTGCTGTAGAAAAGTAAGAAAACTCTTCACATAATTATATGTGTATCTTATATATGTATAACATATATGAATATAGACGTTTCAGGAGCTAGAGAGATGATTCAGTCATTAAGAGCACTGTTGCTCTTACAGACAATCTTGTTTGGTTCCCAGCACCCACATGGTGGCTCACAACCATTTTAAACTCTGGTTCTAAGGGGTCTCCATGAACATTATTGATACATACAGAGAAATTACACGCATGCAGGCAAAACACTCATACACATAAAAATAATTCCTTTAAAAAGGTATTTCATATTACATATAAAAATGATATTCTTATTGGATAAAGACAATGTTTTATGTTTTTGTATATATTTAGCATTTTGCATAATATTGATTTGACTGTCAGTAAATACAAAAATATGACAAAATATAGTGTAGGTTATAAGGCAGTAGCTCTGAATAAAATATTTGGTGTGCAAGAATGAGAACCTGAATTGAGATATCAATTAGTCATATAAAAAGCTGTTTGTGATGGCATGTAACCTTCTGTGTAGAGACAGGAAGATTTCAGGGCTTGCCAGTCAGCCATTCTAGCAGAAATAATGAACTCTGCATTTAGTGTGAAACTCTTGTCTCAACAAATAAGTTACAGACCAAGAGAGGGACATACCAACCATAACACACACCTGTTTGTGTATCAGTGTAGGCATGAAAGTATAGGTACACACATGTGCACACACACACACACACACAAGTAATGTTGGAGCGTACATGGTGAGGGCATTCCAGCAATCCTTGTACTTGGAAGGCAGAGACAGGAAGATTATGAGTTTGAGACTACCTTGGACTACTAGCAATAGAAAGTGACCAAAAGCAGGTCAGTACTAGCAATGAGTCCAATCCCGAAGATGATTGGCAGAAATGGGAGAAGTAAAAAAAGGAGACGTCTAAGCTGTATTTCTTTACTTGGTTGACTTGTCAAAGGACAAGGTGTAACACTAGAAGAGCACCTAAAAAGTTAGGAGAAACTAGATAAGAGCACAGGAAAACTTGAAAACTTATACATAAAGCCTGCCTAAATTCTTGCATGGCTGATAAAACTGTGCAGTTATAAGTTGTCAATAAACAAACAACAGAACCTAGAAGAGTGCTGGGGCGTGGCGGAGGAGCTAAACAGAATTTTACTTTCACCAATTGCAGTGAAGTTAGGTGCTTTAAGCTAACTGTCCACTAGAACACAAATCAACACTCTTCTGAGGAACATGAAAAGCTATAGACTCTGCAACCTGTTATTTACAATACCCAGGGTGAAATTTTTAATAAAAGTGAGGGAGCAGAGAGCTTTTGCCAACGAGAGGGCATACACCGGCCACAGGCTCACTCTCCAGCGTCCAAAACAATGATTATTGAATAAATATGAATGAAACAGAATTATAAAGACAGAAGTCATATAAAAATGTTTCAGATCTAAACTTACGCAGATTAAAAAAAAAAAAAAGTATAACTCCTGAATGAAAAAGTTAATAAACTAACGTCATGTAAATTAAAAATGTTTTCAACTCCTCTTGAAAGGATGGAAAGACAAGCTCCAGACAGGGGGAAATGTTTGCAAACCACAAACTTAAACCAACAGTAACAGAAAGATCAAGCAGATGTAATCAAAAAACATGAATCACAGGTCATCAAAGGAGTTGTAGGTGGCAAATCAAGAGATAAAGATAAAGATTATACAATATCATCACAACCACAGAGAGGTTTAACTCACCGTTTAAGAAACAAGACTAAAAGAGTACTTGGTTGATAATAAGTATTAGAAGGAAGCAGACGAACTAGATCTCGAACACTGTTGGAAGGAATGTAAAATGATAATATTCCATTTGGAAGTTAACTTGGCAGCTTCTTTCCTTAGCAGCTTTATTTATAACAGAAAAACAAAACAAAACTGGAAAATAACCATTGTCCATACATGCGTAATAGTTGGACAGAAAATCTGGTAGAGCTGTGTCATGGAGTACTATTCAGCAAGAAAAGGGAAGTACATTTCATGCACCAGAACAGATTATTAAAATTGTTATATTTAGTACAAAAGTCAAATTCAAAGATTACATATTGGATATTTCTAGGTGTGTGAGTTTTTCAAAGTTAAAAGACTGTATTGGGCCTGGCAGTGGTGGCGCACGCCTTTAATCCCAGCACTTGGGAGGCAGAAGCAGGTGGATTTCTGAGTTCGAGGCCAGCCTGATCTACAGAGTGAGTTCCAGGACAGCCAGGGCTATACAGAGAAACCTTGTCTCAAAAAAACAAACAAAAAACAAAAAAAACTGTATTGGTTGGGGACAGATATTATTGCTGCCAGGGGACTGAGATTCAGTGTGGAGTAAGTGAGACTAGAGTGAAGGGATCCTGAGACATGGCTCACCAGTTAAGAGCACTTGTTGATCTTGTAGAGGACCTGGGTTTGGTTCCCAGCGCCCCATGGTGGCTCACAACCATCTGTAACTCCATTCTATATTATCTCACACCATCTAACAGCCACAGGCACCAGATACACCTGTGCTGTATATATATAATATGCATGCAAAACACTCATACAAATAAGATAAAATTAAAAAAATGGCTAAATTTTATTTATTTATTTATTTATTTATTGAGGCAGAGTCTCTATATGTAACCCTGGTTATCCTATAACTCACTATGTAAACCAGGCCTGTCTTGAACTCACAGAAATCTACCTGTCTCTGCCTTCTAAATGCTGGGGTTAAAGGTGTATGCCATCATGCTGGGCCCTAGATAAATATATTTTTATACATATACATATTTATCTATATTTATATGTCTATATTTACGTATGTAAAATGATGATGGGACAGTTCCTGGCAATGGCAGTTAATCTGTATGTGGAATTAATTGCGTACAAATAAGTTCAGGTTTTATAAATGTGAATCTTAATCAAATATAATTCACTGATCATGTGGATTATTTGTTTTATTCTTTTGAACCAAATACTTTGATATCTTAAAATGTGAGTAGTCCTACAATTGAAGTACCAAATAACACTGTGCCTGACACATGATTATCAAGTAGTGAAAGAGCCCCTTCCTCTTATGCCTTTACTTCCCATGTATTCTCATAGTCATCTGGCTGTAGTAGAATTTATATTGTAGGCAATGTAAGAGCAAATATATCCATCCATAGTTATGGGAGGCCTAGGGAGAAAAGCCAGGAATGCAGGTATTTTTCTATCCTGCAAAGTTTTTATGAAAACTTCGACTTAACATTTTTCTTGCATTCTCACTAGGTATGTCGTTCATTACACCATTGTGATTATGTTTCTATGTATTTTAATTGTTTAATTAAAAAATTTCCTTACTTACATGAATATTTTGTTTTTTTACTTAAAATTGGACATTGCATTAAGATTGCCCAATGAATGAAATGGGGTTTCTGAATTCCTTACTTTGGTGACTTGATGAAATTATAAAATTATCTTTAGATTTGGATTTTTGTCACTAGAAATGATGTCACAATGTCTTCAATCTTTTTTTTTTTTTTAAAAGCCAGATGTTTAAGATTTGATTGAGAGAGTAGATGTGACAGAAGTTTTGAAAAAAACATTTAATGCTATATATAAATGTTAATTTTAGCTGTTATAATTAGATAAACCTGAAAATCTGAGAATACTTATAATAAAAACCAGTGGCCCAAACTATTACTCACTGTAACATTGTATATATTAGCTTATCTATTCCTGATAATAGTTTTTAAAAATATTTTCTAGAATTTCGTACTTGAGTATTGTGCTTACATCATTTTCACCACACCCTCTTCTCTCCAGCTCCTCCCACAACACCCCAATCCATCACAAATTTAAGAACTCTTCTTTAGTTAATTTTATTAAATATACAAACACATGAATTTTAATACAACTTGGTGAGATAACTTACTATTCATATATATGCATTTAGGGCAACTACTTCAAATTGGACAACTTATTATGGGGTATATCTCTAGAGAAGATTGATTACCCCTCTCTTAGTGGCCTGTAATTCCTGTAGCACTGTACCTAGGAGTGGGCCCTTGAGTGATTCCCCATCCACATTGGCATATCAAGCTGATGTTGTCATTGGTCCAGGTCACCACATGGTTAAGATTTCATAGATGTCATATATAGAAGACACTGTCTGTTGTGTGACAAAACTTCTCTTGGAAAGACACAACACTCATGTCTACTCACTCCAAATACAACACCCCAAAGTAGAGATACTACTGAAATCCATCTTGATGAGCCAAAGAATTTTATTGGCTTACTTATAGGAATGTGGGTGAGAGGTAACTTTCAGAAGCAGTAATGACTTAAAGACATCTGCATGCATCACCGAAGCCCACTTCAGCATGGGTGTCAGCTCATGAAACTGGGAACTTGGAGCTCACTGTGCAGCCTGAAGGCAGGCAGCTCAAAGTGTTCTTTTTTTTTTAATTATTTTCTTTTTTAATTTAATTTTATTTTTTATTGGATATTTCATATATTTACATTTCAGATGTTATCCCCTTTCCCCATTTCCTCTCCCTAGAAACCCCCTATCCCATCCCCCTCCTCCTTTTTGCTTTTATACCATTTTAATTACATGCAAGTATTAAGGTCAGTTCTAGGTTGAGGAACTAGCAATACAATAGATGCAAATAGTCAAGGAACAAGCAAGACAATAAACACAAATAGTCAAAGAACAAGCAAGGCAACAAAGGTCCGTGAATACTCCCTGTTTCTAAGGACTTACCAAAATATCTTGAGCCTACTTCCCTGTCCGAGCCAAAAGTCATTTCATGTATGAAGCTTACGTCCTTGTTCTAGCCTAAGATTTAGATTCCTGCCTGAAGGCCACTTCCTTGTCCTTGGCCAAGGTCATATTCCTGCCAAGCAGTCTATTTCCTTGTCTTTGCTCTTTCCAAGTGATTTAGTTGATCTAAACTTCTTTCAGGCAGCTTAGGTGGTTTCTGCTTCTTCTAGGCAGGCAGTCTAGGGTAAGAGTCTTGTGTGTCTCAACTCTGTTCATCTGAGTGGGACTCTCAGTTTTTTGTTCTTAATCTGTCAGGGAGGGGCCTAGTGAGTCTAGTTAGCTTCAGGAATTTCCTGAAGCACTTTTGAGTTGTTTACCTTCCTGCTTAAGGAGCTTCCCTGCAAGAAGGAATGTTTCAATCTGGGAGGGAATTGTTACATAGCACCATTACAGTTGTCCTGGTCCTCTGGCTCTTAAAATTTATCTGCCCCTCTTCTGCAATGTTCCTTGAGCTTTCAAAGTAGGGGTTATGTTATAGATGTACCGATTGGAGCTGGGCACCTCATGGTCAGTTGTTCTCTGTATTTTGACCAGTTGTGGATTTCTAATATGGTCTCCATCTGCTGTAAGAATCTTCTTTGATGAGTGGTGAGAGTTGCACTTCTGTGCAGATACTTAGAATGAAGCTGGAAATCACACTAGGTTAGGAAGATGGCATAGTAGGCTCTCCTCTAGGGTTCATGACCTCACCAGCCATAGATGGCAATATTTACAGTACCTGACATGAATTCCCTCCTGTAGAGTAGGCTTCACATCCAATTAGATGGTCTGTGATAACCTCAAAAATATAGGTGTCACTTGTACTTTGGGATATATCTTGTTATGCTCTTGTGATTCTTTAGTTTATAACTGGATTGCTGGTAATCATTTTTTATTAAATGGTCATTTTAAAAAAATTCTGTTCTTTAAAATGACTATAATAAAATCTTAAATATTTTGATATATCTAACATTAATTTCTAAGCAAATGAACATAAAATTTATTGCTATGTTTATATTCTTTTTCTTGCTTTAGATCAATGAACACATTTTTAATAATTTATCTAATAATCCTTATTTCTGAGGCCATCATAAGTACGATCTTGAAATATACCTGGCAAGCTGAAGAAAAATGGGATGAACCTTGGTATAATCAAAAAACAGAACATCAAAGAAATAGCAGTAAGGTATTCTGTGTTGTTCATAATCCAGCTGTAAAGGAAGCTCTGTGGTAGTGATATCTGACGGGGAGGACCAGTGTGATCTCATCATAGCATCGGCTCTTCAGAAGCGCAAGCAGCATGTTGGCATTGGTGTACTTTCCCTAGCTTAAAGCCTAAGTAGAACACACAAGTTTATGTCAAAACAGGTGCATTCTACTTTAGTATTACGAATTCAGGACTTTAAAAAAATCGTCTATTGTACCTTATAAATGAATTAAAGAATACATTGATTTTAATTCATCTGAATAATCCAAGAAGTGTTAAGAGTCTTGACATACAGACAGAATTTAACCTGCAATTTTAGTAAATAATTGTTTTCTAAATTAGCATTTAAATTTGTTCTCTAAATTAGCATTTAAATTAAAATGTACATATTAGAAAGCATTTTGATCTCCAAAGGCAACAAAGCGAGCAGTGTAGGCTCCATGGCCAGTGTCGTGTCATTTACGCTCCACAGAGAGCATAGTGAAGGCAGCTCTGCTGTGCTGTTGCTGCGGTTCACACTGTTGTCACGTCACTCTGCTTCAGAGTCTGCATGACACTTCTTCCTAGAAACCGTGTCCCAATGTGCTTACGTGCCACGAGTATCTTAGTCACCGTGATCTTTAAAGAGTCGTCGTAGGATGGCTGGCACCCTGCACACGGTGTGCTTATGATTGGGGTGTTCACATGCCAGTAATGCTAACTTCTGAAAAGTGACAAGTTGAGTCCTGGAAATGTAACCTTTACCTTCCCTAAGTAAACAGAGGAAATGCAATATTAAAAGAGTTTAGCTTAGGACTTTGGTTCATGATACTAGTTTATCTCCGAATATGGTTTATTTAGACAGGAACTTTTTCATAATCCTCATGGATTTTATCATCAAATAAACATGTCTTTCTCTTTTTTTTCTAGATTCTGAGATTTATTTCTGACTTCCTTGCTTTTTTGGTACTCTACAATTTCATCATTCCAATTTCTCTATATGTGACAGTTGAGATGCAGAAATTTCTTGGATCATTTTTTATTGGCTGGGATCTTGATCTGTATCACGAAGAGTCAGATCAGAAAGCTCAGGTCAATACTTCTGATCTGAATGAAGAGCTTGGGCAGGTGAGTATGATCCTCATGTTTTCTTCTTATCAGAGAATTACATGTAAAAATTCTGATACACTAGAAATATTATAAAGCTTATACCAAAGCACCTTTTACTTTCCTTCAGCGACTTATTTTTTATTCGCTTTATATCCTGACTATTTCTACTTTAGGTCTTAACTTTTTTCTACCATAATTTATCAATATATTTTATGCGATAGTGTATTATGAGCTAAAATTTTAGACCTTTTTAGTTGTGGAATATAAAGGTAAAACTTTGGGGCTAAAGAGATGACTCAGAAATTAGGAGCACATTCTGCTGTTTCAGGGGACGTCAGTTCCTAGCGTTTACACTGGGTATGAATTCAAACTCAAAACTGCCTCTAACTCCAGGTTCAGGGATTGAAAGTCTTTGGATTCCACAACTACCTGCAGTCATGTGTACTATCCACATACACACACACATGTACACACATGATTTTTTAAAAAAGTAAATTTTTAAAAAGGGCAACTATTACCTTACCATTTCATACACATACCCCAAAACTTGCCCACTTTCCCTACGCTGCTGTGCTATAGTCTGACATCTAGTGTGCACTTACATTATGACTCAGAGTGTCGTTTCCAAGCTCCTACTTCCTTACTTGTTCTTTATAATACTGTAATCATATATTTTATCTCCCCTAGAGTTAACTGCTGTTTCTTCATTTTCTTAGTTTTTTATACTTGAAACAAGTTTTTTATAACTATATTTACCATCTCTCTGTGTATAGTCAAATATGTCAGTTAATCCAGAATTTTCCCACCCCACTCTCATGTATAATTTAGGTTTGGCTTTTGTTTTGTTTTCTTTTTCTTTTTGATATGGGGCCATGTTTTTTGCTGCCTAAGCTATGCTTAAACTTCAGAGCTCATCCTGGTATATTGACACATACTTTAATCCCAGCATTCAGGAGGCAGAGGCAGGTGGATCTCTGTAAGTTCGAGGCCAGCCTGCTCTACATAGTGAGTTCTACGACAGTTAGAGCTACATAGTGAAACCCTGTTTTTAAAAAAGAAAACAAAAGAAGAAACTCTGAGCTCAAATGATTTTCCTGTCCCAGCTTTCCCAGTAGCTAAGACTACATATGTAGACTGTGGTATATGTAGACTGTAGCCCTATAGAGTAAATTATTATTTTACAGAGTATTGTAGTTGCCTTTACTCCCAAGAGTATGGACTTTAAAGTACAATTTCATACCTGTTTTTATTTCTTGGTTAAAACAGTTTTTCCGCTTTAATTCTCTAATTTTCCACATTGATCTTTTTTTTAACATTTTTTTTTTGTTTTTCTTTTTTGTTTGTTTGTTTGTTTGGGTTTTTGGTTTTGGGTTGGTTTTTTTTTTTTTTTTGTCTTTTTTTTCAGAGCTGAGGATGGAACCCAGGGCCTAGCACTTGCTAGGCAAGCACTCTACCACTAAGCTAAACCCCTAGCTCTGCACATTGCTCTTTTATCCCGGAATCTCACTGAACTTGTTTATTACTGCTAATAGATTTTTTAAAAAGTGACTTCCCTTGGATGATGTATATGCAAGGTGATTAGATGTGCAAATGGAGATAGTGTGCTGCTTCTTTTTCCTGACTAGAAATCTCAGTACAATGTTGAGTAAAACATGTGAGGACAACCTTATCTTATTATCTCTGATCATAATAGGAAATCATTCAGTGTGATATTACTAAGTTTTGAAGAAGCCTTTATCATAGTGTGTTGTGTTTTTATCATAAAAAGTGTTAGATTTTTATTAAATGATTTTACTATATCTATTGAGATGGTCATTTTATTAATAGAACAAGGGACAAGTATCATTAATCTGATTAATTGTGTATACCAAGTTAATAATGGATTCCTGAGATGTCTTATATACGTATGATATATAAGTCTCTGTATATTTCTGGACTTAGTATACATATATGTGTGTATATACTCATGAGAGATATTGGTCTATGTTTTGTTTTGGTTTGTTTTCCTACAATGGCTTCATTCTCTTCTTTTTGCTTTTCTAGTTACGTGCGCGTGCGTGTGCGTGTGCGTGTGCGTGTGCGTGTGTGTGTGTGTGTGTGTGTGTGTGAGAGAGAGAGAGAGAGAGAGAGAGAGAGAGAGAGAGAGAGAGGTCTCTGTATATTTCTGGACTTAGTATACATATATGTGTGTATATACTCAGGAGAGATATTGGTCTATGTTTTGTTTTGGTTTGTTTTCCTACAATGGCTTCATTCCTTCTTTTTGCTTTTCTAGTTATGTGTGCGTGTGCGTGTGCGTGTGCGTGTGTGTGTGTGTGTGTGTGTGTGTGTGTGTGTGAGAGAGAGAGAGAGAGAGAGAGAGCAAGCGGGGGGAGAGAGAGGTGGAATATGTGTTTATTGAGAAATATGCGTTCCCTGTTTCTATACCATCTCTCCTGGCCTCTGTTCACTTTCTAGGTTATTTATCATCATCAGTTCTACCCTTACTTCAGTGGTAAGTGTCAGATCATACCATCTTGACCAAGAGATAGACGTGAAATTCTTATACCTCATTCCCAGTCACCTCTACAAATGAACATGTATCTAAAGATATATGTGAATTTTAAGTATTTTTATTACCTTGTTTAACACTGACACCTAACCACAAAGGTTTCTTTTGTTTTTGTTTTTTCTTTAGGTGGAATATGTGTTTACAGATAAAACTGGAACACTGACAGAAAATGAGATGCAGTTTCGAGAATGTTCAATTAATGGCCTGAAATACCAAGAAGTCAATGGTAAACTTGTACCTGAAGGCCCAAGCCCAGACGCTGCAGAAGGAAACATGCCTTTCCTTGGTAGTTTTATCCCACCTCAGCAACTCAGCCCATCTTACAGCCTCTTCTCTTAGAACCAGTCCTGAAAGTGAAACCGAGCTAGTAAGCAATTTCCAAATTAATCATTGTGGGTTTCCTATGAATTAGTTCTCTTTAATAAATGTGCCAAGGAGAAATGCCTGTCGGTGAAGCAGCAAGTATATATTTGAAATAGATACCTTTGATCTAGCACCACAAAATAATATTCTGAGACTCTAGTTACAGCCCAGTTTAGCTTGTCATTACCAAGCATCTTTAATTCCTTAACTTAGTAGGCATTCTCAAGTGCAACAGTTAGGAAATGCTGTTACTGCCTTGAAGTGAAAGGAGAAACAATATGTATTTGTGCTTTTGGAGACCTGACTTCTTCACAAGGACATATTCTCCCTAGCTTGTAGTTTATGCCTTCTAAAAAGATACACTTACACCAAAGGCTACTCAAACAGTATCGAAATCTGCAAGTTAGAGCTCTTACTCAAGAAATTCAGGTTGTAGGACTCTTGTTTTAGCTCTTAGGGTATTATGTCTGTTTTCCTATATAGTACTTGGAATGTGCTTTGGTCATGAATGCTATGTCTTTACAGATCAAAGAACATGATCTCTTCTTTAAAGCAGTCAGTCTTTGCCATACTGTACAGATCAGCAATGTTCAAACTGATGGCATTGGGGATGGTCCCTGGCAGCCCAACCTGGCACCTACACAGCTGGAGTACTATGCATCTTCACCAGATGAAAAGGCTCTGGTAGAAGCTGCAGCAAGGTGATTGAGTCTGATTTTCTGATCCTCAGAGAATAATCTTGAAACAAATGTTAGAATATTAGAAAACTGTCATATAAAGTTCTCAAATATAAGTTTTAATGAACTCTTAAAAATTGTTTAGTATGAATTTTATATAATAAAACTTGTGAGAATATTTTGCATTGTTTTGGATGTAGTCTAGCCTGTCATGTTCTTTTTTTTTTTTTTTTTAATTTTTTTATTGGATATTTTATTTATTTACATTTCAGATGTCACCCCCTTTCCCGATTTCCCCTTCCTAGAACCCTCTATCCCATCCCCCTCCTCCTTTTTGCTTTTATACCATTTTAATTATGTATTGAGGTCAGTTCTAGGTTGAGGGTCTAGCAATACAATAGATGCAAATAGTCAAGGAACAAGCAAGGCAATAAACGAAGGTCCGTGAACACTCCCTTGATCACTGTTTCTAAGGGCTTATCAGGATGGTCTGTCATGTTCTTAAGAGTGTCACATTATTTAAAGACAATATTGTAACTTAAACTTTCAGTTAATGTATCTTCATCCAAACCAAGTTATAAAGTTATACTGTGAAACATGAAATATCTCCCCCTAATTTTATTACTTCTTTTTATTCCTAGAGCTGGTATTATATTTATAGGCATTTCTGAAGAAACTATGGAGGTTAAAGTACTTGGAAGATTGGAAAGGTAAATTCTTTGAAATATGTAATAATCTATAATAAGTACAGGACAGGGATCAGAAAATTTGACCTATAGGTCTATTCTGTCCTCCAGTCTGTTTTTGTATAGCCCGTGAGCTATGTTAGATTGCATTTAGAGCTGTTTATGAAAGAAAAAGAGAGTAAGGGAGAGGAGAGAGAAGAAAATAGCTAGGGTAGTATGGAGGCTGTAGCCAGATGATCACAAGTTCAAGACCTGCCTAGATCATAAAGTGAGCCAGCTAGGAAACTTAGTAAGAACCTATCTCAAAATGTAAAAAACAAAAGAAAGACTGGGGATATAGTTTAGTGTTAGAACACTTGTCTTGTATGCAAGTGTAAGTCCTAATATACAGCAGAGAGATATATAGTCTATAAAGTCTAAAATACTGGCTGATTATGTAAAACACTTGCTAACCTCTGCTGTAGAGTGATGTCAGTATTACATTGTATCTTATCACAATTACAACAGTATCCCTTATACTGAATTTACTACCTATTTATATTAAAACACTCATGTGGTTGAGATTCCATAGGTCATTAGAAAAAGAAATTTCTTTATCTTTTGTTTTTGTGGTACTAGGAATCAAAGCCACTGCCTCAGGAATGTTAGGCAAATGCTGTGCCATGAAGCTGCACCCCAATATAAGTTCCTTTGTGTTGTCTGTGATTTTATGTCTAGGCATTCAGGAACATAAGTTGGTCCTGTTGCCTGTTGTTTGTGTACCTCAACCACTGCTATGCTTTTCCATACTAAAGAAGTAAGGCCTGTTCAGAAGCTGCTTTCATGAGGGAACCTGTTGTCAGCGAAGAACATTGATTGCTTACACATCATTATAGAATTATTTCCTGGAAAGTTTTTCAAGCCTCACTACAGTTATCCTCATAAGTTTTCTCTCAGATCATTACAGAGACATTTGCTTCCTGACCCTTCACCTCAACACCCACCCAGGTCCAGAACCACTGCTGACAAACCTTTAATACTGCATAAAGGTTGAATTGGGCAGATGTGTTAGGACAGGAGATGATAGAGAATCGGGCAGAGCTGGGTTCCAGTCCTTCTCTACTACTTACCAGCTTATTGAATAATAATCTTTCTAGTGGTCCTCACTTTGGCTTTTGTGGGAACCAAGTGACCCAAGGTCTGTAAAGTAGATGGTAGCTGCTGAGGATGGAATGTCACCTCCTTTGTGTGCAGTACTATTATTGATAATTTAGAGCCTATCATCATGCAAAGACAGTTTTCCTTTCCTCCTTTATGCTTGTCTTCTCTTATTCTTTCCAAATATTCAGATGTTAATACTCTAAGAATTATAGGATTATCATTCTTAATTTTTAGGTACAAATTGCTTCATATTCTGGAATTTGATTCAGATCGTAGGAGAATGAGTGTAATTGTTCAGGCACCTTCAGGTAATCAAACTAAACTTTTATGAATATTTATTTACCTGATACAGAGCTTGATAACTAGTTTGTTTGGTGTTTTTTAGGTGAGAAGCTTTTATTTGCTAAAGGAGCAGAATCTTCAATTCTCCCTAAATGTATAGGTGGAGAAATAGCAAAAACCAGAGTTCATGTTGATGAATTTGCTTTGGTAAGTAAAGATAGCTATGGTTTAAAAAAAGAAAATAAAAACAAACTTGAAAAATACACTTGTGAAAAGGTTGCGGTTTCATCTTTTTAATAGATAATTCAGGTTTTAGAAATTCTATAATTCTTTGTTCTTTTGCATTAAATGTTGACTCTTTATACTTATAAAAACTGATTTTTGCCCGGCGGTGGTGGCGCACGCCTTTGATCCCAGCACTTGGGAAGCAGAGACAGGTGGATTTCTGAGTTCGAGGCCAGCCTGGTCTACAGAGTGAGTTCCAGGACAGCCAGGGCTACACAGAGAAACCCTGTCTGGAAAAGCCAAAAAAAAAATAAAAGCTGAAACATTCCCGTCAGTGGTGGTGCACGCCTTTAATCCCAGCACTTGGGAGACAGCGGCCAAAAAAAAAAACAACTGATTTTTAACCTAGTCACTTGAAATTTTCTTCCAACATGTTCTAGTAGAGACTTCTGGTTGCATATCCTGCCCAAACTGTACCCTTAATGAAAATGAGTATTTGGGGCTTAGAGTGAAGCACAAATCTTTGGGTTTCATCTTCTGAATGGCTAGGTGTCTTTGTTTTCCTTTTCCTCCCTTTCCTTCTTCCCTTTCTCCCTCCCTAATTTACCCTGGGCCTATGGTAGAAAGGCAGAAACAAGACAAACGCTTGAGCCCAGAAATGCAAGAGCAAGTGGGGCAACATAATTAAACCCAGACTTTTAAAGAAAAAAAAAAATTAAGTGTGTGGTTTAATGCAGAGAACATACTAATAAAGCAGAAACAGGCTTACTAGAGGAATATGGAGGAATTCCGGGGAGTGGAGAAACTGAGAGATTGCACATATTGTATAAATCAGTAGCCTTAAACAGTTTGTCAGTCTACAAAAGGTAGAAATGAAGTTATAAACTGACTTAGTTATATACCTAGGCTTACACCAAAAGAGAAAGGAAAAGATATATCTAATGAATGGGTGCTCATAGCCCGAATTGGAAAAGCCTAGATCCCTGGTGTGATGAATGGATAAAATATGACAGCAGTGTAATGACATATTACTTAGTCATTAAGAGAAATGAGGTACTGGTATCTTGTAGATGCTACAACATGGATGAATATTAAAAACTTTGCTGAAAGAGACCACACAGTATATTTATATGGAAGATCCAGGATAAGGCAGGTTCATAGAGATAAAACAAGTGAGCAGTTTCCAAAGGCTTCTGGATGAAGGGAAAAGAAGGGAGTGACTTCTGATGGATAGGGAATCCATTGCGGGTAAAATATTCTGGTAATGGTAACAATTTTGTAAGTATTCTAAAAGCACTGCATGGTACTCTTTAAAAGAGTTAATTTTATGTAATGTGATTCTGATTTAAAAGGAAAAACACAAGAAACTCTTCCAAAAGCAGAAAACCTAATTCAGGATCTCTCCTGCTCATATTTCTATGTGTGCTTCATACTTGGGCTTCTCCTTACCTACTTGGTTTGCAGTTGCCTACAATCTAATTCATCTACCTACTATACTACCTAACTGCATAGACATTTTGTTGTCTAGAACAGTATTCTGTATAGTTATTGTAGAGTGAATTAATTAGTACATGTATTAATATCTAATGGCCTCTTAAATGTTATTTTCAAGAGTGTTATATACAAATCAGGAAATGGCACTATTTACAAATTTGCTAAACATGCTCATATGGTATTTTAAAATCTGCTCTCTTCAAGTTCTATTGCTAGAACATTTATTTTGAGTTTTTCTAAGGAAAATATATAGTAAGAAATTATCTTATATATATCTTTAGAATTGGATGCTAATTTTCAAAGATTAAGAAAATTTGAAGTCTATATCAAAGTAGTCAAGTACAGATTGCTAAGTTTGTGTAGTGCCAAGTCACAGGTGAAGACAAAATGACTGTACTTAAAGTCAGGTTACAAATCTGGCTCTTACAGAGGTGTGTGCCTGTCTTTCCTTTCATTTCTTTTAGAAAGGGCTGCGGACACTGTGTGTAGCTTACAGACAGTTTACAGCTAAAGAGTATGAAGATGTAGACAGGCGCCTGTTTGAGGCCAGGACTGCCTTGCAGCATCGGGAAGAGAAGTTGGCTGATGTCTTCCAGTACATTGAGAAAGACCTGATATTGCTAGGAGCTACAGCAGTGGAAGACAGGCAAGTATCAGAAATAGGCAGTATCTTTCTCTCTTTTTTTCAAAGATTTATTCATTTATTTATTTATTTTACCCATTACAAATGGTTGTGAGCCACTATATAGTTGCTGGGAATTGAACTCAGGACTTCTGAAGTAGCTGTCAGTGCTCTTAACTGCTGAGCCATTATCCAGCCCCCAATATCTTTTTTTTTAAAGAACATTTTAGTCAAGTGCTTCTAGTGTATGAAAATAAATACCATTAATTAACATCCTGTAACAAAATAGAAAACTAAAGCTTTAATTTTTCTACTCTGGATAATGCTGTTTTATTCTAGCATTAGATATTAAGATATCTAGATATTTGAAATAGATAAAAACAAACAATTATCTGTATTATATTTCTAGTTTACTATTCCTTAGTGTCTCATACTGTCACCAAACACTCGCACATCTCTCTATCCTCCCCTTTCCACCACTGCCCAATCTCCTTCATGCTTCCATAATACCACACTGACTGTTGTGCTGTGTACCACTTGTTGGTCCTGCCTTTGTTCTTCAGCAAGGCTGTGCATTAGTGAACAGATGTATTCACAACTAACTCTCATCCAGGAAGATCTTTTCTGACAACTGACGTGATTGAAAATGCTCTTCTTTGCGTTGCTGTTTTATTTTGTGTTTTGATGCTATATTAAATTATTTGTTTAAAGAGTTTTCTCCTCTGTTAGCATATAAATTTCTTGCAACTTGCTCAGTTTTTTTTAACCCGGCCTCTGTATCAGCATTAGTTTGAATTAAATTGAATTCTGTGAATCAAATTGTTTTTTATAAGTTAAGCCTATTCTCTTGTGTTTCTTGTATCTACAGAGGTATACGTGTTTCAGTGTGGATTTTCATTATCCTTTCAGTTGTTTTCATGAGATGTCTTAAACTGACATGAAGGTCTGTAGTCTGATGGTTAGCTCTAGGTAGCCTTCATAAACTTATTTCTTCAGGACTGGGGTAGAGGGAGATCTTTGGTTTGAAATTTCAGAATCTGTAGTGGCACAAATGCATCAGGCCTTAATTCAGTGCCCCTCTCCCAATACCACTTCCCAGTGAAATAAGTTTATGAAGGCTACCTAGTTAGTTGGGTTCATAAAAACCAACTTTGTTGACAATACCCTTAAAAACATACAGTTATGAATTTTAATTGACTTTGAACTAGATAGCCACTAATAGTTTATTCTTGTTTCTTACATAATAAAAGAAAATGTCAGTTATGTTGATACACTATACTTTACATGTATTGTGTAGCTTATACTTAACATGTGCTACAGGAGTTATTATTCACTACCAATTTTTTGTCTTTTATTTTTAGACTACAAGATAAAGTTCGAGAAACTATTGAAGCACTGAGAATGGCTGGTATTAAAGTATGGGTACTTACTGGAGACAAACATGAAACAGCTATTAGTGTGAGTTTATCATGTGGACATTTTCATAGGACTATGAATATCCTGGAACTTATCAACCAGAAGTCTGACAGTGGATGTGCTGAGCAGTTGAGGCAGCTTGCCAGAAGGTAAGACAGCAATGTCTGAGCCAGTTTGCTACTTCCTGCTTTGATCAGCCTATAGATAAAAGGTTGTTTTAAATTTAATTTTTTAATTAAAAAACAATTTTTAATGTTTGATTTTATGCATATGGCTGTTTTCATACACATATGTCTGTGTTACCATAT
This sequence comes from Mastomys natalensis, assembly GCA_021653895.1. NCBI lineage: Eukaryota > Metazoa > Chordata > Mammalia > Rodentia > Muridae > Mastomys > Mastomys natalensis. The sequence goes on from JAJTUV010000805.1 coordinate 232,477, forward strand.
GCATGCCTTGCACCCACTGTGAGTATAAGAGAGTATTGCATCCCATGAAACTAGAGTTGAAACAATGGAGTCTTTTTTCTGATGTATGTTTTTAGCATCTTTGTCATAAATAAAGTGTATGTGAGTGTGTAGACGTTCATCTGGGTCCTCAGATCTATTCTGTTAGAGTGTGTCTGTGTGCTAGTGCCATGGTGTTTACCACTGTGTTGTAGTTTGACTTGTAGTCAGGAATGGTGAATCTTGCAGTAGTGTTTTCATTGTTCTGGATTGCTTTAGCTATTTTTATTCTTCTTTATAAATTTTAATATTGTTTTTCAATTTCTGTGAAGAATTACATTGGATTTTTTTGTGGAAATTGCATTAAATCTGTAGATTGGTTTTAGAGGGAAAGACGTTTTCACAATATTAATCATACCAATCTATGTTATAGGAGGTCTCTTCATCATTTGCTGTCTTCTTTCTTTAGTTGTTTTAAAGTTTTACTTGATTAATTCTTTATCTTTTGGGGTTTTTATTGTTTTACTTGTGGATGATGAGACTGTTACCCTGACTTTTTCTCAGTCTGTTTGTCTTTGGTATATAGGAAGGCTACTGATTTGAGGTTAATTTTGCAACCTGCCATTTTCCAGAAAGTAAGAACTTTTAAACTCGATAATGTGTATGGTCCAGAGATTGATATTTAAGAACCATGCTTTGGACTTTGAATGAGTAAGTTTATTAAGTATATTGCAAGCAAAAGTAAAAGCATAAATAGTAAGTAGTAGATCACAGAAGAGTAGATTCATAGGGAAACATGACCAAATTAGATGATGTTAGCAGTCCAGTTGAGTCAATAGGCGAACATTGCATCATCAAATCAGTCTTAAAAACATCCAGAAGAAATCCAGTAGAGAAGCTTCATTGGGGCAGCCAGCTAGAGTTCACGTTCTGGAGTCTGGATTGGAATAGAGTATTCCATCGGAGGAGCATCCTAGTAAATGAACATAGCCGCAGTTAGAAAACATCATATATCAGGCGCCTACAATCATCCAGCGGAATCCAGCTGAGAAGCTGAGACAGTCAAATGGAGTTCCTGATTGAGAGTCCCAGGCAGAGTCCTCTCTTTCCTCTCCACAAATGAGCTTCCATATTCCCTTTCTCCACTGTTTGCAACTTTTTTTGAAATAGTCTACTTTCTGTTTTTATTTCTAAACTTATTGCGTTTAATTATTATTCCAGCTGTTGCCCCCAAGCCCCTCCCACAGTTATGCTGTTCCTCTTCCCCTTTGCTTCCAAGAGGGTGCTCTTTCCTCCCCTCCCCACCCTGGGGCCTCAAGTCTCTACAGGATTAGGCACATCTTTTCCCACTGAGGCTAGACCAGGCAGACCTCTGCTATAACTGTCCCAGTGGCCTTGAACCAGCCTTTGGTCCTGGCTGGTTGGTGGTTCAGTGTCTGGGAGCTCCCAGGGTTCAGATTCGTTGAGACTGCTGGTCTCCCTGTGGGGCCACACTCCCCTTCAGTTCCTCAGGCCTTCCCTGATTCAACCATGGGGTCGCTGACAGCAGGCCAGTGGTCGCATCTGTCTCAGTCAGCTGCTGGTAGGGCCTCTCACCATGCTAGGATCCTCTCTGTAAGCACAACATAGCATCAGCAATAGTGTCAGGCCTTGGTGCCCATACCCTTGATATGGATCCTAGGTTGGTATGGTCACTGGATGTCCTTTCCTCCAGTCTCTTCTGCAGTTCTTTTAGACAGGATCAATTCTGAGTCAGAAATTTTGACTGTGGGTTGGTAACCCTGTCCCTACACTTGAGGCCCTGTCTTTCTCCTGGAGGTGGACACTTTGAGTTCCCTCTCCCCACAGTTAGGAATTTCATCTAAGGTCACTCCCATTGATTCCTGAGTCACCTCCCAGGTCTCTGTTACGTTCTAGAGGGTCCTCCCACCACCCACTCCCAGAGACTGCATATGTTCCATTCATTCACCTGTCCCTCCGGGCTTCTCTCCTGTTCCCCACCCCCCACCTGATCCTGTTCCCCCTTTTCCCTCCCCACCCCTCTCCCACCCGGGTGCCTCCATCCCTTTGCCTCCTGTGATTATTTTGTTCCTCTTCGAAGTGGGACTGAAGCATCCTCATTTGGGCCTTCTTCTTGTTCAACTTCTTACTGTCTGTGGGTTGTATCCTAAGTATTTCATATTTTTTGATTAATACTGATTTATAAGTGAGTACATACCGTGCATGTCCTTTTGTGTATGGATTACCTCACTGGAGATGATATTTTCTAGTTCAATCCATTTGCCTGCAAAATTTATTATGTCCTCGTTTTTAATAGATGAATAGTATTTCCATGTGTAAATGAACCACATTTTCTGTATCCATTCTTCCGTTGAGGGACATATGGGTTGTTTCCAGCTTCTGGCTATTACAAATAAGGCTGCTATGAACATGGAGTGTGTGTCTTTTTGGTATGGTGGGGCATTTTTTAGGTATATGCCCAGGAGTCATATTGGTGAGTATTCAGGTAGAACTATTTCCAATTTTCTGAGGAATTGCCAGATTGATTTCCAAAGTGATTGTACCAGTTTGCAATCCCTCCAGCAATGGAAGAGTATTCCTCTTTCTCCACATCCTCACCAGCATGTGGAGTCATAGAGGAAAGGGAGACTGCAGCCAGTGTTCTGCTACGGAGCTGGACTAAGACTGAGGGGACTGGATCTCGAGGAGCAGAAGGAGAAGTAAATAGCAGCCGCCAGCATACCTGCTTCCCAGGCAGGAGCAGCCTCCCTTGAGTTTTTGATCTTAGCCATTCTGATTGGTGTAAGATGTAATCTCAGGGTCATTTTGATTTGCATTTCCCTGATGACTAGGACTTTGAACATTTCTTTAAGTGCTTCTTGGCCATTTGAGATTCTTCTTTTGCAAATTCTTTGTTTAGCTCTGTACCTTATTTATTTATTTTTTTATCAATTTTGCATTTCAAATTATATCCCCCTTCCCGGTTACCCCTCCACAATCCCCGATCCCATCTCTCATTACCTCCTTCCTCTTTTCCTCTAGTAGATGGAGGGTGCTCCTCCATCTACTCACCCATTCCCACCTCGCCCACTCTAGCTTCCCCTACACTGGGGCATTAAACCTCCAGAGGACCAAGGGCCTCCCCTCTCATTGATGTCAGCTAAAGCCATACTCTAACACGTATGTATCTGGAATCCTGGCTCCCTCCATGAATATCCTTTGGGTAGTGGTTTAGTCCCTGGGAGCTCTGGGTGGTCCAGTTAGTTGATACTGTTCTTCCTATGGGGTTGCAATCCCCTTCAGCTCCTTCAGTCTTTCCCCTAGCTCTTCCATAGGGGTCCCCGGGCTCAGTCAGATGGTTGGCTGTATCTGCATCTGTATTGGTCAGGTGCTGGTAGAACATCTCAGGAAACAGCTATATCAGGCTCCTGTCAGCAAGTGCCTCTTGGGATCAGCAATCCTGTGGAGGTTTGGTGTCTGCAGATGGTATGGATCCCTAGGTTGGGGTGGTCTCTAGATGGCCTTTCCTTCAGTATCTGTTGCATTTTTTTGTCCCTGTCTTTCCTTTGGACAGGAACAATTCTGAGTTAAAAATTCTGAGACGTGTGGGTGTCTTCATCTCTCAACTGGGGGCCATGCCTATCTACTGGAGGCGGTCTCTACATTCCCCTTTGATGGATATTTTGGCTAAAATCATCGCCATTGGCTCCTGGGAGCCTCTAGCTTCACTGGAGTCTGAGACTTTCTAGTGGCTACCCCCAGTTCCTCATTCCCCACTGCTACATGTTTCTATTCAGTTTAACAAATTCATACATGTGAACAGTGAATCTTGATCATGTGTATCTCGCACTCTCTGTTCTCATTCTTTCCAGGCAGTGCCTGCATGCCCTCTTTATTTTCATTTGTATTTTTGATTTTTTTGTAACCTACTATTTAGTGCTGTCTGCTGGAATCCTGATTCATCATGTATCTTTTTTAAGTAACTACAGCTGCTGTGAATTCATGAGTGAAATGGTCATGTGATGTCCAAAAAACACTTCACAGCAATCCTGCCCATCCTGCTCTTACATTCTATTCACGTCATCTTTCACAGTGTTCTCTCATCCATGAGTGGGAAAGGGAGGGTGATATGGACATCTTAGGGAAGTTTTTCTCTTCAAGGCTGAATACAGCATTAATCTAAAGGTATAAGCATAGATTTTAGAAGGCAGTTTGATCTCGCTAGCTGTGGGCTTTTGCCCAGGTTTATAGTAGCAGGCATGAATTCCCTCTTGTGGAGCAGACCTCAACTTTCATCCAGATGTGACCCCGTAACTGTCATGGCACTGTTTTACCAGTTGGCACATCTTGCTTGGTATGTCACTATTATAACATGCAAAGGCAACCGCTGGGCAATACCACTAGTGGCCTGCAGGGCACCTTCTGACACTCTGAAAACTAGCCAGCAGGGAGGACGTTTTCAGTTCAGTTTCAGGATGGTTTCTCAAAAAGATATTTTTTTGGTAGTGTATTATAGGTTCAGAGGATGAATCCATAATAGTAGAGACAGCATGGTAGTCAAAGTGGGAAGTTAAGTATTTTTTATTGTAAGCATGAGGGAGAAACTGGAAATATGCATGTCTTTGAACTCTTTTTTTTTTTTTTTTTTTTTTTTGAGACAGGGTTTCTCTGTGTAGCCCTGGCTGTCCTGGAACTCACTCTGTAGACCAGGCTGGCCTCAGACTCAGAAATCCACCTGCCTCTGCCTCCCAAGTGCTGGGATTAAAGGGGTGCGCCACCACCGCCCGGCGTGTCTTTGAACTCTTAAACTTGTCTCCAGTGGCATACTTCCTGCAGCCTTGCCTGTTCCTCCTAAAACTTCCCAAACAGGGCCCTGAAGACCAAGTTTACAGACACCCAAGCCTATGGGGGAACATTCCTCATTTAAACCACCACATTCTATTCCCTGTCCCCCAAATTACAATGCAAAATACATTTATTCCTACTTCATATGTTCCCATAGTCTTTCATAGTCTCTATACTGTTTATAAGTCTAATCTCTTCTGAGAATCAGTGTATACTTTTTAATTGTAAGCTCGTATAAAATTAAAAGGCAAATTACATACCTAACATGTGTCACAGAACATACATTTCCATTCTAAAAAGGAATGGGGCATGTTGAATTACTATACCGAAGCAAGAATGAAACCCAGCATGGCAAACTCCAAATCCTGCAAGATCTGTATCTGATGTCAAAGACCATAGATGGCACCACCACTCCAGCTTTGCTCCATACAAACTACATTGCTTTCTGGGTCTGCTTCTGTTCCCCTTACACAGTTTTAAGATACCCAGGTCTCTGGCACCTCCAATGTCTTGAGGTCTCCAGTACAACCCTGGTTTCACTTTCACAGCTTCATGCCCTCTCAGGTCCTTCTTGCAGGGAAAGCTGCATTTTGTCTGGCTCCTCAGGCTCTCTGAAACCATGGTGAAACAATCTAGAGTTCCTTCACTCATGCCTCATTGTGCCTCTAAAGCTAGCACTGCACTGACTGCACTGCCATCTTGAATATCCAAAGTCACTTGGAATGGATCCTGACTATATTGAATCACATTATAGCAGCTCTTTTACTTAGTTCCTTACTGAACCAGAAAGTGGCTCAGGCTGTTTCTCAGGTTGGAAGCTTCTCTGGATAGGGTCTTACTGTGAAGGTACCCTTTTTCTCCTTTTCTTTATTTCAGTGCAGAGTGGGCCGTGTGTTTGTATGTGTGTGTGTGTGTGTGTGTGTGTGTGTGTGTGTGTTCGTGCACGCATGTGTGTACATCACAAATGCCGTTCCCCGGGCCTCCCTCCCACAGTTCTTCCTCCATTCATTCCCCTCTCCTTTTCTGAGAGGGTGGGGACCTCCCTGGGTATTCCCCTGACCCTGGTGCATCAAGTTTTGGTGCATCCTCTCCCTCTGAGGCCAAACAAGGCAGCCCTGTTGGGGAACTGATACCACAGTCAGCTTTAGGGAGAGCCTCTGCTCCAGTTGTTGGGGGACCCATGTGGAGACTGAGCTGCATATCTGCTACAATGTGCTGGGGACCTTGTTCCAGCTGGTGTATGTTCTTTGGTTGGTGATTCAGTCTCTGAGAGCTCCCAGGGGTCCAGGTTAGTTGACTCTGTTGGTCTTCTTGTGGAGTTTCTATGCCTTTCAGGGCCTTCAATCCTTTCCCCAACTCTTCCATAAGAGTCCCAGACCTCTGTCCAATGTTTGGCTGTGGGTATCTGTATCTCTTTTAGTCCTCTTTTGTGTAGAGCCTCTCACAGGACAGTTATGTTAGGTTCCTGTCTGCAAGCATAACAGTATTTTAATAATGTCAGGGATTGGTACTTGCCCATGGGATGGGTTTCAAGTTGGGCAAGTTACTGTTTGGCAGTTCTTTCAGTTTCGGCTCCATCATTGTCCCTGCATTTCTTTTAGACAGGACAAATTTTGTTTCCAGAGTTTTGTGGTGTCCTCCAGTGAGGGCTCCTGCCTAGCTATAGGAAGTAGCTTCTTCTAAAGGGAGAGGTTAATTAACATTCTTCAGACAACAGGGGGGAACCAACCTTTTGGTTGGGACAAATTCCACAGGATGAACCATTGGCCACCCACAGACAAGGGAAGTCCTTGCCATCTCATTGTTTCCAAGGCTGGGAGACAACCGGGGCTTCGGGGAAATTGCCGATCTGGAGACTCAGACTCAGAGCTCCAGAATCTCTCCACCCAGCTCGCTAAGTTCCCACTGGCGGGTCGCTACCTTGCTAGCCTATGCTTCAAAACCCCCACGGCCTTGCATATCTGGCAAACCTAGCATTGTCACCATACCTTTCTCTCTGGAACCCAGTAGAACCAACGTGGCGGGAAAGAAAACACCACACAAACTTAGTTCAGAAACAATGGTAACTCAATCTCTGGGTGCAAGAACTAGAAACTAGAATCCTAGTCTTGTATCTATATTAAATCTTAAATCCTCCTGTGTCGAATACTGGCAGATCTACCATAGAAACTGGGAAACACTAGTAGCTACATTTTGTCCTCACAGTCCCCATCCTAAAAGACCCTCTCTCTCTCCTGCTTCCTCTCTTCCCATCTCCAACCCAGAAGTCCCTCCTCCTCACCCAGTGATTGGCTCCTTTACTCTTTAGGGACTGGTTCAGGAGAAGTCACTTGAGTAGTGACTCACTCCTCAGCAGCAGCCTCTCCCAGGAGAGCAGAATTAGCATCAAAATGCAAATAGCACCCAGCCTATGCACAACTTGGCCTCATAGGATGAATTAGGTAGTGTTCTCCTTAACAATTACAGCTTTTCTTACTTGGCTATAACATTAAGCTTCCTAGTGCTGTTTTTCTCCAAAACTCTACATTTTGTTTTTCTTTCTGCTCCACATGGCTCTTCTTCATTGTAGATCTGTATAAGCATTATAATTAATAACCACACCACAAAATCAATGCTATGCAGTCTAGACATTTCTCCCACTTAATTCCGTTTTCTCAAGTTAATTTTGCCCCAGGTAAGTTCTTAGGACTTAGAGAGAAGGCAGCCACTTTCCTTGCCAAAATAGCACAGGAATAGACTCTAGCCCCATTACTGTTAAAGTCCTTGCTTCCCTCTGAAACTTCTTAAGCCATGCCTCTTAGTCTGCCCTTTTTTTTTTTTTTTTTAGCACTATCAACGAGGCTGCTGCTGGGATGGCCTTATGAGTGCTGATGACAGCATTGAATTGCTTTCTAGTCAGAATTCCATAGTCTTCCACATTCCTACAAACAAAACAAAACCAACCAGAAAGTCAACATGGTCATGTTCTTCATAGCAACAACCCATTTTCTTATACCAGCTTTTGTATTCTTTAGTTTTACTATTGCTATGATGAAGTATCATGACCAAGGTACTTTATAGAAGAATAAGGTTCTTTGGGTGTATAGTTCCAGGGGGCTAGAGTCTGTAATGTCAGAGACTGCATGGCAGCAGGCAATGAGAAGTTGAGAACTCACGTCCTTTACTGCCACCATGAAGCAGAGAGTCAAAGAGATATTTTTTTTAAAAAGATTTATTTATTTTGTGTATATGAGTTCTGTACCTGTCTTCAGACACATCAGAAGAGGGCATCGGATCCCATTACAGGTGGTTGTGAGCCACCATGTGGGTGCTGGGAATTGAACTCAGGACCTCTGGAAGAGCAGTCAGTGCTCTTAACCAGTGACCCATTTCTCCAGCCCCAAAGAGATATTTTTAAGAGTGCAACTTCTAGACAAGTCTTTGCACTTCGTCTTGGAAACTGTGCTATTCTGAGAGCACGTGAATACTCTTGGGGTGAGTTAATGTTTAAGAAGAGTAACGGCAGGAACAAGTTAACTGTCCAAAATGGTTTGAGATATATGTGTATATTCTAGAATTACTTATTGGTTATTGAAAATTATGTTGCACCCGCAAGCTTGGCTCAGTGGGTAAATGTGCCTATTACCAAGTCTGACTACACAAGTTCTGAGATCCACATGGAAAAAGTGAACCATTTTTTTCAAGTTGTTCTTTGACTTCTACATGTATGCATACACATATATACACACAATAAATAAATAAAATGTAAAAATTTTAGAAAGTAATATCACTTAAAAATACTGACAAATTTAAGGAAGATACAATGTTGATAATCCTATACAAGTATGTAAAGTTTACTGATTGTATTTTTGCATGTTTTCTTTTGGTCTTCTATATGTGTTCTTTTGGTAAATTTGTTATAATCATTAGTAGTATTCATTTCTCTTTTGGTACAAGAGCTATATTTTTATTTCACCTTTCAGGTATTACAACTGAGTTTGTTCACTTATACATAAGTCATTCAATAGTTGTCAGGTTGAACTGTCCATCTTTCAATAAGTAAATAATCTGGCTTCAGAGTATGAAATAGATAATTATTTTCTTTTCTAGAATTACAGAGGACCATGTGATTCAGCATGGGCTGGTAGTAGATGGGACCAGCTTATCTCTTGCACTCAGGGAACATGAAAAACTATTTATGGAAGTCTGCAGAAACTGTTCAGCTGTATTATGCTGTCGCATGGCACCTTTACAGAAAGCAAAAGTAAGTATAGATCATAAAAAAGTCCCATTAAAATATTTAAAGGTCAGCCGGGCGGTGGTGGCGCACGCCTTTAATCCCAGCACTTGGGAGGCAGAGACAGGCGGATTTCTGAGTTCGAGGCCAGCCTGGTCTACAGAGTGAGTTCCAGGACAGCCCGGGCTACACAGAGAAACCCTGTCTCGAAAAACCAAAAAAAAAAAAAAAAAAAAAAAAAATATTTAAAGGTAAAAATACTCTTTAAGGAAGGAAGTGAGAGAGAAGTAAAGAAAGGAAGGAAAGAAAGAACAAGATAATTCTTTATTAAAAGTTATCAACATCAACATAGGGGCACACACCTGTAAATCCTAGCATCCAGGAGGCTGAGGTGAGAGAACTGCAAGTTTGAGGTGAGCCTCAACTATCAAATTATCAAGAAGGAAGGGAAGAGGGAGGGAGGGAAGAAAAGAAGAGGAGGCAGCAATTATTAAGTTATAAATAAGGAAAGTTGAAACCCAATTTACTTTTATCATCTTCTTATGATAAACTATATACAAGAAATACTTAAATTTTAGGTATCTAGGATTCAACTGAAAACCTACTCAAACAATTTTTATAAATTTTTGGAATATCTTGAGGTTTTAGACTCTTTACTTCATAAACCATTCTTAGTAAGCCATCAAGATGACTTGTTCATCAGGTAAAGGCACCTGCTGCTAAGCCTGACTGCCTGATTCCATCCTCAGGCCCCACATGGAAGAAGGAAAGAACAAACTTCCATGAGTCCTCCTTTGATTTCTATAAGTGTACCCATATACATAGACACACATGCATACACACAAAATGCACAATTTTTAAAGAAATATAATATTCTTAGTAATGCAAATAAAGTACTGGTTGTTTTACATACAGACATCCAAGCTTATTTAGATTTATGAAATTTTGCATGGAGATTAAAATTAGAGCACAGACATGTCTCTTCTCTTGTAAGAACACATCCAAGGATTCTACAGCAAGGGTCAATGGGTAAAGGCACTGTCAAGTCAGACTGGTGACCTTGATTCCATACTTGAGACTCACATAAAGGTGTAAGGACTGCACCGGCTCCCTAGAGCTGTCATCTGACCTGCTAACACTAACCATCTCATGTGTACCCTCCTCTCCTCCAAATGCACAGGGTTAAAAAGTATTTTTAGAAGAATTCCAGATAAACTTGTTTTGATTTCACTGACTATAATATTTTCTTAAATCTTGAGATTGAGCTAATCAGACTAAATATCAAATAGAGTATTTTCTTCCTTGAGAATTTTGTCTGACAACTCAGTGAGTATATTTATTTAAATAAATTGTTAGTCTTATAAAAATTTTAGAATACATTTAAAAAATTCTTTTTTTCCTAAAATCCAAGCAGAAAACTACTTTGTTCGGATATTTCTGAAAGACTTTCTTAAACCCTAATCTCCATACCCTCCAAAAGGTGGACCTTACTGCATGTGCTGTCTAGCGTGAAGCTAAATGCCGTCCTCACCACCGTACTATTACAGAAGATTTCAGATAGAGGGTATTACACAAATACAAGAAATTGAAATTTAATCACAAAAGAAAGAATTCATTGTATGTTTTTCAGGTAATAAGACTAATAAAAATCTCCCCTGAGAAACCGATAACACTAGCTGTTGGTGATGGTGCTAATGACGTAAGCATGATACAAGAAGCACATGTTGGCATAGGTAATTGACTTTTTCTTGAATTTTAAAGTTGGTATATAATTACTTGGTAGTTTTGAATTTTCCTTTTTGTAAAGTAATGTCCAGTATATGAAATGAAAACAAATATAATATGACATTACATGACAGTATATCCCCAATAAGAAGCCAATTATTTAGCCTACTATTTATAATATTTTAGGTTAAAATATTAAAGGAAGAAGTATATTAGTGAAGTTTGTCTTTGCTTAGTTAAAAGTAATTTTATTTTTACATCCCATTTTGTACCTCACAAAGAACTTTCTTACATCATTTTATCCTTTCTAACTTACATAGTTGCTCTCAAAGTTTTAAATTTATAATTTATAATTATGATTAATTATTTTTATTATTATTACTAAAAATTGTGGTTTGTGTTTTGAGTACAATTTTAGAAAAAACAGTTACCCCAAACTGATAGAAAATAAAAAGAATTCTAATACTTTCCTGATTTTAATTGCATATTATTCTCTATACTCATAAGATCATATGTGGTTACCCCCAAAGCATTTTCCTTGTTCCTGTTCTTAGTATAGAACCATTTTATTGGATTCAGTGTACTAGTACTATATTGGCAGTGGTTTAGCAATGAATGATTTACTGTTTCATCTACTCTGATCTGTCAGTGTTATGTTACAAATCAAGAGCAAGAGGAAGCATGAGGACCATGTGTGGCTCCTCTGAGGGATAAAATTCCAGCTTAGAGGAGTCAGCCTTGTTCAGGAAGCGTCTTCATGATGTATATGATGGCTAGAGTTGAACCCAGATAGTTTTATGTCTTAAAATCAACCCTTCCTCTTTGAGATAATAAATATTCATTTTGAAACTTCATCCTTCTTTGTGGATTTTAAACTATTTCCAATAAATCTCAATTGTAATTTTAAATAACCTTATACTATATAATACTAAGCTATAAAATGGATTTGGGGCCTGTGGAGATGGTCTGCTGAGTGAAGTGAAGACTAGGCAGGCTGAGCAGCTAAGTTCAGCTCTCTAGTACCCACATAAAAGTCAGCCATAGTGCACATCTATATATAACTCAAGCAGTAGCACTTGGCTAGACCCAGACTGACTCCAGGGGTTTTCCACACAGCTACACTTAGCTGAAACAGCAAGCCCCAGGTTCAGTAAGAGACTCTTTGCCAAAATGCACTGTCAAGTGACACTGGCACTTTGTAACTGTGTCTGTCCACTACTTGCATACATCAGCAAGCATGTATACACACATGCACACATACACAAGGAAACATTGCTTAATATATAGCAAAGGAAATACTTAAAGCTTCCATAAGTAAGCAACAGCAAGTTACTTTGATTAAAAGAAAGTTGTATGTCTTGTTTAGTACTTTTATAAAAACAAATTCCAGATGGAGTGAGGATGTAAGTAATTCTTTAAGGTCATAAAAGGTAACTGAAGAAATTTTTTGAGTAATTTTGTTATTTGAGTTATGAAAAGACATTTGAAGCATAATACCATACCGAGAATTTTAGTTGACTGTAAGAGATCACTATATGTGACAGGGGTAACAAAGTCCCTGAAAACAAGTTTTTTTTTCCTTTCTTTTATTGGATATTTTCTTTATTTAAATTTCAAATGTTGTCCCCTTTCCCGGTTTCCCCTCCAGAAACCTCCTATCCCATCCCCCCTCCCCCTGCTTCTGTGAGGGTGCTTACCCACCCACCCACCCACTCCCACCTTCACTTATATACCACAGCTTAAAATTGTTTAAAAATGTGCTTATTTTTTGTTGGATTTAAATTCCTGAATTTTAGTCTTTTTAGCATCTTTGAAACTAGTGAGTTTAAAGATGTCCTAGAGATGTGTGCTCATTAAACACAGTTGAGCATCTGTGCTCATCAGGGTGTGGTTGATGCTGGGGCTAGATCTGAACACTTCAGGGTTATGTTTACTTTCTTCTATGTCTTTGAAAATTGATGTCACATGTCTAATATGTATTTAGCTTTTATATTAAGCACATTTAAATAGAATACCCTTTTTGGATAGCTGCTAACTTTTATATATTAGAATTTAGGGCCTATGTGCAGCTATAGCAACTATAAATAATTCAGAGTGATCTGTGTGTGTATATGTGTGTTGTAAAATCACACTTTGTCAGTGAACATTCCTTCTCATCGTCTTTATTGCAGGAATCATGGGTAAAGAAGGACGGCAAGCTGCAAGAAACAGTGACTATGCAGTAGCTAGATTTAAATTTCTCTCCAAATTACTTTTTGTTCATGGTCATTTTTATTATATTAGAATAGCTACCCTTGTACAGTATTTTTTTTATAAGGTAAGTTTTGTTGGATTATAAGAATCAATTGTTGACATTTTAACTTGAAATTCCAATGAAGAATGTTACAAATAATTCAAATTATTCTTAAAATAGTTTCTTTAAACAAAAATAACTATTTTATAAATAAATTTATTGCTGACAGACTGCAAATCAGTGGTTGCCACTGGACACAAAGTGATAGGAATGCTTAAAAAGTCATTTCTGAGTCAGTGAGAGGGTTTAATGCCAACAGGCCTGACACCGTGAGTTCAATCCTAGGACCCCCATGATCGAGAACTCCATAGCAGAAGGAGAGAATGACTGCAGTTGTCCTCTGACTTTCACATATGTGCATGATGTAGACTTGCTTACTCTCTCAGTCTCTGTTCTTTATCCCTGTCTCTCTCTCACGCACATGATAAGTAAATATCAAAAACAAGAGAGCACACAAACACCTGCTGTTTGGGAAAGTTCTCTAGTTTTATGGTATGTAAGTTTATCAGGCATCAAAATTTATACTTAAAATTTATTATTCTGGGCAAATTTAAATAATTTCCTTAAAGCTATTTTATGTTTGTTTAGTAATAAATTTAATTAAATCTAATTTCATGAATTCATCACCGAGTCCTTAATCTTTTTTTTTTTAAGGGTGCCCTGTGACAGTAAACGCATCAGCCTCTCAGTTATGGAGGGCCTATTTGTATAATATATGTTGAATATAACGTTGAAATACTGTTCTTTCATTGGATCCCTTTTAAGGAAGGTGGGATTCAGTGAATCCATGTTTTGAGTCCCGGCTAATAATCACTTACCATACCAGAATATCTCATGTTGTATATAATTATATAATTATACTATATTTAATACTTGTAAGATAATAGAACACAACTATGTATACTACCATAAGCAGATGTGACAGTTTTCTTTAGCCTACTGTCCTGGCTTTCACTTGCGATGAGATAGATTGACGGTTACTGTAGAGTGGTCTGGGCAGTGTTCTTCTACCTTCTTGCTTCACTTGTAATATGAGAAATACTGAGATAGTAAGATGCTGTGCTAGTTCCACTTACATGCTCTAAATAGTTTGGCAGTATAAATTCTTATAGCCCTGAAATTTTAGCCACTGTTACAGATAGTAATATCTATGATATTATGGACTAAGAGTTTAAATATAACTTTTACTGCTTAGAAGTGATGGGAACTAAGAGCTTTCACTATAATATCTGTATGATTCTCTAAGCAGCTTCTAGACATAATTTAATAAACTGAGAGAATTCTGTGTTCTCATTTTACATGGGTGTGTCCTTAGGGAAAATGCATATCGCAGTAGGTATCAACTAGATGTTTTTTCCTAGGCATTTGTAACCAGTTAAGATCTCTGTTTCTTTAGTCATCACTGTTTGAATCACTTCCCATCTTGTTTTCCAGAATGTGTGCTTTATCACACCCCAGTTTTTATATCAGTTCTACTGTTTGTTTTCTCAACAAGTAAGTAAAACACAGGTTTGTGTTTCTCCGTTCAGAAAGTTAATGTGTTCAAGTCTTGATCCTGCAAGGAATTAGATTAGTTACTTAATCCACCTTAGCATTCATAATACTTATTCTGGCTTTAATTTGTGATTACTGTTAATACCAAAATATATGTTAATTGTGGACTCTTTTCAAATTAACATTAAATCATTAATTCTTCATTTGTTTGTTCACGGAAGGTTTTACGGAGTCCATGCTTTCCTGTCACTGTGTAGTCAGGCATGATTTTGAACTGGTCTTCCTGCCTCTACTTCCCAAGTGGTAGGAGTATAGGTTAAGTTCCCACCACCGTCACCCACCACCACCCCAGTTCCAGTACTGCTAAGTGTAAACTCCAGTCAAGTACTCCTAACAACTGACTCACCTCCCCAAGCTTCCCAAGCTTGTAGTATTTCTGTATAGTTGATCCCAAGTCAGAGCAAGTAAACATTAGAGGGCCACTTACTTTCTGATCCGGAAGTTTTAACAATTTGCTGAGAACCTTAGTGATTTAGTACAGGAATTACATAGATCTCACCTCAGAACTAGCTTTTCATAATTACACTTTCAGACAGTTCCTTATACATCTTAAAATGCTGTCTTCATTGCTTCTGATCTTCAGTTATAAGTTAAATCACTAATTCCTCTTTATAGTTGCCTTTTCCTCATTTATAATACAGAGCTTTAACTTTGAAATCGTATCATAGACATAGATTACTAGCAGTAGCTTACCTGAATTAAATACTTTCAGACCATGTGACAATAGGAACCTGATACATTTTGACAAGCTTTTTAAAGAGACAGTAATAATAAGTGTCTTCATTAGGGTTTCTATTTCTGTGATAAAACACCATAGCCAAAAGCAGCTTGGGAGGAAAGGTGTGCTTCACGTTGCACCTCTCAGGTCACACTCCACCTCTCAGCAAAGCCAGGGCAGGAACTCAGGCAGGAAAGTGAAGCACAGCCATGGAGAAACACTGCTTATTGGCTTGTTCACTCGTGGTTGCTCTGCTTCCATTCATTCTGCCTGCTTTCTTATAAAACCCAGAAACACCTGCCCAGAGATGGCACCATGCACAGTGGCCTGGGTCATTAGTCAGGCATTATCCATAGACTGACTACTGGCCAATAGTATGGAGGAATTTTCTATATTAAGGTTCCCTTTTCTCTGATAGGAGAGATAGTTCAGCAGTTAAAAACACTGGCTGCTCTTCCAGAGTTCCTGAGTTCAATTCCCATCAGGCACATGGTAGCTCATGACCATCTATAAAAGGATCTGTGCCCTTTTCTGGCATGGAGGTGTATATGCAGACAAAGCATGTCTATATTTAAAAAATACATAAATAAAAATTTAAAATATTGTCCTTTTCTCACATATGTCTAATTTGTGTCAGGTTGACAAAAAACAATCAGCACAATGACAATAGGACCATAAGCAAAAGATGTAAAGCATTAGTACCGGCAGTAACGACTGTAACACTTGAGAGGATGGTGATGTCATTTAAAAAAATAGCTTCTATGGAAAAAGAGAGGTTTCAGAACTGTAAGCCGTATAGAAGATGGAAGGTGGGGGAGAGGAGGTGTAACCATCAGAGAATTACCCAGGAGCTGAGGATGCATGGAAGGAGAACTGTTAACATGCACAGCACTGACCAGCTTAAAGAGTCTTGAGGTGGAAATCCAGTTTACTATACTGTGAAAAAAAAAACCGTTCAGTCCCCCGGGCAGCACGGCTCTAGGAACAGTATAGGGTCTGTTCTAGAACAGCACGTTTATTCATGGAGATTCTTTTAAAGGGATTGTGATATAATTTGAAAAATTAAGGTACTTACTTTTAATATTTTCTCATGACTATATATGTGATAAAATATATAATTTAAAATCTCAAAATTTCTCCAATTTATTTCTCTTTTTAGACACTGTATGACAGCGTGTACCTGACTTTATACAATATCTGTTTTACTTCCCTACCTGTTCTCATATATAGTCTTTTGGAACAACATATAGACCCACATGTATTACAGACCAAGCCTACCCTCTATCGGTATGTATTGTCCATTATTGGATGTGTATTGGTAGTGAAAAGCACGATTGTTGGGTAGTTTAAAGTTTTTCAGTGTTAAAGAGAATTTTTCAATAAATTTCTAGTGATTTTAGGAATAAACACTTCTATCCTTGGGCTGTTGTACACAAGAGTAGTTACTCAGTTATTAATAGCATCTAGAGTTTCTTTAAAAATTAGTTTATATTTTATTATTACATAATTTATGAGTGCTAATCAAAGGTAAGCGCAAGTAAAGGACAGTAGTTCCTGCTTTTTCCAGAACTCCCCAACCAGGTGATCCTAGAGATGCCAAGCCTGTCAGAACCAGCCCATGATCTTTATAAACTGTCAGAGGTTGTAGAGGTGCCCGTTACAAACATAGCCAGTTATTGGTTACTCTACCAGAATACCCTGGACAGTCTGTTACCCTCATAACAACTAACTTCTGAAGTGAAGATAATGAGGAACCTTGGTGCTGAACCCAGCTTGTAGCTTACCAAAGAGATCACCGTGGCCGTGTGGCTGAATGAGAACAGACTATAATACAGATAATCAGTTTCTCACAGTTACACTGAAGTACTATGCCTGGATCATGTTTTATTATCAAATGAAAAGATATTTGAATTTATTATCTGAATTCTGAGCTGTTATCAAGATATATGCTATTATTAGAAATGGTTTGTAAATTTATTCTTTTTGCTGATATTTTTTAGTCACCTTAAAATTCTATCATTATAAATTATTAGTTAAATTAATTGTTTAAAAATGAATCCTAGTGTGTTGCTTTTTCTAAAAATAATTTCAGGGACATTAGTAAAAACCGTCTCTTGAGCATTAAAGCGTTTCTTTACTGGACCGTCCTGGGTTTCAGCCACGCCTTCATTTTCTTCTTTGGATCCTACTTTCTAGTGGGGAAGGATACATCTCTGCTTGGAAATGGCCAGGTAAAAAATGTTTTACAAATTTTTGAAAATGTTAATAATGTTGAAAAGAATGTAAGCTTAAATCACTTTCTCTTAGCCCAATCCCTAAATGCCCCTGCCTCAGCTGAGTGCAAGAGAATGTCAGGGTGGGAAGAGTTGGTCTTCATGAGCACACTCCTCACCCCAAAAGAAGCACCCAGTGTGATGTCTGCAGCAAAGTGCTGCCTCCCTCCTTTCTAGGGAAATAGAATGTGGCATGCCTTAAGTAAGACCAGATCCTCAGGATTAGGCACATAGTTTTAGCAGTCCCAGGTCGAAGTGGCCTGCTTATATCAATGTACTTGCCGCCGTAGTCCTGAGAGACTGGCACGTAGGACTTTAGTTCACGCCCATTGACTTTGGGAATCTCTAAGTCTGCATACCTAAGAAAGTGAGAAATGAGCGTAGATTCAGTGATTTCCACATTCTGTGTCTTCTTGGAAGACTGCAAGGTACCCTCAAATAAAAAAAGTAAATTGATGTTCCATTATTAATAAGCAATGTGCATTTTTATATACCAGAAACTTTGTCCATTCTGCATACTTTGAATGTTAGTTACCCTCATTTTACAAATGATGTCAAAGTCAGGGAGCTTCAGTAAATTTGTCAAGTAATTGCTGCTAGACATGTATACATTAAAAACAAATCAGCCTTTAAGTAAAGTTTAAGTGAGTGTTAAGATTATGAGTGCTTTGTAAGTTAAATTCATAAAATCTACATACTTAAAGTCTAAATATGGAAATAAAATCTTGACATTCTTTTAGGATTTTACATGTCTAAGTTTGTACTCTAAACACCAAAAGAGTACTTCTGCCTGATAGTACTTGGAGTATTTACATGGAATCCTTTGCAGGATAGTTCCATTGGCTATTATCTTTTTATTTTTTTTCCAGATACTGGTTTTAAGTTTAATTTTTTTCTTTTTTGCTTACTTAGATTTTTCTATCCAGATGCACTGTAGCAAATGTTCTATTATAACTTCTAGTTGGAAATATTTCAGAAAATAACTGCAGTCAAGCAAGATGTTGTCATTTTTACAAGGGGACAGGAATACAACAACACACGGTATCATCCTAAGTAAAAAGTCTTGATAAACAAATTCTGAATTCTGAACCATCTTTACATTTCTGGTTTTATCTATTATCCAAAGGGTCACTGTTCAGAATAGTTACCACAATAAGGCTTCAGTTATTTTTGTTCTTGTCACTTTATTAATATCATCAGAGTTCATGTGTATATCTGTCTTAATTCAGATACTTTTTTGTAAAGAATAAGATTACTTTTATTACTTTTACCTTATAGCGGAGTTAACATTATGTTGATAACTAACACATTAGTCTGTTCCTTGTGTTTAGATGTTTGGAAACTGGACATTTGGTACTTTGGTCTTCACAGTCATGGTTATTACCGTCACAGTGAAGGTATGCTATGATATAAGAAACCTGTATGCACTTGGTCTGTGTTTCTCACTCACTTCATCTTTTAGCTAGACACACACAATTTCCCTGTTAGCTTTTCAACAGTACATTGTCTCACTAAATTTTAATCATTTATTTAAATTTTGCTGTAAAATTTTCCTTCTTGTCCATTTTGGAAAGCTTCTTATAATTTTTATACTGAAATTTGGATTCACTGTATATCATCTAAAATAACTTCTAAGGGTTTTTTTGTGCCATAGAATTGAGGTTGACATTTCAATACTTTTTTCCCACAGAAGGAAAATATTCCAACATTTTTTACTTAGACTCTTTATTGATACTGTGTCTTCTAAGGAACCAAGCCACAGGGCTTTTAGACAGCTATAATTGACAAGTTAAAGTAAATTATCATTTTATATTGATAAGACACTTGGTTTCTGTTTTTTTTAAGATGGCATTGGAAACTCATTTCTGGACTTGGATCAACCATCTTGTT
Organism: Mastomys natalensis; assembly: GCA_021653895.1. Classification (NCBI taxonomy): domain Eukaryota; kingdom Metazoa; phylum Chordata; class Mammalia; order Rodentia; family Muridae; genus Mastomys; species Mastomys natalensis. Next base: position 251,988 of record JAJTUV010000805.1, read on the forward strand.
ACCTGGGGATCCATTATATTTTATTTTATATTTTCTTTGTTTTATGGTGGAATTCTCTGGTGAGTGATTATACTATGTCTTAATTATGTTGATTTAACAATAATGAACATTTATTGTGATTAGTTTCTTGATGACCAAAATTCTGCTCATAATAGTTTTTATACATTATGGTGATAAGTTCATTCCTTTGAGTTGATATTCATAATAATCCTATTCTCTTCATTTTTCTACATGAAAACTGAGTCTCTTGGTCACAAAAGAAGAAGCTAGACTATAAACCATTAATCTGACTTCAGAGAAATGGTCTTTATACTGACAATATTGGTTTTAAATTATGTACTTATTCATGCAATAAGTCATAGAACCTGGTACCTTTCTGTTGGTAGCATCGCTCTCAAAAGTTTCACCTTCATTACATGGAAATCATAGTGGACTCTTTGGAAGAGCAATAATTCATGCCTCTTTAAGATGTTTTTAATAAATGATGGTCAACTGATACCTTTTTTTTTTGGAAAGCATATGTATTGCATGTGTCTATTGTACCTTAGGTCCACTTACCAGGGCAAAACTTTCTAAAGGTAAACACAAAGAACTTGAATCTATTGATCATCAATTTCCATAAAAGGATCATTAAAGAACACACTTATGCATATTGTTTTGTGTAAACTTTTCCCTGTTTCTATTTTTTCCTAAGTCTCTTACAATTGAGATATAAAAAAAACTGAAAAAAGAATACCTTCATAATACCGTGATGTGAGTTCCTGAGTGTGTCTGTAAAGAAAAGCCTAGCTTTCGGTCTGATTTGGATAATCAGGAGGTTGTTCTGGTGTTGCTGTGGTGTCAGGCTCTGTTCCCCAGCATGTATGTGGATTTCGAGGGCAACTTGGTAGCATCGGTTCTCTCATTTTATCTTGACTGGGCTCCAGGAAGAGAACTCAAGTCGTCAGGCTTGGGCAGTGTGGGCTTTACTCACAAAACCATCTCTGGCCCAAATTTGTTTGTTTGTGTGTTTGTTTGTTTTGTAACCAATAGAAAATATTTTTTACACACTTATTTCTTGGTTTCTTATTCCTGTAGTCTCCATTAGTCTATTCTTCACTATTCTTTTTATAACTTGCCAAGAAACTGGGGTTATCTAGTTATCTAGCTTGCCATTTCCCTATTAGGAAAAGGGTATAATTAGTAAAATACTTTAACTGGAGTTTACATCTTAACACAGTTTATTGTGTTAGTTTATTTAAGTTCTTCCAGATTCAATTTAGAAAAATTCCCTGGCACTCTTAGAGTTGTTATTTTAAGTTATTTGAGTTTTGGTGATGTCTTGATTTAACTCTTTGAGTTTTTATTTTGCTTGTTTCTAAAACAGTGTCTCCCTATGGAGGCCTCAAACTCAAGGTTCTTCTGCATAGTCTTGCAAGTATTTATACTACTGGCATGTGATACTATGCACAGTCAATGTTCACTTTTAATAAGTCTACTGTCTTTCTTCACAGGCCATTTTTGAGCTCCCAGAATATGTACTTTGTATTTATTCAGCTCCTGTCAAGTGGGTCAGCTTGGTTTGCCATACTCCTTATGGTTGTTACTTGTCTGTTCGTTGATGTTGTGAAGAAAGTGTTTGATCGGCAGCTTTATCCTACAAGTACAGAAAAGGCACAGGTAAGCATCTTTCATACTCAGTAACTTTTTAGTTAGAACAGTTAGTGATTGGTAACTATAATTATATATTTTTTTGTATTATAAAATACCTATTCCTATATTAAAGAGGCTTCCAGTACTTTTAATTTTTTTTCATATTTTTCTATTAATTTTTATGGCTGCTAGTAATTATAATTATAGTATAGTAATTATAATTTTAATTATATTAATTTAAAATTTTAAATATCAAACTACCAAGTTATTTCTAGACAATAATATTATTGCATCACCCAAATATGACCTAGGTATGTAGCCAATGTCTCCAAACTACAGTAGACATAGCAGTATGCCAATGCTTAAGGATATGATATTTGGGGACCAATACTGTTTTATCTGGCACAATTTCCTCATTGGTAAAATTATGATTGAAATGTCTTTCATTCCCTCTGCAGTGAGGATTAAGTGAAAGAATGTTTAAGCACAGTAAATGGTAAAGAACCGGTTTCATTGCTTACATCAGCATTTATTTCTCATTACTTAGTTTGGTAATATAATTCTACTGAATGTATATTTTGGTGCAATATAAGATGGTGAGAATGAGGGTATTACTCTGTCATAATGATTTCTAAATGGCACTGAAAAGAGTTACATATCTCTCTGTCTGCCTGAATGTTTATGTGCATAGCATGGACAGACTTTCATTCTATACCATATTATTTAAATCTACATCAGAAAGCTGTGTCTTATTTTTAATATTCAGAAATAAATATTTATAGTCAAAGTGTTGCTTTTAATATGTTTATTATACTTGCTTAGGCTTATCAAATAAAATATTTTGTTTTTTATTTTCAATTATTTGTATATGTATGGGGAAGTATGTGCACATGGATGTTGGTATCCTTGGAGACCAAAAGAGGGCACTGTCTCTCCTTGAGTTGGAGCTGCAGGAGGCTGTGAACCACCCAAAGTGGGTGCCGGGAGCTGAACTCAGTTCCTCAGCATAAGTGTGTGTGCGCTGCAGTCGTTCTAGCTCCACATTGTAGACTTTTATGGAGGTAGTCTCTTACCTAGTGGTCTATATTATTTTTCCTCTTAAAACTTATGAGTAACATCATATTAACCTTTATTTACATTTGTCCTTAATTGTTCCATTGTTTGAAAGCTCCAAATGTATTTTCATAGAGATTGCTTACTGATCTAAAAGGTATGATATTACTTATTGCTACCTTTTCTGTATCCTTGTTTTAAAGTATCACAGAGGAAATATTTGATGCTTTATGCTTTTAAACAAAAAGATTGAAATATAATCCATATACTTATTTTAACATGTTAAAATTTATTAAGAAGGGAATTTACACTAAATCACTTTATCATTTGTGAAACCAGAATAATTTCCCCCTTTTGCTATGTAAATTAATATCCAAATGATTGAGATGTTCTAATTACTCTCATTTGGGAAGGGAAAGAACGTTTTACTTCCATGGGTCTTCTAGCCTGCCTGTTACTGTCATCTGTGGGTTTCTTCTATTCTTTTAATACTGGGACAGTATCATTTATATCACAAGGGTAATATTATCCCTTTGCTATAAGCAGTGGTCATTTCAGCTTCTGTTGTTCCTTCTGATTACAAATGATGGAGAGATGATGGCTCCTACATTATCAGATAGCAAGAAAAGTCACATCAAAAGGAGAGCTGCCAGCAGTTATTCTGAGTCCTTTTTTTCCTCCAGAATAAAAGCATGTTTTTAAAAGTGAACAGTAAATTTTTCTTATGGCAAGGCCAACATCCTACAGATATCACTTGTGTGTGTACCATGCGTATTTCTTGCTCTGTGGGAACAGGTGTTTGGTATTTACAAAGCTTGTCCTGTGTCTGTCTCCTAGGTGATGAATTCAGCTCACTGACTTGTGTGTGTCCCATCCCTTTTCTGTCCACTTATAGATGTACTCCAACACAGTGGCTTTAAGTGACGAGTTCATCGCACTGCAGCCTTTGTCGAGGGCAAGGAATCAGCTGGGCAAACTTAGGTAGAGTAGGAGTAGAACCTTGTTAACGCTTATGCATGCCAAAGGTCAACTAAATAATAGCCAAAAGATGGGCAGATGCATCAATAAAGAGTCAAGCATTCACAGCTCTGTCTCTAATTTGACCTTAATTAATATGTATGTTAAAACTTAAAAATGATATCCATTCTTCAAGAAGAAAATTTAGATGGAAATTGAACATAAGAGGAGAGAGCTGTACCTTGTTACATATTTTTATACCTATCTTTTCTAGCATAATTCTAATGCTTCTGCTTGTCATAGTCATATGTAAGAATGCTTCTGCATGTTCAGTAGTTTAAAAGCTATCATAAAGTTTAAACTTGAGTTTAAGTAGTTACCTGGAAGTGAGAGTTGCTCGTTTTTTTTGTCTTGCCTTAATCTGTAATACAAATACATGTGCGTGTGTGTCTTTGTATACTGTAGTGGCTGCATGAGTATCTCATATCCTTGCTGTTCTTTACTGCATCTATAAATTGAAATATCTATTTTGTACATCTTATATTAACTGTATCTCCACAGCCATGCCAATTTGGAAGTTTATAAAAAAAGAACCAGTCTCAAAATATTTTTTGATAGAAGGAAATGAAAGCTGAAATCCTAGAACTTTTGATAATATAGCAATATGTCAATATGTGTGTGTATATACACACACACACATTTATTGGTTGGTTAGTCGGTTGGTTTTTTGTTTTGAGACAGGATCTCTGGCTGGACTGGAACTTACTATGTAGACCAAACTGGTCTCAAACTCACAGAGATCCACCTGCCTCTGCTTTGTGAATGCTGGGATTAAAGGCATATGCAACCAGCCTGACAATTATTTATATTTTTAATTATTTTTATTATCCAAATGTCTAATTTGTGTATATTTATATAATCAAATGAGTAACTATGACATAACACTATTTAACCTTTTAGGTGATATAGTATGAGTTTTATGATATAGTATAATTTAAAAGGTGGTTTGAAGTTTTACTAACCTTTTTATGTTTTTATTATTGGCTTTAAGTTTTCTTCAGATGTTTAATTTTGAGTGACAGCTACAGTAACTATGTATTGTAAATGAGTAGTAACTGTTTCTCATATTTCCAAGAAGTAAACTCGGTGTAAAAATTTGTTTTTACTTTTGGTTGAGCAAATATGTATATCCCACTCTTATCAATAGCTGATTTTCTATAATCAGTGGCTATCTATCATATATTTGAGGATCTAGCTTTTTAACTCTGCCAGTAGGATAGTTTGTTATATAAAAGAACACTGGACAGCTCTTGATAAGGGAAGATAACTTGCATTGTGATTAATTATATTGTTAGGAATTTGTAGTTTTACATGTGTTGGTGTAAATCAAGCCCCTTTTAAAAACTAATACTAGACATAAAAGAATGAGGAAAGAAAACTAAAGAAATCCCAGGTATTATATATTGTAATAAAAGAGTAAGATTAACATTCTCATTCTGAAAGTTTACCATGAAAACAGGGTCTTTGGATCAGGTGTCACAGAGGAGGAGCTACTGCTCTCGGACAGCTGGCCTGAGTGTGGGGACCACACTCAGTGCACCATACATATCCCAACACATCTGCCTTCCTAAGATTCTAGGTTTGTGCATAGCACATGGAGGTTTTTATACTGTTAACTTAAAATTAGCAACAAAGAAAAACAAAAAGAAGATACTGTCCTCAACCAAAGCCAGACAAAAGTAACTTGACCTTCCCTAGGCTATAGAGATGGTGCAGTGGTTAAGAACACTGTAGTTGTTCTTCAGAGGACTTCGGTTCCATTCCCAGCACCCACATGGTGTCTCACAACCATGAGTAACTCCAGTTTCAGGGCATCCAAAACCATCCTCTGGCCTCCACAGGCACCAGGCTCATACATGTATGCAGGCAGAAACACCCATACACTTAAAAAATAAGATAAATCTTTTTAAAAAGTATTCCAAGAGAAATATTTCAATTTAATTTTATTAACAAGTAAATCACAATCCCTTTTCACATGTACTGTTTATAGGTCACATGACCCTTCTGCTCCACAGTTCAGTTAAAAGTAGAGCAGTGTCCTAAGATGATTGTGTAAGGGTGAGAAAATAAATGCTAAGTCCTGATGGCTCTGAATTGTACAGAAGAAATAGAATTTAACTAAAGGAAACTTATTTTTACTAGCCCGTGTGCTTCTAAAAGCTTTGCACTCATGGCTTCATATGGTATGCTTTGCTGTATTCTCTAAGAAACTCCTTGGCTCCTGTCCTGTGACAGTAACTGTGCTGTTTGTGAACTTTTGTCTATGCCTCAGATTGTAGACCCAACTTACTGCTTTGGTTTTAAATTATACAATGAGAGTATTATTCTGAATATGAGACTTACCACTTTTCTGTCCTTCTAGATGGAAGAAGATAAGGGTTCAGTCAGCTCAGCATATGAATTTGCTGAAAGCCAGCACAGAGGGGAGGACAGTAGGCACCTGCTAGATGAGGCTTGCAGCCAGCAGGACAGTTGTTGCGTGCACTAGGTAGTACTTTGCTGGGCCTTCTCGGGGACTTGTGCACTGCATTCTCATGCTTGGGGCATCCATGGACAATCAACATCACATTTCATTTCACTGTACTAATTCTTCACTGTGCCTTAGATGTTGTTTTGGTTTAGTCCTTTTTCTTGTTTGTATCCCTTAATTTTCTTTATGTTTATCCCTGAATTTCTCATTCAACATTTGTTTGGATGTTCAGTGATAAATCATGTTTCACCTCAGATTCTATTATAGTAAGGTATTTTCACAGCCTGTTATCTGACAGTCAAGGAATTACTCCTCTCCACTGTTTTGAAAGTATGGCATGCCTTGCCCATTTTCAAATTGTTATCCCCTTTGAACTTGTAATTGTCTATATTTTAATGTAGACACTGAGTTACTGAAGTTCTCTAGTCTTTTGAGTTGAATTATCAAATGAGCAAATGTGTTTAGATTTAGTGAATAGTTTTCCATTAACTGGCATTTAATAGACATTCTTCTCATAGATTTTCATAGTTTTTTCTATAAAAAAAAAGATTGGTGGGGCTGAAGAGAACACTTCCTGTTCTTGCAGAGGACCTGGGTTTGGTTCCCGGTACCCACAGCACCAGTCCTCAGGCCTGTACATAGTGTACATACATACATACAGGCACACTCACATAGATAGACTAAATCTAAAAACTATAGTTATAGGAATATTTTACTTCCCCTTTGAAGAATAAACCCAAGCTACTTCTAGATGTATTTGGGATATGAACAATATTTTGGTTTGCAGTAATTATAAATCCTATCACCAATAATTCTATTTTTCCTTAGGCTATAATTGTCATTTTATTGTGATTTTTTTATTAAGGAAGATGCTGTTGTCTCATCTGGAATAAGCAAATAGAGATATTCAAAGACAAAGCCACTTTAAGACTATCTTTGAGCTTTCCTATAAATCAGATTATATACAATAATTTGAAAAATATGAATTATTTATGAGACATTTAAAAATTAGCTTTCTTTAGTGAGAGCAATTAATTTCTCAATTATTAGTAGTAGTAACAGTAGTAGTAATTCAGAAGAAAGTCAAATGAATTCTGAATTTTCATTTTGATGTGGTATGTTGCAAAGATTATAGTTAAGTGGCTGGGGATGTAGTTTAATTGGTAGAGTGCTTGCCCAGCCTGCACAAAGCCATGGCTTCAATCCCACCACTGCATAAGCTGGGCATGGTGGCATGTATTTTCAGTCTTAGAGCCCTCAGGATATGGAGTCAGAAAGATCAGGAAGGAGTTCAAGGTCATCCTTGACTACATAGCAAGGTCAAGGTCAGCCTGGGCTGCATGGGGCCCAGGAATTTATAAGTAGATTTCTCTTTTTTGCCCATGACTTTCCCTTTCCATTATAATGGGGAACTTTAATGTTTCACAAATACTGATGCTCTTCTTTACCCAAACTATAAGTTTCCATTCATATATTGTTAAAGAACTAGTTTAATAAATACATCATTTATATAAAAGGGCTCCAGTCTGCTTTGAAAATAGGAATAAGTCAGTTATAAAAATGTTTATATAATCAATATACATTTTCATTCAGTTTTATCTTTGCATGTTATGTGTGCATATGAAGAGTGTGTGTGCAGGTGTATGGGAGTGCTCAGGCATGTTCCTGTGTGGAGTTCCCAGGCCAGTCCTTGGCATCATCGGGGTCTCTCCACTTTATCTACAGAAGCAGGGAGTCAGTGTCTCTCTCTCTTTCTCTCTCTCTCTGTCTGTCTCCACTTTCCCAGTATTGGAATTACAGGCAGCCTGCCACACAGGGCTTCTCTGTGGGTTCTGGGAGTCCACTGCAGTCCTCACGCCTGCATGGCTAGCTCTTTCCCTGCTGAGCCCTCTCCCCAGCTCCCACTCAGTACAGTTTTTATTACACTTTTATTTTGGTGTTGAAATGAGACAACATATATAGAAATACCTCTCTAGAAAGCTCCCAAACAAACATAGAGGTATTTCATTTACATTTGTAAATGTCTTTCAAACTTGTATCATTTTGGAGGTGTTTGTTTACTTGGAGGGAAGGAGAACAGAAAGGGGATGGAGAAAACTATAAGCTGGAAACAAGTTCTAGTTTCAGGAGTTTTGGAATAAGATGGCCAGACTTCCTGAACTATCCCTAACTGCTGTATGAGAACATAAAGATCTTGCTTTTTCTTGAGAACTAGGAATTCGTAGCCAAAAAAAAATTGAAAGTCAGCAATAATTTATGATAGTTGATTTCATACAAAAACAAGACATTTCTCTAAAAGCAAACCTTAAATCTAGACAAGGTTTCATACATATATGCATACATACATATACATACATACATTCATGTATGTATATAATTTATGGGCAAAAGCCTTAATACAGTTAATAATTTGACAATTCTTTCTTAAAATCTAAGAAACATTTAGTTGATGAAATCAGAGTGAAAACATTTAAAATGTTAAAGAACAGCTTTCTTACATGAGATTGAAGGAAGTTGTTTGGTAACTAACAAAACCTCGGCATTCATCCATTGATATGGAAACAAGAGCAGTAAGTCAGGATTATGGCAGGAGTTTAGGTCTATAAAGATGGATATTTTTCCCTAGGTAGTCACAGCCATGTTGAGTCGCCATAGGATGAGGCTGGGGTTATTGCCTAGGAACTTGGGGACTGCGTGTGCTGGAGACTGAGGTCTACTATTTAATGATCAAAATGTCTGCTATAGTTAAAGCTAGGTATGGTATGGCCAAATGGCATCTCACGCCATTATTTTTTGTGGCTTTCATATATCCTAAGAGAATAAAAGCCTCCCCTCTTGTTACCTTGAATGAAGGGAAACTCCATTCCCACCCCCATTACACTGACTGCTCTAGGGTCTCTGTCTGAGCTCATCCTGAATGCTGAGATAGGTGATGTGCCCTAGGAAAGCTTTATTGGTGGTTTGTTGGATCAGGAGCAGGGGTTTCTGGAGATAGCTTTACAGTATTCACCATTTACAATGTACCTGAATTGTTCCTTTTTGCTGATACTATTTCTTTTGTTTTGTTTTTTTTTTCTTTTTTTGCAGGGGGGGTACTTTTATTACACTCAATAGATGATCTGAAAAAGGACATTATATAATAGTTTTGGCATGTTGCTCTCTTGGGTATCTAGGATTTAACATTTAGCCATAGGTTTAAGTGATGTAAGACAGTACTTGAAACCAGATACAGATTCAAGCATTTATTCTTCAGTGCATAGATAGACACAAACATCCTGGTGACCTGTGGATGTCACTTTCAAGAGATCCTTCTTAGCTGGCTGAACAGCAGCTATGAGCAAAGTTTGGGACATTAAACTTAGAAATTCCAGATAAAACCCTTCCTCTCTATTTCTTGGGAATAGCTCAATGCTTCCTGGATGAATGTGTTAAAATATCAGTTTGATGGTTATTTTTAAATATCCTGTCCTTCAAGTACCAATACTGTTATGCTTGTGATAAAACCAAATTATTAAAAATATAGTATATAGAAAATAATCCCTGATTTAAAAAAAAAAAAACTTAGTAGATTTAACTGTTGCACAGTAAGTTTGTCAAATTGTTTTCAAGCTTTTCTTAACTCTGTCTCTGCCAGCCCAGAAGCACGTCCTTTATGCCCAGTGACAGTCTGTAGAGGTTAGCATTGAGCCCCAATGTCACTGTTCCTCACGCTGCTCTGACTTCTCACCTTCACCTCACTAAATGAGTCCAGGATTGCTCCATCTGACAACTGCTACTTCCTTTTTCAGTTGACATTCAGGGCTTGTACCACTCAAGGATGCTTCAAAAACCATAAACAGAACTTAGAGATTTCTTCCAGTTGGAGATAGTAGTATTTAACCTGAAACAGGCCCACAAGCATGAACTACAGCGCCCACGTTGGTTGGTGTGAAGCCGGTAGGGGAACATCCTCCCTTCGGGAAAGAAGCTTGAGCTTGTAGGAGCACAGGAATCAGCAAAGTGCAAACTGGGAATTGATGAGAGCCTTTTGCCTAAGCCAGCATCACCCAGATTCCTTCATTATAAATTTATGTCCCTTCTGTGATAGTTAATGGTTCATGGTTCTTCGTACATTGAGTCGGATAAGGGAAACAGTTTTTTAAGTAGTTGGTCAACACAAAACTCTGTGTGTGTGTGTGTGTGTGTGTGTGTGTGTGTGTGGTGTGTGTGTGTGTGTGTGTGTTTTGTTTTGGTATTTTTTGTTTGCTGGGTTTTTGCTCGTTTTTTTTTTTTAATGGAGAGAGAAATGAAGTTGGGTGGGTAGGGAGATGGGGAAGACCTTTGAGGAGTTGGGGGAGGAGAAAGAATATGATCAAAATACATTGTGTGAAAAAAATGATGCAGATTGTAGAATGATGGTCTCAAGCTCAACCAGCTGAGACTTAAGCACATTTCCTGACAGTCTAAAAGCCTGTTTGAAGCTTTGTTGGAGTAGTGTTTCCCAGGGTACTTATTTAGTCATAGAAACACTCTACTTTTAAAAATGGAATGATTATGTAGACATCTCATAGAACACAATAAAACAATGTGTTAAATGCATTAAACTAAGTCCTAAAACAAGGATGTTTAGACTAAAGTACATGTGAGGTTTGCTTTCTCGGTGCTTAGCAGAGCCCAGGGTTTAGGTGCAGCCAGACACTTACCAAACAAGAAACCCTGTTGTACTTCCCACTGCTTGGAGTAGTCAGGGACTCCATACATGGATGTTGTAGCACTCCACTATTTGCTTGCCTTCCAAATCCCCCGTTATTGACACTCCACCTGTCTCTGTCCAGTGTGAGTTCTCAGTGTCCTCTCCTCTGTTACCATCCTCACATGGCACATGGTGACTCCCAACTCTGCAGATGTGAGCTTTACCAAATTTATTCTCTTCTTCTTCTCTGTGTCTTCTAACAGTGTATCATACAGGACATTAGATACATAAAGAAAATTTAATTCAAGTAAATATGTAAACTTGCACTCAGAAGGTGGAGGTAGGTGTTTGTGATTGCAAAGCCAGCCTAATCTACTCACTTGAGTTCCAAGCTGTCCAGGACGAGTGAGTGAGAGCTTGACGAGAAAGAGAGAAAGGGCGGGAAGGGAGGGAGTCAAGGGGGAAGAGAGAGGGAGAGAGAACTTTTGACTAGCAAAACTAGGGTTGGGATTCATTGAGCCATGTGATCAGACCATTAACCCTCATTTTAATAATTAAAGTTGTTGTAGTATTGAATTATCTTGCTGGGCCTATTTATACCTAAATCAGAAATCTTAGAAATCTGATAAATTCAACTTTAAATCTTAATAGTACTACAAGCTTACTTGACAAATTTTGATCCATGTGCCACCTGCTCACTATTTAAAAAAAAAAAAAAAGATAAGTTGCTAATGGGCATAGGCGGCACTTCGAGTTGTTGAGCACGTAAGGTAAATGAGGATGGAGTAGCTATGTTGGATATTTGGTTTTGGCACATAAGAAATGCTAGTAAGGTTCTTACTGTATTGTTAATCTTATTCTTACCAGATAATGTAGGTCCTGCCAGATTGTTATTTCCCAGTCTTCAAGATAGTTTTATACCCACTGTTGTCAGTGGCTGGGCATTTGTTCTTCTGTCGTAATTGCAGGAGCTCCAGAGATAAATCAGACTCCACTGCCTTCCTAAGTAGTTGACATGCGCCCACTTGACCATAACAAATCATTAAGTGGCAAAATAACACACCTTTGCAGACAGAAATTCCTGTCTGTTCATTTTTATACCATTAGTTACCTAGGCTTCTGATTAGAACAGGAGGGTTTTGAATGTTTGTATATGACTGTATTCTAAGAGTTCTGTACATTCCATATTGTAGTGAACTGTGTGTGTTGTATCAGTCACTTTCAGTTTTAAAGGACTTGTTTTGATTTTAATGGTTTTGTGAGGTCCGAATCTGTAAATCACTGACTTGCTCTTCTTCCACAGCTTGCTGAAGCACATTCGGGTGTCAAGTGCTTGGACTCCGTATGCTGTTTCCCAGAAGGAGAGACCCCGTGCACATCTGTTGGAAGAATGCTGGAACGAGTCATAGGACGATGTAGTCCCAACCATATCAGCAGGTGTGACATTGATTTCACTGCGTAGCCTGTGCTGCAGATGAGTCCCAGTGAAGCAGAGGCCTGCTGTTGAGTCACAGCAATCCCTCCTTGATTCGTAGATGCCACTTTGTAGCTTTGTGGTTTGCTCCTTTCACTCAAAGGAAAGGAAGGCATCTTTAGGAGACTCTCCACCCTGTGAAGGAGTTACTGGTTTTAGCCTTTCTAAGCTTCGGTGAACAGGCATGTGTATGGCGCTCTTCCTTGGCGTACAGCTGTTTTCATTATTATTTCACCTGTGCTCCTGTTTTATTCTCTGTTAGGGGGTTGGTTTTCATTGTTGCTTTCCCACTGCTTTTTGTGATTACAAAAATAACCTCCACACTTAACGTCAAACACCTTTGCTTTCCTCATTACCTTTGTTCCCTAAACCGAGTCAGCCTTTCAGGGCTACACAGGAAAGGCTGTCCTGCTCCATGGTCCTTCCTAAGATGACTGTAATGAAGTTTTAAAATGAGTTTTGATTTTAAGATTCCTTTATTTGGCATTTATTGCCCAATTAAAAGTTAATGTCCAAACAGGTTTTAATAATGCTACTAATACTAACTTTGATAAATTATGAGAATTATAAATTATAAATTAGAAGAATCTCTAGTTTTGGTTTTTTGGTTTTTTGTTTTGTTTTGTTTTGTTTTGTTTGTTTATTCTTAACTATTTCTTAATTAGATTTATCACAACTTGTTCATCGTCCAAAAATCTATTTTGGTATAAATAGCAGTTAAAATTCTTCTTCTTAAAAATTTCTTTATGTTTACCCAAAGTGCGTATGATTATTAGGTACTAGAGAGTGAAATGGCATCTGTGCTTGGTCTCACACCACTTCTCCAAGTCAAAGCAGCAATGCAATGGGTATTGGTCATGGGAATGTTAAGACCTTCTACAAATCTGTGGTGTAAGAGAGCCTGGGGATATGCTAGGGGCAAGGTACAAATGAAGCAGTCTGTCTGTCCTTCAGGAAAATTACTTTTAATATTTGGTTAGCTTTACATTTTGAAAAATAACAGGTGTGATATTCCCATAATATGAAATGTAGTTTCTTGTGAACTTTTTAACTTACTTTATCTTTGGCTTTGCCATGACTTTGTAAATACATTGCCTATGGATTTAGCCTCATTTATTCTGACTTGAATATAGTATATGATCCAAAATATTTCTGTAATGTAGGAGTAGTTTCATTGTATATAATGGGTTGCAGTGAACAGGTAAATGTATTGGGATGTTGGTATCTTAAACACAGATGTTAAAAAAAAAATAAGATGGTTCTCTCATGTTCCTGGGTAATAGTTTTCCCAAAAGATATTTCAGAAAGGTCTTACACTATTATTTTACCTAATGACATTCTTTATTGCTTGGAACCTAGACAGAGTTTAGATTAAGATAATATATTAAAACTTCTACATAGTTTTTACTTCAGTAGAAAATTGTCGTTAGTAGAAATACATATACTTGCCAGTGATTAAAAAGACTAGAATGTTGCGGGAGTATTAGAAAAGGCAGCACAGCTTTTCCAGCTAGCTCTTGACTGCCACCATGTTCCCTTTCAAAGTTCCCACACTAACGTGGCACCGGCCAGACTCACGAAACTCTGGGGACCCACGAAACGTTGGTGTGGCTGCTGCCTCCGCCAGTCAGCTCCATGGCGTCCATGGTTCTAGACGTGGGCCCTGGTGCAACTCCGCCACCCTCAAAGAGCTCAGCTCAACCCCAGACAATAACCGCCATCCTCACTGTACCTGGTAGAAAGAAGACTCTTAATGCTTAAGATTAACCAAATACTCAGCAAACATTCAATCCACAAGATGCCCACACAATTAGGATTGTTAACCCAATTACCTAACCTGAAAGGAGTAATTGCTAGAGACAGGAACATCTGCTGCCATCTCAGCCTCTCCTTTTTCCTTCTTTCTCTCTTTCCCTCTCCCCCAAACTTTTTCCACTCCAATCACCAGCTCTAGCCTTTATTTTTACAAATTAAGGTGGGCAGAAGGTTCACAAGAAGTCAGCTGTATACTGATTCACTCCTTGTCTGCATCCCCTCCCAGGAAAGCGAATTAGCATAAAAATACAAGACTAGGGCTATCCACAACACTAGAATTAATTTAAATGAGTCCCCCCACCCCTGTTTTCTATATACTCTTGCTTTCTTGCAATCAGTTGTAGGTTCTGTGTCCCTGTCCTTTGTACTGGTATTTTTCTAACTGTCCCCCTGGGAATCTGTCTGGGAGTTATTGGATTTATTTCAGCATGTCTTCTTAAAGGTGGTTATTACTGTCAGTATTTCTGTTTGCTGAAAATTATTCCGAATTCTTTTTTCTGAGGTGGTTTTTTCCTAATAAAACGTTTGCTTTAGTAATTAGTTCTTTTTCTGACAGGCACCAAATGGCTTTCAGGGATATCAGCATCTCAGGTTGTCCCTTTGGTTGGTGTTGTCATTTTCTCCTCCTTCTCACTGAGGAATCCAAAAATCTGTGCAGTTGTTCACAGAGCACAGAGCTGGCTGCTATGTTTCAGAGGGCTGTGTGGACATCACTGTAGCCCATTGTATCAGACTCCAGCAGTCATAGTTTCTGCATATATGTATGAAATCGCTTTAGCATTTATATTTTGATAGCCTTTATTCTACATTGTGTCTCATGTCCAGTTTGAAGGGACAGGGCAAGGCTGAGCCCTCCAGTATAAGATGTGACAACTCAGCCGGGCAGTGGTGGCACATGCCTTTAATCCCAGCACTTGGGAGGCAGAGGCAGGTGGATTTCTGAGTTCGAGGCCAGCCTGGTCTACAGAGTGAGTTCCAGGACAGCCAGGGCTACACAGAGAAACCCTGTCTTGAAAAACCAAAAAAAAAAAAAAAAAAAAAAAAAATGTGGCAACTCAGAGCTGCTTTAGCATTAACAATACTGAAAATCTCTGGAGACAGAACAGCTTCCCTGTGCACATGGACCTGTCTGCTGAGTTCTTACTATCCAGACAAAAAGTACTTTGTACGTTTTTTAACTTATGTTAAGGAAAAATATCCTACAGTAAGTTCAGTTTCCAAGGGAGCAGCATGGTGCTGTGTAAAGGGTCCATGTCCTATCCTCAGGAGCTGTATTTCAGCACTGACTGACATCTCTGTGAATTTTCGTTTCTTATTAATGTTAGTGAACCTCTGACAACAGCAACTTAGGTAAGAAAGTGCTTATTCTGCTTACAGTTCAGGGGCATAGTTCATCATGGCAGGGCAGTCAAGGTAGAAGACACTGAAAGCAGCTGGTCACACTACATCCATAGTCAGGAAACAGATGACTGCATGCTCTTGATCTCTTCATGTTGTTGTTGTTTGTCTTTTGTTTTCCATTTTATACAGTCTAGGATCCCCTGCTGAAGGCCATGGTCCCACACAGTTTGAGTTTTCCATCAAGTAATGCAATCAGGATAATCCTACAGACGTGCCCACAGGTCATCTCCTTGATGATTCCAGATTGTCAGGTTGACAGTTAATACTTTAACCATCATCATAATATACACTGGCAGCGTTAGCAGTTGGGAAGCGGAGCAGGCAGAAGGGTTGCCAAGTTCAAGGCCTGCCTAGATAACTTAGAGTGAGCCTGCCTCAAAATTCAAAAGACAGACAGGGATGGCGGTATGTAGTTGACTGGTAAAGCACTTTGTTAGCATGTTGAAGGCCCTGGGAAGAGAGCGTGAGGGGAAGGAAGAAACCATCAGCTAATTGGTGTTTCAGTGTTTAATATTCTTCCAAAGTGACATTTAACATGAATGCATGCATGTGTTGTTTTGAAAAGATGAAAAACAAAGGATATGTCAGTTGATAAATTTTTCTTTGTGTAAGCAGTGTTAGCAAAGAGGAAAAACTAACGAAGGCTTCCTGCTGAACTTAACATTCAACTCCATTGTGGTGCGGGCAGTTATAGTTAAAAGAATACTCTTTCCTCCTGCTGGCCCTCAGGGCTTCAGTCCTGTTCTGCCCATCACACCCCACCCCCATACCTAATCATGTTCCCCTTTTCCCTTCTTCGTTTCCTTTCTCATCCAGGTTCCTTCCCCCCACCTCCTGTGATTGCTTTCTTCTCCCTCCCAAGTGGGATTGAGGCAACCTCACTTGGGCCCTTTGGCTTCTTGAGTTCTGTGGACTGTATCCTGGGTATTCTGTACTTTTTTATTGGCTAATATCCACTTATTAGTGAGTACATACCATGCATGTCCTTTTGGGTCTGAGTTACCTCACTCAGGATGATATTTTCTAGTTCCATCCATTTTCCTGCAAAATTGAGGACGTCCTCATTCTTAATAGCGGAGTAGTATTCCATTGTGTAGATGAACCACATTTTCTGTGTCCATTCTTCTGTTGCGGGACATCTGGGTTGTTTCCAGCTTCTGGCTATCACAAACAAGGCCACTATGAACATAGTGGAGCACGTGTCCCTGTGGCATGGTGGGCATCTTTTGGGTATATTCCCAAGAGTGGTATAGCTGGGTCTTTGGGTAGATCTATTTCCAATTTTCTGAGGAACCTCCAGATTGATTTCCAGAGTGGTTTTACCAATTCACAATCCCACCAGCAATGGAAGAGTGTTCCTCTTCTACACATCCTTGACAACATGTGCAGTCACCTGAGTTTTTGATCTTAGCCATTCTGATTGATGTAAGGTGAAATCTCAGGGTCCTTCTGATTTGCATTTCCCTGATGACCTTAGAACTTTGAACATTTCTTTAAGTGCTTCTCAGCCATTCCAGATTCCTCTGTTGTGAATTCTCTGTTTAGTTCTATACCCCATTTTTTGATTGGGTTGTTTGTTTTTTGTAGGTTAGCTTCTTGAGTTCTTTATTTACATATTTTGGATATTAGCCCTCTGTCAGATGTGGGTTAGTGAAGACTTTTCCCCATCTGTAGGCGGCTGATGTGTCCTACTGACTATGTCTTTGCCTTATGGAAGCTTTCCAGTTTCATGAGGTCCTGTTTATCAATTCTTGGTTTTAGTTCCTGAGTCCTTGGAGTTCTGTTTAGGAAATTTCCCCTGTGCCAAAGAGTTAGAGGCTCTTTCCCACTTTCTCTTCTATTAGATTCAGTGTGCTTGGTTTTATGTTGAGGTCCTTGATCCACTTGGACTTGAGCTTTGTGCAAGGTGACAAAGATGGATCTATTTTCATTTTTCTACATACAGATTGCCATACTCAGCATGAGATAGTCATATTCTTACTTTTGTTTACTTTATGTTGGCTGCCTTATACCTGCCAGATTTGAGTTCTCTGTGCTTGGGCGTTATAAATAAGACCCTCCTTAAGTCAGGGTGGAGGGCCCCAGGCTTCTCTGAAAACCATGGAGATGAGACACCTCTTAGATCCATACTTACTTTCTGTGATGTGTCTGCTTGCCTGGCCACTGACTTAAGCTGAAGTTACAGCACAGAGAGTCACTGAGAAACAAGATGCTGGATACAAATGAGTCAGGGCTTCTAGCTTTAACCCTGTCGAAGGAAGGTGGAGCCCCTAGTAGGAACTGTGTGCTATGTGTTTAAAGTTAGGCGCTTTCAGTTTTTTTTTTTTTTTAATACTGTTCTTGGACTAAGGGCATGTGTTTTAAGCATGGCAGTCTGTTTAGTGGAGTTATTACTTCATCTTAAGTTAATTCAAGGTAATTCAAAATGACAGCTATAAGTATGATATTGAATTGCTTAGTTTAAGACCTTGTCCGTCAATCATCTAGTAGTTACCTTGTCATACTCGTGAAAATCTGCAAGTATCTTTGATACCCTCTGATGCTAACCATTTATGACATTCTGGCTAATTAAGTTGAAATCCTTACAGTAGAATTTATACCTGAAAAGAAGTAACCAATAATATGAATGTTCACTATTTCATTCCAAGGCCTGGTAGCTTTGTTTGTTTTTTTGTAATGTTAAAATACAAGTTTATTTTTCAATAAAACTAAACTTTTTTTTTTACTTTTGCTGTTTGTATATGTGGTGTACATGTACCTTGTGTGGATGTGTGTGTGTGTGTGTGAGTGTGTAAACCAGAGGTAGGAATTAGTGCCTTCTTCAGTTGTTTACCTTGTGTCTCTCCTTGAACCCAGTAGGACTCCCTGACCTTGGTAGGTCCCAGTAAGTCTGTGGGACCTGCTTCTCTCTGCCCTCCAGTGCTGGCACCCAGGCTCACACAGCCATGCTCAGCTTCTAATGTAGGTCCAAACATGTTCTGGGTTTTGTATGGCAGACACTGTCAGCTCCCTTGCATTCATCTCCCTAGCACCTAGCACCTGGCTGTGTGCAGTCTTAATAGCATACTTACTTCTTACTGCGATATAAAGATTTCAAAAGCACATTATGAAACTGGCACTGATAATGAATGCATAGATTGGAGCTAATTTCTGTATGACTACAGCATAATTTTTCTCAAGTTTTTGTATAATCTAGAATAGGATTCACTGCTAATCTGAAGAACTCTTTAGCATTTAGAAATGAATCAGTGATTATTTTAAAATTTAATTTTTTAGTCCTATATTTTACTTTAGGTCCTAGTTTTGTTTGGGTTTTCAACTGAACATTGATTATAGTGAGCCAAACTTTTCTCTTATTGTTCCTTTCAGGTTGTGGAATGCATCGGATACATTCTATACCAATGACAGGAGCATCTTGACTCTCTCGCCAATGGACTCATCTGCTTGTTAAAGGGACAGTAGGACTTTGTGGGAACAAGTTCACATGTCCTCAGATTTGCGGTCACCATCCTGTTGTAAAAGGCCAGTTACTTTCTGAAATCTCTGGAGGAATTGAGACTTTCTCAGAGTCCATGGGAAACGGGCAGTTACATGAACCCTTCTTTTTCCTCTTTAATTTGAATATGAATATATAAAAATTTGGAAATAAAGAGATATTAACAATCTCTTTGTCTGGTTTGTCCCTTCTGCTCATGGGACTTCTAGTGGCATTGCAGCCTTTGCTGAGGCCACTATACTTTAATATCAAGGTAGAGAAAGGGGTCACTCTTGGTTATGTGTAGTTTAGGATGAGTGTGGTTTGGGACTCTCCTATTTAAATCTGCTTCTGTAAATTATGCTAAAGATTTGCCTTGAGAACTCTATTTTTTTTATTAGATTACATTTGAAGCTTTTCGTGGGGAAAGTTAATGTGAATATTAAGGAATTTTAGTCCTTCAGTGACCTGTGTGGTTAATCCATTAGTGCTTTTTAAGTCACAGAGCAATTAGGAGAGCACGCTTCTAACCATTGTCTTGTGCAGTGTGAGTATTAAGCTTATACTGACACCAACTTCTTTAACAATGCTGTAAAACAACCAGTGAAGCTGATCCTACAAGTGCAAAGGGAGTTTTGCATCTCATGTCCACGTCAGAGTTAGGGCCATTCACTGGACTTCAAATTGGTGTTTACTAATATTTTTGTGGCCACGTATGTAAACTTGTAGTAGGTAAATTCAATACCATTGTCATATTAATTTACTGCATCTGTCTTATCTTTTGCATGCTTCAACCTGGCTAATATATTTCGATCCAACCACACCCCCTTCCCCACCCATTATTACCTTCCTTACTCTGCTCTTAGTTTTATGACAATATTGTAAAGTTCAATTGTATTAATAAAAAACAAGTTTGGACAGTATTTAAATATTGCAAATATATTTAATTATATAAATTGAAATATAAGCCATAAAGTCTTTCTTTGGCCCACTTAGAATTGCTCTTGACTTGATGTAAACCAGTCTTCAGAATAAAGGACTTTTGTTAAGAATTCTGTTATTGCATGTTATCTACTTGAAGGCAGACTGCCACAATACAGTGAATTATGCTTATGCCTCATTGTAAGGTATATTATCAGGTATGGTTATTGGATGAAAATGAAACTGTCTAAAATGCTAAAATTTTGCCAGCAAAAGAACTTTATCAGCAATAAGTTAATGCACTATGAATGACTAATCAGATACACACTAGTCTTAATTCCTTGAATCCCAAATTCTAGTTTCCAGGCAATCTATCATTGAGACTCAATATTATTTGTTTTATGTATAATGTTTTAAGAGTTGTGAATGATTATTAAAGAACTACTACCACCCAGTTCTAAGCATGTGATTCTATGCACACCTAAGATCATAGGAAAGAGTACAGCGAGGCTTTGTCAGGTTCTCTTGAGAAGATGGTAGTTGCTCGAAGATGACTATGCAGCTCTTCCACTCCCTCCTCCTGTGTGAGTGGAACTTCTGGCCTTTGCTGCGGCTAAGTCAGGAATCACAGAGTGAGAGTGACGACTGACTGTGTGTTACAGATTATCTGTCTGCTTATCTGTTTCACTAATTCAAGGATATTAGATTATCCATGTTCGCTGAATACTAATTTTCATAAACAGCTCCTTTTTTAAACTTAGACATTACAGGATTATATTTAAAATAACCTACTATTCTGGAAATACGTTAAAAGGATGATACTTATTCATGTTCTAGAGATGAAATATTACATACAGATTCAGTAGAATAGTTGATAGGAAGATAATACTGCTTTATGTTCTAGAATGTTGTAGAGAGCATGCATGCAATGATATGACATTGAGTAGGCATGCTTTACATCTGTCTTATGGCTGATTATTGACAGCGGACTATAGAATTGCTGAGAGCAGGGCAGAGCTCCGCTGGCCTTCATGTGGCCCAGCATTGCTTGGGAGTAATTTTGAGCATTCACCATTTTGATTTAGTTAAGAAGAGGTGCATAAACTTACACACCCAGCCTGTATTCTACATAATAATGAATAGGGCTGGAGCACAGCTCAGTAGCAGACTATTTGACTAAGGTGTTTGAAACCCTAGATTCCATTCCCAACACCACAGTAAACAAGTCAGACATCCACTGGTATGCTCACTCTGCTTTGTAGCTCAGAAGGGTGTTTCGTACTTTTAGGAATGATTTTCTTGCGTTCACTTAAGAAAGGAATCAGTGGAGGTTTTTTTTTTTTTGTAGTATTGTGGTACTAATTTCATATGCTAAAACTTTACTACAAAATGCCAGAAGAGCTCCCCCTTGCATATTCCTTCATATTCTTTGGCCAGTTCAGTGTTGATAACAAACTTCTTTTATCTATCAAAGGAGAGTATGATGCAAACATGTTACTGTTAGTTTACCAATGGCCTCAAGTCTGTTTGCCTCATCTGAAGGCTGTAGACTGAAGATCATGACAAGCACCACGTTAGTTGGCACAGTTGCCAGTCAGCACCCCACTCAGCTTTAACAGTGCAGGATACTCAGGACAGTCAGCTGTGACCCAAAGAGAACTGCAACGACCATGTTTGCTCTCGGGTAAGGAGAGACGCAGAAGTTATGGCTCTGTCACCTCTACCTTTCCTGAAGCTCTGGAATGGAGAAAAGCTCCCAGAGTTGACCTAAACCCCAGCAGTAGCTTGAGACTGTAGCCGAGACAAATCACACTACGGAAAAACCTGTGGTTAGCCCTGTCATTGGTATTAAGACTGGGGTTATTTCAATTGCAGAACGTTTCTGAGAAGCTGGAGACTTGTTGGACAGGGCTTAAAGCTACTACAGATTTTATAACTAACACAGAGAGTCTTCAAAGTAAGTTTGGAGCCTGGGGCAAATGCTATGCTTCTGTTTACCCCAGTAAATAGAAATCAATTTAAAATATAAGCAGGTATAAATAAACCAACCAGTGAGATATATGTTGTATTAATTTTGGCTTCCCTCTATAGACATTTTTATTTCTATCTTAAAATGAATCACTTTCATGAAATTAACACATTATTAAGGTGGTGTTTGATGCAAAATAACTTGAATGATATTCTACAAAAATAAGCCATCACTGATGATGTATTTGTGGTGGTGACTGCTAGATTCCTGTGAGGAGTGAGCAGCAAGAGACAGTGCAGCAGTGTCCAGTGCAACCGTTGGTGTCGTCTCACACGTTCCTGAATCGTCAGTGACCATCCTGCACTCAGTCTACAGCTTCAGCTTCTTAGACTTTATGAAATTCATCAAATAAAATCTTTCCTATATTTGAGTGCTTCTCCATTATTTGAATTCATCCTTTGTCTGCTCATCATAGCCAGCAATGCCAAGCTTGCTTCAGGTTAGTTTCCAAAATTACTCTCCCATTATCATATAGGGATATCGTGGCTTTCACTGGCTATATGGGGGTGGGGGGTGGCTTCTTTTTTAGATAGGGTTTTACTCGGTAGTCCTGGCTGGTCTGGAACTTTCATAGAACAGGCTGACCTTGGAAGCCATCTGTCTCTGCCTCCCGAGTGCTGAGATTAAGGGCGTGCAGCACCATGCCTAACATAAAACAGTGCTTTTCAAAGAGTAACTATGGGATTGGGGAGGTGGTAAAGCACTTGCTACTTAAGTGTGAATATCTCAATTGAGATCACCTGCATTAAAGCTGGACCTGCTAACTATCTATCTGTAATCCACATGTTCTTGTTGATAAGAGACAAAAAGCAAAATCCCTAAAAGCTTGGAGGACAGGTAGCTTAGTATGTTCAAGAGCAAATGGCAGACCCTGTCTCAAGCAAAGTTGAAAGCAAGGAAGTTTACAGAAAACACACAGCCACAAACTCAAATGGAGAGAAATGGAAAGCAATCCCACAAAAATCAGGAACAAGACAAGGTTGTCCACTATCTCCATACCTATTAAATATAGTACTTGAAGTCTTAGAGCAATAAAAAAACATGAGATCACAAGTATTCAAACTGGAAAAGAAGAGGATAAAGTATCTTTATTTGCAGATGATATGATAGTGTACATAAATGACCCCAAAAATTTTACCTGGGAATTCCTACAGCTAATAAACACCTTCAGCAAAGTGGCTGGATATAAGACCAACTCACAAAAATCAGTAGTCTTCATATGTACAGATAACAAATAGACTGAGAAAGAAGTCAGGGAAACAACACCTTTCACAATAGCCAGAAATAATAGAAAATATTTTGAAATAATTAACCAAGCAAGTGAACAACTTGTATGATTAAAAATTTCAAGTCATTGAAGAAAGAAATTGGAGATACTATCAGAACATGGAAAGGTCTGCCATGCTTTTGGATTGGCAGGATTAACAGTAATCCTACCCAAAAAATGGACATCCTACCAAAAGCAGTCTACATATTCAATACAATCTCCATCAAAAATCCAACACAATTATTTACAGACCTTGGAAGGATAATTCCCAGCCTCATATGGAAACACAAACAGGATAGCTAGAAAAATCCTAAACAACAGAAGAAATGCTGGAGGTATCACCATCCTTGATTCAAGTCGTACAAAGAACTATAGCAATAAAAACAGCATGGTATGGCATAAAACCAGACATAATTGAAGGAAGACCCAAACATAAATCCAAATACCTAGAGACACCTGATTTTTTTTTATGAAGTCAGAAATACTCTATGGAAAAAGAAAGCATCTTCAGCAAATGCTATCTGCATTAGAAGAATGCAAATATCCATATTAATCACCCTGCACAAAATTCAAGTTCAAGAGGAGCAAAGACCTCAACATAAAGCCAGATACTCTGTACCTAACAGAAGAGGAAGCAGGGAATAGCCTTGAACATATTGGCACAGGAAAAGATTTTCTAAACAACACCAATAGCACAGGAACTAAGATCAACAATTAATAAATGGAAACTGAAAAGCTTGTGTAAGGCAAAGGACACCATCAACCAAAGAAAACGGCAGCCTACAGAATTGGGAGAGATTTTCACCAACTCTACATCCCATAGAGGGCTAATATCCAAAATATATAAAGAACTCATGAAACTATAAACACATAAAATGATACTATTAAAAATGGGGTACATTATCTAAATAGAATTTTCTATTTGTAAAAGGCCAAAAAACAAACATCCAGCATTTTTAGCCATCAGAGAAATGCAAATCAAAACTACTTTGAGATTTCAGCTTATATCTGTCAGAATGGTTAAGATCAAAAACATAAGAAACAGCTCATGCTGGCATGGAAGTGGAGCAAGGGGAACACTCCTCCATTGCTGATGGGAGTGCAAACTTGTACAACCACTATGAGAATCAATTTGGTGCTTTCTCAGAAAACTGGGAATCACTCTGCCTCAAGACCAGCAATACTACTCTTAAGCATATACCCAAAAGACACGCCATTCTACCACAAAAGCACTTGTTTAACAATGTTCATAACTGGGCTGGAGAGATGGCTCAGTGGTTAAGAGCACTGACTGCTCTTCCAAAGGTCCTGAGTTCAATTCCGAGCAACCATATCGTGGCTCACAACCATCTGCAATGGGATCCGATGCCCTCTTCTGGTGTGTCTGAAGACAGCTGCAGTGTACTCATCATATACATAAAATAAATAAATAAAATCTTAAAACAAAAAACAAAACAAAACGATGTTCATAACTTTATTCATAAAAGCCAGAAACTGGAAACAACCTAGATGTCCCTCAACAGATGGATGTATACAGAAAATGTGGTACATTACACAATGATGTATTTCTTAGCTGTTAAAAAAAAAATATGGAACTAGGAAAAATCATCCAGAGTTAGATAACCCAGACCAGAAAGACTATCATGGTATATACTCACTTATAAGTAGATAGTAGCTGTTAAATAAATGATAATCATGCTACAATTCACAGACCCAGAAAGGCTAAGTAACAAAGAATTCAGGGGGGAGGCACATGGATCACCCTGGGAGTGGGAAATAGAATAGATTTTTGCAAGGGGTCTGAGGGCCAGTGACAATAAGAACAAGAAGGATCAGGTGAGGAGGGAGGACTGGAAGGAGAGAGTATGGGGAAGTTGTTGGAATTGAAGAGTATGGGGGGGGGGTGTGCAATGTAGAGACCTAGTTCAGTAGAAACTCCCAGGATTCTGTGAGGGTGACCCTAGCAAGGGCTCCTAGTAACAGAGGAGGATATGGAGCCTGAACCAGCCATCTTCTGTAACCAGGCAACGTCCTGCGGGACTGGAACACCAATCCAACCACTAGCCTGCCTGCAAGATGTGCTGGGGCAATAAAGCACAGAATTTGTGGGAGTGCCCAACTAAAGCCTGGTCTAATTTGGGGCCTGACACTGCCTGGATGACCAGGACCCAGAGGCTGGATAGCCCAGAGACAGGACAGGAGCCAAGGGAGTCAATAAAATGATTCCTAAGGATATTCTGCTAAAATCACATCAGTGCCTAGCCCAATTGTCATCAGAGAGGCTTCCTCCAACAGCTAGTTGATGGGAGGAGATACAGAGACTCACGGCCAAATATTAGGTGGGGAGTTTCTGAATTGGAGAGCTCCACCAGGTCCCTCACCTAAGAGCTTGGGGAACCCTGTGAAAGAGGAGAAGAAAGAATTGAGAACACCCCAAGAACACAGCCCACAGAATCAACTAAGCAGGGCTCACAGGGGTGCACAGAAACTGAAGGAGCAATCAGTCTTCAGGAGTCTGCACTAGGTCCTCTGCAAATATGCTTGTTAGCTTGGTGTTTTTGTGGGTCTCCCAACAATGGGAGTCAGGTGTCTCTGACTCTTTTGCCTGAGTTTGGTACCCTTTTTCTCCTACTGAATTGTCTCAATCCTGATATAAGAGTTTGTGCCTAGTCTTGCTGCGACCTGTTATGCTGTGTTCAGTTGATATCTCTGAGAGCCCTGCTTTTTCCTGAAGAGAAAGAGGTTAAGAGGATCTAGTGGATCTGGGGGAGGGAGAGTCTGGTGGGGAGGGGACTGGGAGGAATCGGGGGGGTAGGGAGAACTATGGTCGGGATGTATTATATGAGAGAAATTTAAAAGAGAGATAAAAATATCCTGAACAATAAAGGAACTGCTGGAGGTATCACCATCCCTGATTCAAGTTGTACCAAAGAACAACAGCGTGGTATTGACACAAAAACAAAAATGTCTATCAGTGCAATCAAACTGAAGACCCAGGTATAAATCCATATACCTATGGAGACCTGATTTTTGATAAGTCAGAAATATCCACTAGAAAAAAAAAGCATCTTCAATAAATAATGCTGGTCCAACTGGATAGCTGAATATAGAAGACTCCAACTAGATCCATACTTATCACCCTACACAAAACTAAAGTCCAAATGTGTCAGAGACTTCAACATAAACCAGATACACGGAACCTGATAGAAGAACCTTGAATGCCTTGGCACAGCAAGACTCTCTGAACACAACACCATTAGCACAGGCATTAAGATCGACAATTAATAAATGGCACCTTATGAAACTGAGAAGCTTCTGGACAGGAGAGGACAACATTGTTTGGACAAAGCAGCAGCCCACACAACCGGAAACGATTTTCATCAGCTACACATCTGAAATATGTAAGTGTTGTGGATGGCCTGGTGCTGTTTGTATTTTAATGCTAATTCCGCTCTCCTGGGAGGGGCCAAAGACAAGGAGTGAGTCACATATGATTTCTTGTGAATCAATCCCCTTATGAATAAAGGAGCCAATCATTGGGCGAGTAGGAGGGACTTCCAGGTTGGACGAGGGAGAGAGGAAGCTGGAGAGAGTTAGGGCCTTTTGGATCTGGGATAGCGTAAGGGGAACTTGTCGCTGCTAGTGTCTCCTGGCTTCATGGCAGATCCACCAGGATTTGCCACCAGAGGAATTTATATGGCTTACAAGATTAGGATTCTAGTTGTTGCACCCAGAGATTGAGTTACCATTGTTTCTAAACTAAGTTTGTGTGATGTTTCTCTTCTCCAGGCATCTCAACTGGATTCAAGAGAGAAAGGTACGGCAGCAAAGCGTGGGTTTGCCAGATGTGTACCACAAAGGTCTTGGCGGGGGGGGGGGGGGGGGGGGGGGGGATTTGAAGCACGGGGCTGGTGTGGTAGACCCTGCCAAGGGAAATTGGTGAAGCAGGTGGAGAAGTCTGGGGGCCCCAGACCAGAGGGTCTGCTGAGATGAGAACACCCCGCTGGGGCCATGTGGCCCGCCAGTGCTGGGCATAGCTCACCAGTGCTGGGCATAGCTCGGGAACTGCCATTCATTTTTAATACTTCCTGCACATGTAAGGTATTTAAAAAAAACAAAACAAAAAAAAACACCTAGGTATCAAGAAGACAACTCAATTTAAAAATGAGATACAATTCTAAACAGAATTATCCAAAGAAGAAAGTCAAATGACTGAAACATTTAAAGAAATGTTCAACATCCTTAGTCATCAGTGAAATGCAAATCAAAACTACTTTGAGATTTCATTTTACACCTGTCAGAATGTCTAAGATCAAAAACAAAAGACAACTGATACTGTTGAGGATGTGGAGTAAGGGTACCATACCCATACACCTGTTGCTGGTGGGAATACAAACGTTTAATAGCCACTATGGAAATCAACATGGTGTTCCATAGGAAGAGAAAATCTACCTCAAGATCCAGCTACACCACAAAGACACCTCCTCAGTCACATTCATCACTGTTCTTGATATCCCTCAATAGATGAATGTATAAGTAAAAGGTGGTGCATTTATGTAATGGGATATTACTTGGCCATTTTTTTAATAACATAATGAAATTTGCTGGCAAATGGATAGAGCTAGAAAAATACAGACTCAAAAAGATAAATATGGTTTGTATTCGTTTATATATGGATATAGAGCTAGGCAGTGGTGGCGCACGCCTTTAATCCCAGCGCTTGGGAGGCAGAAGCAGGCGGATTTCTGAGTTCAAGGCCAGCCTGGTCTACAGAGTGAGTTCCAGAACAACCAGGGCTACACAGAGAAACCCTGTCTCGCAAAAACCAACAACAAAAAGAAAGTTATATATGGATATAGGCTGTTAAGTCAATGATAACCAAGCTACAATCCATAGACCCAGAGGGTTAGGTACAGAGTAAGGGACTAGGTATGGGGGCAACAGATCTCCCTAGAAAAGAAAAATAGACAACTAGTTATGGATGGGTAGGTTGGGGAGCTGGAACGGGGGGTCAACCAAGGACTGGGAGGGAAGAGGGGACAAAGGAGGCAATATGAGGAGAGATAGCTAAAATTAAGGGCCTTATGAAGGTGACCTAAATGAAATTGCCAAATAATGAGGGAGAAAGTATCAATGGGACTTCCAGTACCAAATGAAACTTCCAGTACCAGGTTGGACTATATCTAATTGAGTTATTAATTAAAGGTGCCCCACGGGAACTCCCAAACAACGCAGGTTGTTACCAAGACAAACTGCTTCAGACAGACCAACAGCAAGGTCCCATTGCTGAACACAACACCTATCCAACTCATTCAATATGGAGGATTTGCTGTTGCCTACACAGAGTCTTCATGCCCATGTGCTAGCATCTTTGGTACAGGAAAGTACAGACTACCCGTGAGAAATGGAAATACCAACCTGAAAGCCACCATGTAGTTGTCCAGGCAGAGAAGTGAACCCAAGCAGAAATGAGAATGAAAAACTCAGTTCAGATTAGACTTCAGGAAGTCTAATACCAGGCTGTTCAATGTCAGCAGATTTAAAACACAGCATAATTTGGGGAAAAGTTTCCAGGCAACAATGAGTCCAAGTGCACAATAAAAGTCAGGGTGTGACTACATAGAAACTCCTTTGCAAAGTACTTGTGACCATGATGGTAGGTTCTACAGATAAAAGTCCTAAAATCTAATGTGGTCTCTCTCCAAGATAACATAGTTCATAAGATATATGTGACATCTTTCAGGGTTGTGGGTCCCTCATCCACTCTGCCACAGGGCATGGCCGCTTGTGGAGGCAGATCGTGGGATGTTTGACTGCACTTGTCCCATGCTGTGTCACGTGGGTGCTGAGCTGTAGCAAAGCACCGAGGCACTGCTCCTGAGTGAAAGCAGAGTCTGAGGCATAGGATAACCAGAGCTGGTTGAGGGTCTGCTGGCCTGCGATGAGACCAGGGTCGTCTGGTTCTCAGGCTCTTGGACATCCAGGCTCTTCTGGGAGCCCAGAAGAGCAGAGAACAGAGTCTGGTGCCTGAGGGCTGGCCCCACGGTGATTGTCCAATCATGGCCTGTGGCTCTATAGGCGAAGGCCTTCTCCATGGCTCCCTAATGGCAGATCAGATCTCGATGAAAAGAGGCAGTCCATGGTTTTAAGGCATTTATTGTCATGGTGGAAAGTGGGTACATAAAACCATACCCCACTTCTCAGGGTAAACCTGTGGTTAAATACTTTTTTGCAGGGAAGAATGTCTGGGAAGGAAAGCTTATTTACTTTACCCTCCAGGCCTCTGTACCTCATTAGCATGGAGATCTTTGTCTTGAACCTACTGTGGTCATGTCTCTTTTCCTATTATCTTGGTCTGATATGTTGGGATGCCTAATCTACATGTGGAAGGGCTTGGAGCGTTGCCCTCATGTGACTGATGGCCACAAATCTATGGGGGGGCTTTGGCTACAGGGGCCTGGGAGCAGGTGCAGATCCTACCGCCCCTTCAGGGTCTCTGGGGCTTCAAAGCCTTTAGCTCAACCAAGGGCCAGGCTCGCACTCACTGCCCCACAACATCTCTCCTGAGGATAGGTTCTTTTAACTCTGGGAGCTAGAGATAAATGTCTGTGGGGAGTCTAGGGTAATGATTCTGGAGAATTTGGGTGAGGTCTAACTCTATAGCAAAAGGTGGGTGAGAGCCGGGCGGTGGTGGCCCACGCCTTTAATCCCAGCACTTGGGAGGCAGAGGCAGTCGGATTTCTGAGTTTGAGGCCAGCCTGGTCTACAGAGTGAGTTCCAGGACAGCCCGGGCTACACAGAGAAACCCTGTCTCAAAAAAAAAAAAAAAAAAAAAAAAAAAGGTGGGTGAGATCTGCCTCCGCAGATAGCAAAAAGGTCACTATGTCATTAACAATGTCCACTCTCAGCTTTCTAGATGGAATACAGGTATTTTATCTCCCTCAGTGAGGCAACAGCCCTGCATGATTAACATTCTTGGTTCTCTACTGCTCAGCAGGTGTGAGAACCTTTGTGTCTCTACACCATCCTAGCCACGACCCCTCTGATCCACAATGGTGTCCTGACTGCAAGATCTGCCAGGGCAATGGTGGCACACAGCCTGTGGGAGTAACCAACCCATATCTGATTTGACATGAGGCCCACTCCATCACAAGATGAAACCCATATCTGACGCTGCTTGTGACCAAGAGCCTGAGATATGAGACTAGATAGGCCAGGGACCTAGGATAAAACTAAATGCTACAGCTAAACACACAACAATAAAATGACTCCTAATGACATTCTGCGGTACTCATAGATCAGTGCCTTAACTCGGCCATCACCCGAGCAGCTTTTTTCTGCAGCAGATGGGAATACTGATCCCCACAACCAGACAGTCTGCAGAGAGTGAGAGAGGTACACTCAGCCCTAAATTGGATGTTCCCATCAAATCCCTCTCCTCAAATTTCATTGAACCCTGTAGAAGAGGAGGCTGAAAAGACTGGAAGAGCCAGAGGAGATGGAAGACACCAACAAACAACAACAACAACAAAACCCACGGCCCCTAAATCAACAGGATGAATACACATATGAACTCAGAAAGACTGAGGCAGCATGCCTTTATGGGTCTATGCAATTGGTGTCCTAGAGCTGAAAGTAGCCACATACCTCACCCCTAACCCAGAAGCTATCTCCAACTGATTAACTACTTACAAATGAAAATTTATTTTCTCCAAGGACATCTCACTGGGGAAATGAAGGGCTCTAGAATAGGCAGTGTGCCCAGTAATAGCAGCCGGACAACAAAAAATGAACTCAGTGGCATCTTTGAAGGTTCCTTCTCTCATGAAGTCATGTCAGGGCTCTTCCTTTGCTACTTTTAATTTTTTATTACTTTAAAATTTTTTATCTTATTATTTTCAAGTTTAAATTTTTAAATTTTATTTATATAATTTCCTTCTCTCTTTTTTCCCCAGAGACGCTTTGTGTATTGTAGCTTCCAGTTTAGGAATTTTACAGGATTCCTATGTATGTCCTTGAAATTTAGAGACAGAAAAGTGGTGGATCTGGCTGGGGTGGGGGTAGGGAATAGCTGGGAGGACTAGAGGGAGGGGATACCAAAATAAGGATATATTATGTAAGAGATATAAGGATATATTCTGTAGTTTTTGAGGTTACATCTTTCTAATCCTGTCCTTGAACTCAGAGATCTGCCTGCATTTGCCTCTTGAGTGCTGGAATTAAAGGTGTACACCACCATGCCCAGCCTAAGAGAAAGAAGTTTATTTTCAATAAAAGGAAGTTTTTCCAAACCTGAGCTGGGAATGTGGCCCAGTGATGAGTACTTATGCAGCATGCACAAGGCCCTAGGCTCTGTGTCTAGCACCACAGAAGTGGAAAACAACAATGACAGCAGCAACATCTCACAGAACAGTAGGAATTATACCTGGCAGAGTTGTCATATCCAGAAAACATAAAGAATTCAACTGAAAAATGGATACACTGCCAATGTATCCCATGTCTTCAGTAGACTATGAAGACATGGGAAATTTGAAAAGGGCCAATTTAGGACATGAAATCAGAAACCAAATACCTCCATAAAGAAAAGGTGAGACCAGATAGATGGTTGAAATCTTCCAAACATCATTTAAAGAAGAATTAATGCCAGTCATCTTTAGACTAATCCCAAATTGAAGGAGTGCTTCCAAACCCAGGAAAGAGTTTAAGAGAAGCTGACTGTTATCTGATCAATATTGAGACAAAACTTGTGAAGGAGTACTAGAGGCTGTATCCCTGCACAGTGAAGGGAGCACACAACTAATAGGTAGAAATCATTCTTGGAAGGAAAGGATACTTCACCATAATAAGATCATGAAAGAGCATATTAGCAGAAAGACAAATACACCACTACTTCAATTAATGCAGAAAAAAGTATAAACAGCTCCCCATTTGTTATAAATAAATAAAATAAATAAATAAGGGAAGAATATAAAACAATTACCACAATCCAGCAAGAGGCTGTGTATAAAAATGTAGCTAGCAGCAGACTGAAGGATGAAAGTTAGCTTTTCTTCCAAAATCAAGAGTAAGAGAAAGGTATTGACTCCCAGCCATTCTTTTCAAGGTCTGAACACCTACCCAGGGCATCCAGATTAGGAAGAAGATTATCTGTGTTCACAGATGATATTTAACATATTACTAGAAAACTCTAAATATCTTAATCTGGGGCTTAGGGGTTAAGAACAATGACTGTTCTTCCAGAGATCCTGAGTTCAATTCTCAGCAACCACATGGTAGCTTACAACCATCTATATAATAGGATCCAGTGCCTTCTTCTGGTGTGCAGACAAACATGCAGACAGAACGATTATATACATACATAAATAATTTTTTTAAACTTAAAAATATATATATCCTATAGTGACACATACATACCTCATTAGAACAATGAGTTCAGAAAACAAGAAGATATGACTATCAGGTAAAGGAGCATGTCATCAAGCCTGGCAAACTAGATTCAATCCCTGGACTGACACAGCAGAGAGAACTAGAGCTGTCCTCTGGCCTCTACGAATGTTCCACACAGTAGGCATGCACCCCTCCCTACAATGCACTATAAACACATACTTTTAAAAGATACAAGATAAAAAAAATGGTCCTGTTTCTATACACTACAATAACAATTCAGAAAGAAAGGCTGAGCATGGTCAGACACACCTGTTGGACTGTATCAGAGCTCTACTTGACTGAACAGGAGAGTTATAAGCCAGTCTGAGTTACTCAGGTAAGTCAAACCTTCCCCCTTTCCCCAGAAATCCTATGAAAATGAAGACTATCACGTTTACAAAACCACCGTGAGAAAAATCCTCATGCTCCATGGGAACCGTGTGGGACTTGAACACTCCACACTTTGGAATGCAGGCTGTGACCCCTGGCCATCTTGAATTTATGATACATTTTCCACTGCTGGCCCAAGAGCTACTCCTTACCTAGATTCCCTTTGCAGGCATTGCACATGGATCCTTCCCTTGTGCTTACCAGGGCCCAGCTGCTGTGCGTCTGTCTGACCAGACAGGAAATAGCCACAGGCTTATGAATGACCAGCGTCTGAACCTGCTGGGACCCCATCAGTCCTTCTAGGAACAGGATCAGCATTACACACTGGACAAAGTTTGAAGCTACAACCACAGTGGAGAAAGGAATGGATTTTGATCATCAAAATACTTTTTTGTTTTGTTTTGTTTTTTTTAGAAGAAACAACTTGGAGGACTCACAATTCCTGATTTCCAAGTGCAAAACAATAAAGACCTTGCTTTGCACCAAACGTCAAAATGAAATTGACTAAGGATGTAAAACACAAATCTCCAAACTTTAAAAACTAAAGCAGCTGAAAATACTCATGACCTTTGAGCGTAACAGCATACACCGATAATCCTAGCACCAGGGAAGCAAGGACAGAAGAATCTTTGCAGCTTGATGGCCAAGCCAGCCTAGCCAATTGCTGAGGTCCAGGATCAGTAAGAGACTCTGTCTCCAAAAACAAATTAGGAAAGTGGTTGAGAAAGACACCCAACATTGGCCTCTGTCCTTCATACCCATCATCAGAATGGGAAAAATAAACCTGCAACTCCTGGATTGTTAAGGGGTCAATAACCAGAATATAGCAAGAACTACAACTTTACAAAAACAAAATCAACTTAATTTAAGAAGGGCAAAGGACTTGGACCTCTCCAAAGACGATGTGCAAATAGCTAACAGATATGAAAAAGTGTTTAACATTGAACAAATGCAAATCAAAAACCATGCTGTGAGACTGAAGAGATGGCTCAGTGGCTAAGAGCATTTGCTAATCTAGATGACCCAAGTTTGGTTCCCAATACTCATATCACATAGCTCAGAACTACCTGTAAATACAGCTCCAGGGAGCCCAACTCCCTCTTCTGCCCTTGATATCCACAATATGCATACATGAACCTCTGCACAGTTACACACATATATACATAATTAAAAATAAAATTTTTAGATATTATCCCACACTCTGGGTATCTACTTTGAAAAACAGAAAGGAAAAAAAAATGTGTCCACAAGTGTTCAAGAAACTGGAAAAATGGATAGCACACTGTGTACTGTTGGTAAGCCTATAAAGTGGTAAAGCCACTATAGAAAACCATGTCAATTCCTCAAAAAATTTAAAACTACCACATCACTAGCAATCTCACTTGTGGGTATAGCTCAAAGCAGGGCCTCAAAGAGGTATATGCGCACCTAGGTTCATAGAAGCACTGTTCCAAATAGCCAAGATTGAAAACCACCTTTCATCTACAGATGTACAAGTAAGCAAATGTACTATGTGTGTAGACATACTGTGTAACATTATTAACCCTTGAACAGGAAGGAAACCCTGCCATATACTTCAACAGGAAGGAATCTTGTGGGCATCCTGCTGTGACGTAAGACAATCCCCAAAGACAAATGCTGTGTGGTTTCATGTTGAAACCTAAAGTATTAAATTCTTAGAAAAAGTTTGTGTTGATCAGGGACTATGGGGGTGCGGGGGAAGAGGAAGCTGTTAAGAGAAGACAGAGGTGGTGTTGTTGTTTTAAACAGTGTGTTTATCATTCCGCAGAAAATCAAAACAGAAAATACAGCTTAAGGAAATAAGAATGCAAGCAACTGCTGTCCTACAAACACAACCTCCATCTATAGTGAAAAAAAATCCTTCAAATCTTTTTGGTCATCATTCCTGTCTTTATTCTCACATGAAGGCTTGGATCTGTTAGCTGGTAGTGCATGACGGTCTGACTGATCATTGCAGGGTCTGCAGCAATAGTGAGCAGTTGGAGGCTATATATTTTCCTCGGTGAAGATTTACAGCACCAGCTTCCAGCATGTCTTTTACAGCAAGGACTACGTCCTCAATACCTAATCCAGGACTTTTTGTGTTCTTAGTGCACTACACAAAGTTTAGACATTACTTCACTGGTCTTAATTCAAGAATATTCTGTCAAAGCCTATGGAATAGCTTCAAACACTTCAGCAAATTTCCTAAAGGCATATTGTGGAAGTCCAGGATATGTATCTCCTATGAAGTGATCTGTTTGGCCAATGTGATTTCCGTTGCCCTCCATCAGGTCCCTCTAACATCTGAAACCTCAACATCACTATCTACTGTGCTTTCTATCACCTATCTGATTCCCTACAGAACCTCAACTGTAGTAAAAATGGCATCCTTCTGTCTCATGTTTCAAAACCATCATCTGTGTCTCTGACTCCTGATAGTTGCATTTGTCATAATTCTAAGCCAGGAGTCAGTCTGGGAAGAGCTGCAGTGTCAATTGCTTAAGTCTTCTGAGATCCTGTTTTGAGTTCTGCCTCTTTATCACATTAGGGTCGCAGAAGGAAGAGTCATGTTTGCCGCTTTGCCACCAGTCCCTCTGAGACCTGCACTGTTGCCAGCAATGGCTTTGTGAGCCAGGAAATTCTCTTCTCACTAAAATCCACCAGCTCTTCAGTGACCTCTGCTCCCCATCAGAAGGACAAGCATATGCTGCTGTTTTTGTATCACTGAGAGATAAGTTCACCTTCGTTTTCCTTCTTAAAACATGTGCCAGGAAATACTCAAGAGCCAGAACTTTACCGACTGATTTTATAAACAAAATAAATACATGTCTCAGCAACAGACTTGGCCAGAAACTTCATTACCATATATACATCATTCATTATGGAGGTAGGAAATAGAGACGGCACTCATCAACATCCCAAAGGACTGGTGCAGCAAACCATGCCAATTCAGGAAGGATCTTCATGGGCTTGTGCAGGATATTTCATAACCTATGACCTCTGAAACTGATAGGCCAATATTAAGAAGTTCTTCAGAAAGTTCCAAAGTGCTACAGCAAATATTGGGACAAAGTATGTGCCATTTGCAGCCTCTGGTTCTTAAGTGTAAAAGGCTGCTGTACAATCATGTCTGCAGCTCACTTAAACTACATACCTCATCACGGGTCACAAACAATTTGTCATGTAAAAGTTGAACACAGGTGCTCCAGAGATGACTCGGCAGTAAAGAGGACTGCCTGGTATTCCAGAGGACCTGGGTTCAATTCCCAGCATCCACATGGCAGCTCACAACTGTCTGTAACTTCAGCTCCAGGGGTTCTGATACCCTCACATAGACATACATGCACACAAAACACCAATGCATATAAAATAAAAATAAATTTTAAAAAAGTTGAACAGACTTACTAGAGAATCCTAGGTATACTTCTAAACATTTAAACAAACACTTGTATACAGATGTAGACAGCACTATTATTTAACCTAAACCCAGACTATTGATTAACTGACAGCTATATAAACAATGTATATCTTTATAATGAATACTGTTTATATAAAAAAGGAATGAAGTGCTGATATTTGTTACAGTGTATAATAAGCCTTGGAATCATTATACTAAGAAAATTTTTAACCACAAAACCAAGTATCTGGGATGTCATTTATAAGAGATGGATCTGCAGAGACAAGCCATGCATTGCCCTTGTTGGGTCCCGAGGAAAAGGCAACAGGAACCAGCTCAGAGGTCTCATTCTCTCAGTGGAAATGCTCAGAGATTTAATCATGGTGATCACTGTATGGCCTCAAGAAAGTATTAAAAGCTGTTGAAATTGTACACTTTAAGCAGGTGACTTTCATTAAATTAAGTCATAATAAAAATGCTGCAAGCTGATACAAGATACAAAAGAAAGACACACTATAACCAAGTGTGTTTGATCCAGAAATGCAAGTGCTTTAATATCCAAAAAAGTCAGTGTGGTACATATGCAAAAAGGACAGCCAAGATAGTAATCTAAACAGACTTAAAGACATAACTCGGAAAAATGGAGTTTAAAACACTTACCAAACTTAATAGTGAAAAATAGATGTTTTCTCTTTAAAACTGGGTAAAAGGCAGGACACTTTTACCACTTCTATTCAACCTTATACTACCAAGTAACATAGGACAATAAAACATAAATCAATACAGATTAAAAAGAATTAAGCTATCTTCATTTGAAAATGGCATAATGATATATGTAGTATATTGTAAAGGATTCATTAAAGATTAGAATTAGATTAGAATTTATGAAGGTGGGACTTGGGATAAATGGACAAAACTCCATCTTGTTTCTATATACTAGTCACAAAATATTCCACATGAAATTAAAAGAAATTCATAATGACATAAAAATTTAAATAGTGCAATACTTATGGGGAAGTCATGAAATTTGCTAGGAAAATCTATAGATGTAAGCAAGTGATATATATTATTATTCTGTGATAAATTTTTCTTTATACCTAAAATGATAATCTTTTTTCAAACTAATGTATAGATTTAAGGCAAGGTTTGTGAAAGCATTCCTGATGATTGGCATCAGAGCATCGCTTATTGGGACACTGTGCTTGCTGCTTACCTGCCCTTGCTCCACTAGGTGCTGGCACACTACCGTACTCCAGAAGTAGCAAAAAGTGTCTGCAATGCTTCTGTAGTTAACTTTTCAAATAGAATTGGGAAATAAACCCCACGTGATGAGCTGCTGGCCTATTGACAAGGTATCAATATAATTAAATGGGGAGGGTATAACCTGATCAAATAGAACTGAAATCTAGACTCTTGCACCACATTCAAACTTAAATTGAACTACAAAACTAAATGGCCTGAACTACAAAATACATAGAAAACTAGGGGGAAATCTACAGTTAGGCAAAAATCTCTTAAGTTATAACGTAACACTTATTGATCTTTATTAGTTTTGGGTCAGGGGAAGGAAGGGTAAGATGGGGGGAGGAGAGGGAATGAGGGAGTGAGTAGAGAGGAGGGTGGGAGGGAGAGACACTAAAATGTAGATGTCTGCTTGTACAGGCGCGCACATGTGCGTACACACACACACACAGACAGACGCACAAAGACATCAGATGCAAAAGTTACATACAAAACATATCTGGAATAAAGGAACATACCCAGATAACTCAATAATTAAAAACAAGGCAAGAAGATGGAAAATTCAGTGTCAGCTGGGGCTACAAACCAAGAGTCCAGCTGAAAAAAAGTCCAATGTTATCTACCAAGTCCGTCATATGCTGCACCCGTGAGGACCCAGAAGGATGCAGCTGTAGGAGGTCTGCTAAAGGCCTCTGAGGAAGGCACGGTCAATGCAGACATGGCCTCAGGGACCCAGCTCTAGATCGACAGTCATTTTGTGAATGACTTCAACAGAACGGAAAAAAAAAAAAAATGTTCACCAAAAGGAGATCTAATTCAAAACCAAATGATTCTTAGATGTGCCATGATAGTGGAGAACCTGAAGTGAGAAGGTTCTAGAAAAGTCATCCAAGACTGAGAAATTGTGTCTGTATAGGCTTTTGGAACGGATCTGCTGAAATGTATTGACCCAGTAGTGACTGTATAGTGACTTACTTCGAATGTAAAGTGTTTTCCTGTTGGCTCCCCTAACTGGGCGGCCTTGTCTGACCTCAGTGGAAGAGGATGTACGTAGTCCTGCAGTGCCTTGATGTGCTGGTGTGTGTGTGTGTGTGTGTGTGTGTAGGGGGAGGGTGGTATCCCATGGGGGGCTTCTCCTTCTCAGAGAAGGGGAGTGGGGAATGGGGGGACAATCTGTGTGAGAGGGTTACTGGGAGGAGGTGGGCTGATATTGGGATGAAAAGTGAATTTTTTTAAAAAAACTTAATAGAGACATTTTTTTTTTCCTGTAGAACGTAAGGCACCTCAAATTCTTGCTCTGAAATTCTGCGCTCAACCCCAACAAACCAACCCACAGACCAAACACAAACAGTATTGTTCACGTGAGCTTTTAAGTTATCAAGAGAGATGGACTGACTGGCTTCAGCCTGTGTTGGACTGAGTCTCCGAATGGCCTGAAAGAATTCAATGCAGAGTTTCCTGCAGCAAAGTTTCCTTGTTCCTGCTTGATCAAGTCTCTTTACTAAAGCCAGCTAGTGTGCAGGTCCAGTGCTGCTTCCCTCAGATGAGATGCTGCCCGTTCATAAAGTTCAAGCAGAATTAGGGCATTTGACTACTTTGTTGGAATTCTGTCATTCAACAGAGCTCAGCTTCCCAGTGCAGATGGGTTTGCTGGCATGGAGTCAGCTAAATTGGAAAGCCTAAAGCAGACACCTATGCTCTCAGGAAAAAGGGAATCGTCCAAACTTACCCGTGCTGTGCTCACAGAGTGTGCAGAACCAACCCTCCCTTACACACACTGCAATGCTTTGAAAACCTGAGGACAAAGCAGGAGAGGTCGAAGAGAAATTCAAAGAACTCTCAATGTAGACTTCTGGCTTCTTTGGGAAACCCTGTGGGATATTATTACAGTTTGTGTCATCTGTCCCCGGGGAACAGTAGGACACAGGAATTACCAGCCACCTCTTCCTTGCTGCTCAAGGGAGATAGAGCAGGGAGACCCCTAACTCAATGCAGCTAAATGAAACCAATCTGTGGAACAGCCTCACAGCTCTGATGAGAGTGGGCAAAGGGCAGCCTGTCCCAGGCCAACCTCTTCCAAAAACCTGAATCCATCAGCTGGGTCTCACTCCAGGCCTTTACCAAGTTCCTTTCATCAAAGATTATGAAGACATAGGTCTTTTTTAAAAGGAATATTCTGGAGGGAAATTGAAGGCACTTGTGCACCAATCCTGCATATTGTTAGAAAAAAAAAAAGCCTAACTAAGTACAAAGTACATGCCATTCTAAGGCATAAGGTTCAGTGTGTACGTGTTCTCTAATTTCAGAATATCCACATCATCCCCTAGGCTTGTGCCCATTAGCAGATATTTTTCTACTTTCCAACAAGTGCTCCAGCCACAAATCCTTCTCCGTGACTTTGCCTATTCTAGACAAGTCTTACAAATGGAATCACAGCTTTCCCCCTTTATGACTCGTCCTTGTACCCACCACAATGTCAGGGTCATCTGTGTTGTAGCAACTTATTTCATTGAATTAGCAAAGTATTGAGTGCAAAGTAACCACAGCATCACCCACCCGCCACCTCCATAGTGCCCTCTGCTTTCACACCATGTGGTCCAACAGCCTCCCCTTTTCCCTAGTTTTATAGCTAGTAGCTACACTCACACCTACACATATATAAAAATTAATAGCTAAGGCCTGTGTATGAGAACAGCTCTTTCTGACTCTGGGTTATCTCAGTATTTTCTAGATCCATTTCCTTGCAAATTTATTTATTTAGCTAAATAAAATTCAATTGTGCATTTGTACCATATTTTCCTATCCATCTATGGATGTGTTCAACACTGCGGTAGTTTCTGTGGTGGGGCTGGTGGGATACAGAGTCGTCATGGTATATAACCATGAGGTACACACAGCTCACACAGAACTTCTATACAGATTTCCACAATGGCTGTATTAGGTTACTCCCACCAATAGTGAGTAAGGGTTACTTCTCCACATCCTCGTCAACAACTTGCTGTGGTTTGTTTTATGATAGACATTAAACTGTATTTTGCATTTTCTAATAGCTAAGGGTGTTTTTTAAGTAACTTTTCATTCGCACTTCATCCCTTCCTGACCAGCACCGACGAACTGTATAGGTGCACATCCCTTCGTCAGTCAGGTGCTACCTGCATTGCTTCTTGTTAGCTCCTATGCTTCTAATATTCTGGATGTTTTTGTATGAACGATGTTTTACATTCCTTTGAGTATACCTAGGAGAATTTTAGATCGCATGCTAATTCTGTACTTAATGTATTCAGAAAAAGCCAATCTTTTTCCTGAAGCCAGGGCAACAGTTTGCAATCCCACCCACAATATCCAACAGTTCACTTCTCTACAGCCTCAGAAACAAATCAAACCCAGGGTGTCACATGTGCCAAGCAAGTGCTGTCACTGCGTGACAAACTCAGCTCCTGTTCAACTGGTAAGAGCGGTGCCTGTTGGAGGTGGCTTCTCTGCAGCTTGTGTACAGTACCCAATTAGTGATGCTGAATGTGTTTCCTGTGCTAAGCGGACAGTTAGAAACTAAGAAACTATGCAGAAATGACTGCTTCATTTATTTGGGGACTGTGTCTTGGAGGTTCTGCGCCTGTGGCAGAAGCCTGATGACCCGATCTCAATCTCCGGGACCCATGCAAGGATGAGAGGAGGACCCCGTCTGAAGTCTCTTTCAAGTCTGCTGCCCCAGCTCTACAAGCGTCTCATGTCACACTTCATGTATGTTCAAAGTATGTTCAAGTGAGGAAATGTACCCTTACTAAGTACATCAAATTTCATCATAAATTTTTGAAACTGCACATAAAAAATTAAAGCCATGGCAGATATCTCAAATAATTAACTAATTTGGTTTCTGGGAACTGCTTCTAAACAAATCAATGTTCCAAACACAAGTGGCATGCATGTACATTAAGACTGGCCAGGAAACAGGCATGTTTTTGTTTCCTGACTTTTCTGTCTGAAATTTTTCATTAAAAATTTTAAAAACACAACCATAGAAAAGCACAGCCGCTTGTAATCTGAAACACTGGTCTGATTTCTTTGTCGTAGTGGGGACCCACCTCAGGGCCTCACTCATGCTAGACAAGGGCTGTAAGTTCCAGCCCTAGTGCCACGCTGCCCTTTGACCTGTAACCAGGGACCGCCTGAGGCTGAGGCAACCCTGTACAGCTGCACAGGCAGCTGGGGCAGAATGATAAGTAAATCTTTAGGAAAGGCACCAAAATTTCAAAGTTTCCTCAAAAGTAAAAGACCTAAAATACACACACAACACTTCACGCCATCTCATGGCCCTCACACTGATGTGTGACTGATGTCATACATGACACTTTACAGCCAGCTCACCGCAATCAGCACCAACCCTCACTCCAGAGCCACTCACTCGCACTGGCTTCAGAAAGCTCAGCCTGCGTGGAGGAACACAGTCCAGATGGATTTCATTTTCCCCCCAGTTCTAGAGCAATCTTCCAGGTCATCTCAAAGTCCCCCAGACCGCACATCCTGTCATGAGAGAGCTAACCAGAGTGAGCATGTGTATGAAGGAAGGACGACGAGAACCAGCAACACTTGTGTGGCATCTCTAAGTGGTTACAGCCACAATTTCAAATCTGAAACAGAGATGAAAATGAATCCACACAAGACAGAGACATTCATAGCATCATCATCTTAAAAAAACAAAAACAAAACAAAACCAAGTAGGAACATTAAACGTCTGCAACAAATGAGAACAAAGCTGGAGTCAGGTTTACTCCAGAATGGAAGCACTCAGCAGCCCAAGGAGCTAACCCACATTAGAGGTTCCACGGGAACAGAACACCCCGGAGACAATGCAAGCTTACAGACTATATGATTCTCCCTAGAACAGAAATGTCTGCACACCGCAGATCAGCAGGGCACTGCCAGTCAGGAGGTCCTGTTCTAAAACTTGATTGCGATGATACGGTTGTTGGGTCTGCTGGGTGACTGAACCATGTAGGTGCAGGGATTATACTTCCAAGGAGCCATGTCTGGTGCTGGTAGCAACACTACCACTGACTGTACCTTAGCCTCTTTTGATTTTATGAAGAGTAACCAAACAAATGCTTAGGAAGACTGTTAATGCTCTGGCTGGCAGGCAGTCCAGAGATTCGATATAAATTCCAATGACTCTTAGGACACAATCCACATTCGCTTGAAAGCATGTTGTCTGAAAAGGATCCCATGTCAACATACCGTTCACAGTGGCTATGGTCCCCAGAAGGAAAAGGCAAGCCACATAACCTCTGTTCACAACAGCACAGCACTTTGGCCATTTTACAAATTTATTTCACTCTAAATTTATCCATCCCCAATCTTGATCTCTATTTTCTTCTGGAAAAAAGTCTTGCTTGATATCACCCAATTTTTTTCATTAGATAAAAAAGTTTTCTCTATTTTGTAACCTCAATTAAAATTTTAATATTTATATGGAATATGCCTTTACATACAAACATACTTTCTAGATATAAAACAGTTGTACTGTTTCCTCTTCCATGTTTGTTAAGCTGTTCCTTGTATGCTTCCCACAATTGTTTCATATCAAACTTTGTTTTCACTACTTTGGTTCAAAATGTTTCTGTTTTAACTTGATGGGTGCTTTCTTC
This sequence comes from Mastomys natalensis, assembly GCA_021653895.1. Lineage (NCBI taxonomy): Eukaryota > Metazoa > Chordata > Mammalia > Rodentia > Muridae > Mastomys > Mastomys natalensis. Next base: position 295,314 of record JAJTUV010000805.1, read on the forward strand.
CAGAGAAGGGCTTGCTTCTAAGCTGATGCTGCCTTTTTGTTTTATCTCCATGTCTTTGCACTGGCTGGCAGATTTGCCAAAGAGGTAAAGTTACCTTCTCAGACAACCAATGGCACATCCTAGGAACAGGTGTGTAGCTCCGCTGGTCAGGGCTTCCGGAGGCCCTGCGTTCCATCTCCAGCTCTGGATGAACCTTGCCTGAGATCCCAGTACTCAAGGGCAGGAGGTCAGGTGTTCAAGATCATCCTCAGGTATACAATGAGTTCAAGGCCAACCTGGAGGTTGCATTAGATCACCTCAAAAGCAAACACAAAACATTTTAAAACTCAAATATTAAGAACCAACTTAAGGAACTGGAGGGATGGCCCAGCAGTTAAGAGCACTGGCTGTTCTTCCCTAGGAGCTGAATTCCATTTCCAGAAGCCACATGGCGGCTCATCAGCATCTGACTTCAGTCTCAAGAGATCCAGTGCCCTCTCTGGGCTCCTTCAACACGATACACAGAAATACATGAAGGCAAAACACCCAAGCTGGTCATGGTATCTATCACATGCCTCTAATCCCAGCATTTGGGAGGCTGAGAGGCAGAATTACGTTCGAGGCTACACTGGGCTATAGTATGCCCCATTTCCAAAAACACAGTATCAAAACAAAGTTAAAAAATCGAATTCTAACAAATCTCCTATGAAATACTTAGAAGAGGGAGAAGCAGTAGGCTGTGGTGGCATGCACCTTTAACCCCAGCCTTCAGGAAGCTGAGGCTGAGGCAGGTGGATCTCTGTGAATTCATGGTTAGCTGTCTCAAAACCCACACCAACAAAATAAGCAAAACCAAAACCAAAAATAAACCCCAAAACACCACCACCATTACCAATAACAACAAGCAATCACCCACAAAAGATAAAAGTGTAAAGCCCTGAAGTAGGGACATCTGCATTAGATAACTCAAACACCTTGAGCCGTAGCTTGCAAACCAAAGGGCAGTATAACTGCAAAAAATTAAAATGAAACTTGCAACTTGCTTGTGAAGGAAGAGAACCTTTGTATACGCTTAAGCACATCTTTAAAAGTTCTGTTTAAAAGAGTAGGGGGATGTAGCTTAGTAGTTGGTACTTTGCTTGTCTAACATACACAATGCCATCTCTGATCCCCAGCTCCAAATAAAGCCAGTATGGTGATACACACTTGTAATCCCAGCACTCAGGAGATGGGGACTAAAGGATCAGAAGTTCAAAGATATACTTGGTTACACAATGATTCTGAGAACAGTCTGGAGTCCATGAGTCTCTATTTCAAAACAGTAACAACAAAAGCAAAAGTGAGTAACTACAAAGCAATTCTCTTTAAACCGCCCTAGATAAAGCCATTATTCTTTAGGCTGTGATAACTCTGCTCTTTTCACCATGATTTAATTGTTTCTGAGGGGTTTTATGCTGTTATTTTTGATGATGTTTGTTTTTCAAATTAACCTGGGGTAGAGAGATTAAGGCTAGCGTGCTCTGCTCCTCGGGTCTCAGCAGCTGCTTTAGGTGGCTCCCGAGTGCCTGGATGTCTAGCTGTCCAGGAGCCTGTGCATTCCTTTAGCCTTAATCAGCACCTGTAATCATGTGCACACACCACACATAGCCTGAGTCACATAATTCAAAATAAAAAAGAATCTTGAAAAACAATCAACCAAAGAGAAGTCAAATGCTGCATCAGCACCGACGACTGAGCCCACGGCAAGGTTGTCCAAGAGGTAGTCTACAGGAAATGATACTTTCCAAACAGGCAATACAGAAAAGAGGAAGCCAAGAGTGCCCAGAGGAGACTACCAGTGACAGTTCCAAGATTATCTGTTCTGACTCCAGAGTGCGGTACAAATAAAGCAATTCCATTAACCAAATGGAGTAAGCGGAAACCAGAAATGAACTGCACTAAATTCCTATGAAATCAAAAGTACTGCTGTGATTATAAAAATGGAAGCAATAAAAGGGTTTCAGAAATACACTCAAGTTTATAATCAATGAAAGGTGAGCCATAATTTGACCCTATTCATCATCTGTCATATAAAAACCACAATTCAGTTATTAAGATATATGATAAATAGTTCACATTTTAAAACATTTATCATTACATTATCAAATTTGATAAACTCTTATCAAAACATCTCAGCATTCAATATAAACCATATTATTAAAAGTTTAAGGTAACAACAACAACAACAAAAGCCCAGAGATGTCAGGTAAATATTTCCTATTAAGTATACAATTTAACATTCAGAGCCACATAAATTCTCACTAAAAGTTGAGTCGTTTTACAAAGGCATACTTTGTAAACAATTATAACTTTTCCCAATACCATTTTTCATTTTTAATCCCAAAATTATTCTCTTAGGTCAACTTGCTCCCATCTGTATGGCAAAATTACAGGTTTCCAGCTAACAATCCTTACAGCAGCACACCTAAACACACAAGCAGGCTGGGCATGGAACAGCTCAAAACTTATCATCAAAGAAAAAAATAAATAACTCTGTACGTAGATCCTTGAGAAAAAAAAAAAATAGTCTACCTTGTTTAAGAATTATTCAGGAGATTACATAAAAGGCTTCCGATGTTTTCGCAGAGTGAATTTACTGTCACTAAAACATTTAAAAAGTAAGATGAGGGGTGCACACTCAGAGTGCCGCAGTATATAACTAATGCAGTTAATTAAATAGACAATGCAGCTGAGCACAGTTGTAAACATTACAGAGTAAACACGTGGCATAGCTTCTCTTCCCCCAGATGTGCCATTACAGCGCTCGTCCATGAATAATGACTCTTCCTGGAAAAGTCTTCAAGTATAGTCTAGTTTTGTGAAACACTAAAACACTGAAATAATATGGGAGAGGATTTAGTCATGGCAAATTTACTGAAGCTTTTATTGCCTCTGTGGGTAATATGACAGGGATTGGAAAAGACACACTTGAACTTACAGAGTTATGCAGATGATAGTCACTGAAGAGAACCTTGACCTCAAGTATTTTTATATGTGGGTACTTCTCATTTTATACATTTGACTATTTAAAAAGCATTACATTTAAAAATGTGTACCTGTTCTGACATTTGGCAAAAAGTAAACTCTCCCTATGGTTCTGTCTGAAAAAAGACTCAGCTTGGAGACCTGACCCAAACAAAGACCGAACCCCATGAACTGAAGCCGAGGAGCTGGCCACGTACCCATGTGGCCTTTCTCTCCAAACCTGCCGGTGCCCCTCCCCAACAGGGTAAGCATTTTTAGTACAAAACATTCCCTATGATCAGACATTCACCCTCAGAACAAACACATTAAATCAATGTTCTCTTGGAGCCCTAGCCATAGTCCTGTTTAATTCTAAGATGCCATCATGGTGAACCACCTTAACTCGTTTTGTTTATAATTACACAGTAATTGTAAATGTTTAGTACCAAACTGATGACAAACACTATTTTGTTAAAAAGTCTTGCATTTAAAAATAAAATCTGTAAAACCCAAAGCATTAGGCCACACACAAATATAAAGATTTTTATGAAAAAAAAAAATTTATGAGGCAGGGAAAGAAGCTAATGGAGTCTCATTTGAAAACAAATCATATCTGAATCAATCAATCTGAAAACAATACCAGAACTCAAAGTGTTCCACGTAGGGAATAAACAATATAGGTCTGTAAAACTTTTAAAGATATATATACATATATCTTTAATTTTTTTCATAATTGAAGTTCTTTATATTTACAAAAATGAAATCAAGAAATACTGAAAACAGCAAGATTCTTTTTTCCTTTAATAACCAATCCCTGTAAGGTGAATAGAAATTTACTCTAAGCTTCTTTTGGTAGAAATGCATTCCTAAATTAAAGTTATGATTGGATTAATGATATATCTGTAAGGTAAGCTTTCTATGCATTTTCCAAATCATGTGACTAAAAAGCAGTTTTAATCATTTCCATATCTGCATAAACTGTTCTGCTATCCTGAGGAACATTCCTTGGTACCCTGCAGAGGACCTGGACACATGAAGCAAAATCTATTCCTATTGAAGACCAGTCACCAAACATTAAGTTCATCATTTTAACTTCCTCATGGAAATATTTATGAATACACCCCTTTCACATGTCAGTATGTTATCAGAAACAAGCATTTTCAGCAGGAGAGCAAGTCATGAGTCCTGTCATGGAAAAAAAACAAAAAACAAAAACAAACAATCAAGATTGCATTCTGCTTTGATGTGGAAATAGCAAATGCAAGTGAGACAAAAACAGTCAAAAGTCAAATAATTTATAGAACAGAAGCCATCGGTATGTGCCCCAGTGCTTGCCTGTCTGACCACCTCTGCTCCTGGAGTAAAGCCATTTCAGCAGTCAGCAGTCAGCACCCAGCAGTCAGGCAGCATGGCTGGACCAATGCTGGAGGGAGCAGTGCCGTGTGAGGAAGGCTGAACCTCAGGGCTCATCACAACCATTTCCAAAATTTAAATCTTACTATCTTCTTATAAATTAAGTGAATTGCATTGTGATCCATAGTGCGATGACAAAAAAAAATTAAAAAAAACCAAACCTAAAACCCTCATGTCTAAATTTAGAATATTATATTGTATAGCAATCTAAAACATTCAAAACAAATGAAATAGTTTAACTTATTCGAAAGGCATAGAAGCATTTCAAAGCATAATGAAATCTGATTATGAGGTGTGTGATGCACATGAGAGTGGAGTCTAACATTCGGTCTCATTACAATATTTTTTAAATAAAAGTTCACTGCAGGACACTGTGTATAAACATGGGTAAGATAACCACAGACTTGTTTTGTAGAACCTTCGTGAGAGTCTGAGACACAAGACATATTTCAGGGAGTCACCAAATTATCCTTTTTCCATGTGTTGGTTATTTTGACATTTCTCTTATCAGGTATTCTACTCACACCAACAGTACACGTGGTTTGCCAGGAAAATTAAATTCCCCCAATCAAACACCATTCCAGATGCGGTACACTCAGATAAATCACTCTCATGTGAAGTGCTACCAGCATAGTCTTTGCAACTAGCCCAAAGCATATACTTAAGAAGTTTTTATAAATTGTTTGTGGTGTTCATTATTATGTTTAATTCTTATGCCAAACTGTTTTCTGATGAAGACAGCATTGTGCTTTATGCAAGAATGGAAACCTCAAAATAATCACCATCAAGCTTCTATGACTTATGGGAAGACAAACTAAGATGGTCCACAGGTATAAGATGAAATCCACAATGTTGGAATTATAAATGTTTAGAGTGGCCCAGACTAGAAGACAAGCCCAAACCACCAGTAGAAGAATGGAGTACGATATGGTCCAAGATGTATCCTTAGAGTTTTGTCTCAACCCTCAGTTTGAACTATGAGGATTGATCTTCAGTTCAGTCCAGCCAGCAGAAATTGACTGTGCATTTTTCCGTTGTATTTATTGTACAGACTATGTACATTCTAGAAGGTTCCTTTAGTGCTACACTGTTGTACTTTTTGTCCCAGCAATTTGAGGGCGTGCAAATTCCACAAAGTCATCAATAAGAACAGGCCATGCTCCTGGAAAAAAAGAAAAAGAAAAAAAATATGGGAGAAAGGTAATAGAGAAAAGCAGAATCAAAGCTAATATGTTAATAGAATCCTTTGGTTTTTTTTATAGCTTTCTCATAAGAATTAGAATATGTTACTCTTATCTACTCCCAGTGATCACTCTTTAAAAACACCAGTATTATGTCTTCTATGATATATCCTGTCTTTAATCTATTATTCTAGAATGGGTTATTGCTTAACCAATGAAATTATCTCTTCTGAGCAATGAGTCAATAATACAGTAGTAGAGTGGTTTTCAGAGAGTTTTATTAAAGTCAGGCAGTCTAGCTGGTGATGCTGTGACAAGTCCTCCAGTCCCTCCCTCATGAGCATCTTACTGCTTAGTGAAGAGTATGGAAAGGAAATGGAGGCTCAGCCACGCAGTCCTAGGACGTTTGGGAGGACGTGAAGTACAGGGAGGGGTTTCAAAGAATGTCCTACACTCAAAAATTTCAAAAAATGATCGGTTGGTTCTCCCGAGGAGTCGGCAACGGTGAAGGCTACGCCACTGAACGCAGCACACTGTGCGCACAGAAATGGGAGAGTGGCTGAGTGCAGGTCAGACCACCAGGCAGCTGAAGTCGTTTTAAATTATACAAATCCAGCACAGTTCATGAGTTTGTAGACAAGACTAACAGGAAACCAAAAAAAAAAAAAAAAAACCAACCAGAAACCAACCTCACTGTATTCAAATGAGATAAAATACAGAAGAGAATGTATCTCTTAAAGTAAACTGAACCATGTTGAGATGAGTGAATATTCTTTTTTTTTTTTAGTTTTTCGAGACAGGGTTTCTCTGTGTAGCCCTGGCTGTCCTGGAACTCACTCTGTAGACCAGGCTGGCCTCGAACTCAGAAATCCGCCTACCTCTGCCTCCCAAAGTGCTGGGATTAAAGGGGTACGCCACCACTGCCCGGCGAGTGAATATTCTTATTGTGTGCTGCTACAGACAGAGTCCAGACACCACAAATGTTCTACATCTAACCTAGGACTTCATCCTATCCTCCTTCACAGCAGTTGGCCAAGAGGCAAAACAACAACAACAACAACAAAACCAAACAAAAACCAAAAAACCGAATAGGCACTCAAGTAAGTGCTACAGCAAGCGCTTAGCAAATTAAAGCTTAGGTTCAATTTCTAGTGCATGTGCGTGCAGAGGTACACACACCACACACACACACACACACACACACACACACACACACCACACAGAGTGGGGCGTGTATGTGTAAAATCTCAGAAAAGGAAGATCACTTCCATGGAAACAGTGGATAAAAGGTCAGGCAAGGCAAGTAATACTTTTGCTACCTTCTTCATCATAATTGGACATGTCATCTGCAATCATTGAACTGAAGTCTAACAGAAGATTCCACGTGTCTTTTGGTATTGATCGTTTATGGTGCTCCTATTAAGATATCAAAAACAAGAAGCCTTAAACTATGAAAACAGTCAGGAAAAGTTAGTCCAGCTGTTGCAAACATAAGAAAATGTAACATTTGTAAAATGAAAAATTTCTCATTCTATGTATATGACATGCTAAGATTAATGATGCCTTGAAATAAATTAATATTTAAGTACAATATAATCTTCAGAGAAAACAGAAACTGCAGAAAATGTTAACTTACCAACAAAAATTTATTCCATAAGTCTAAGAATTTAAATCTTCCATTAAGCACTAAGTTCCAGTAAGCAATGGCCATCTCTAGATCTGTAATATTAAAAATAAATTATGAACTTTAATGCTTCAAATAGATGTCCCTGCAAAAGAACAGTGAAACAAAGAAAGCCATTTGCATTCTGAGTGTCAGAGAGCAAACTTTTCTTAAAGACCCAAGTCCACACTTATAACCTGCTTCCACTGCAGTGAGTTCCAGGCCCGGCCTCCGGGGGAAGAATAACATGGCTTACCTCACAGGGTGCTCTGATGCAAACAAGCAGGTGCAGTTATGCACTTTTCCACTGCCAAGTACTCACATGTGGAGGACCCCAGCCTCAGCCGGGAACCTTCCAACATTCTGAGCCAAAGAACTATTCGCTGAAGTGGCTGTGTATACAGCACAGGCCACTAAGCAGTACCCAGACTTTATCATCAGACACCAGTATGTCTCTTATATGTCCAAAGACATTCTAGAGGGCAAACCTGCCCCAGTTAAGATCCACACCAATTGGTTAAAATGCAAAGAATCGCTCAATTTCTAATCTTAAACTTCTTACACTCCACAGTTGATGTCTAGCATGTCCTAACTACAAAGCGTCATGACAATACTGTGGGTTTGTTTAAGTCTAAGTCTGTTGCTCTCTTGCCCAGAACATCAGGCTCATAAGATACATATTCATGACAAGGCTCATTTCCCAGCACCATGGGAAAATAAAGTAATTTAAACATTAAATACCACTAATAATAACCTAGGTTTTTTTTTTTAATTTCCCCATGACAACATAAAAGTCTCTTTAGTTAGACATGAACACAGAAGGTTAAAGGAGTAATCCTGCCAACACCTGCTGTGACAAACTCTGACCTGTTCTGCAACAGAAAAGACAAGCTGGATCTTTTAAAGGAACTCAAGTAGTTGAAGCTGCCCAGCTTTTAAGAGACTGACTGGGTAAATCATACTGCAGGAACCTTACAAATCCTTTCGGCTGTGATGTCAAGACCATGTGACAAACTGAGGGAGCCCTGAAAACCAGTGAAGACTAAGCTGGGCAAACGCTGCTCACATTTTTCTTTCTTTCTTTCCTTTTTTTTTTTGGTTTTTTGAGACAGGGTTTCTCTGTGTAGCCCTGGCTGTCCTGGAACTCACTCTGTAGACCAGGCTGGCCTCAAACTCAGAAATCCGCCTGCCTCTGCCTCCCAAAGTGCTGGGATTAAAGGCGTACACCACCACTGCCTGGCGCTCACATTTTTCTTAAATATAAAAAGAAACTCAATGCTTATTCACTGACAAAAAAAAAAAAACCCAGATGATTTCTAGGAAGTCAACTGAAAATCACAAATCATAGAAACCTGGAAGGATCTGTGGTGGTTTCAACAAAAATGGCCGCCATGGACTCATATATTTGAATGTCTGAAAAGGATTAGGAGGTGTGGCCTTGTTAGAGGTGCATCACTACATGTGACTAGCTCATGCCACTCCCAATTAATTCCCTCAGCTCTGTGTTTGTGGATCCAATGTGAGCTCTCAGCTACTGCTCCAGCAACATGCCTGCCTGCTCCAGTAGGTCTCCACTAGGATAGTCATAGAATCACCCTCTGAAACTGTAAATCCAAATTAAATGCTCTCTTCTGTAATTTGCCTTTGTCATGGTGTCTCATCACAGTGACTACAAACAACTTTAAGATCTCAGCTTGTTGCAGTCAGAATAGCTAAATTTGGGAAAACTTATAATAAATGCTGGCAATGACTTAGGGAAAGGAGAACCCTCACTCACTGTTTAGGGATTGCACTGTGAAGAATTCTCAAAAAACTAAAAGTCAGTCTGTAGACCCATTCCTCAGCATTTGGTGGTCTGAATAGGAACATTTCCCCCGACCCATGCTCATATATATTTGAAAGCTTGGTCATTAGAGAGTGATGTTACCAGACAGGGACTAGGAGGGGTGGCCTTGTCAGAGTAGGTGTGGCTTTGTTGGAGGAAGTGTGTCACTGGGGATGAGCTTTGGGGTTTCAAATGCTCAAGCCAGGCCCAGTGATTCTCTCTTCCTGCTGCCTATGGGTCCAGACGTAGACCTCTCAGTTCCTCCAGCACCATGCCTGCCTGTGTGCCTCCTTGCTTTCCACCATGCTAATAATGAACAATACATGTGAAACTGTAGACAATCTCCAATTAAATGCTTTCCTCTATACCCATTGCCTTGACTACAGTGTCTCTGCACAGCAGTACAACACTGACGCTCAGAATATAGTTCATGATGAAGCTACGTGAGCAGAGTTCCAAAAGCCTGTGAGAGAACTTTAAGGAAAGAAGGAGAAAGTCTTGCAACCTCTGTCTCTCCGTAACATGCATTGTTCTTGGGGTGTATTTTTGTGCCCCACCCAAGTGCAGTAAATAAGGAGTGGGTTTACTTCATTATCTTACTATTCTATTCAGACGTTTCTAATCACCAGTTGTCCTCATGACTCTATACAGCCAAAACTTATGACCTTGTCCTTGTGACTAGACAAAGTGAATACCACAAAATAGAAATTGTCTGATGCTCTGAATAAAGTTGGCTATTGCATCAGACTTTAGTGTGTCTCATTTTTAGGTTCTGCTCCCCAGTGTTCCTGCTGCTAACTAGAGTGGTGATGAAGACAGAAGAATACCAGGAGAGGGGTATCACTGTACAATGCTTCTTGTTCGCAGATTCTAGACTGTGGGTTAGGAAAGCAGTTGACGCTGTAAGAGGGGCTTGCTGGGCCTCCTCCTAGGGAGGGAAGGCGATGGTGCTGAAAGCAATGTAGATTATGATGGCCTGGCTCAAGAGGCTTCAGAAGAATGGCAGTAAGTAGCCTAGAGATCATTCTTACGATATTTTGCCAAAGGATGTGGCTGCTTTTTACCTTTGTCTGAAAAGTCTACCAGAGGTTAAATCAAAGAGTTTTGAATTAAATGGCATTGGTAGCGGTGATATCAAGGCAGCCTAGAACTGCCAATGCCCTGTGACTACTTGTGATTACTTTTGTGCAGTCTAGAATGAAAAGGTGCAAGCTAAGCGAGGAAAAATACAAAATGCAGTCTGAGAAGAAAAGGAGAATCTGGAAGTGTAATAGAGCTAAGTCCAGGCTCAAAAACAGGAAAAGTTTAAAGAAAAGCCTTATTCTAAATGTAATCAAGAGAGTGATAACCTCAGGGCAAGATCCCACTCAGCCAAGCTTCCAGCTTGTGCAAAGAAATTAAGAAAAGTTTAAGCAGTGAACGAACCACTGAAAACAGAAAGCTGATGCAGATGTAACCGGATAAAGGGGCCACCGCGATCCAGCCCCAGCAAGCAGCAGAAGTTGGCAGCTTTGGCCACGTGGTCCTGACTTTAGAGTCAAGAATACAAAAAAGGGTGACTAAGGAAAGCTGCTGGGGCCAGACATGTGCACCTGCATGGAGGCTCAGAGAAGTCATTGCATGAGGAGGCTGTGAAGGTGAAGCCTGGATTGACTTAGAGATCCCAAAATGTCAGAGATGTCAGAGCCTGCATACCTGCTGAGGAAAGCTGCACACTGGGTGTGGAACCAGCCCAAGATAGAGAAGTGGCTTGTAGTCAACAAAACTGAAAGAAGTTTAAGATCTGAAGAGCTCTTGGACATCAATAGGAGGTGCAGAGTTTGGAGTTTGCCCTGCCGGTGTTAGGTATTGCTTTGGTCTAATATTTCTTCACTATGCTCCCTTTCCTCCCCATTGGAAAGGAAGTATTTATTCTGTGCCACTGTATGTGATGTGATCTGCTTTTGATTTTGATTTTATAGGGGGTCACAATTAAGAAACTGCCACGAATCTCTGAAGAGACTTTAGACTTGTAAACAGCTGCCACTGGGATAGACTATGGGGACTTTTGATATTGGACTGAAAGCATTTTTGCATATATGGCTACAAGCCTATGGGGACCAGGAAATAAAATGTGGTGGTTTGAAAAGGAATGACCCCATAGGTGCATATATTTGAATGTGTGGTCATTAGGGAGTGGTGCTACTTGATAGGGAATAGGAGGTGTGGCCTTGTTGGAGTAGGTCTGGCCTGTTGGAAGAAGTGTGTCACTGGGGGTGGGCTTTGGGGTTTCAAATGCTGAAGCCAGGCCTAGCATATCTCTCTCTCTCTCTCTCTCTCTCTCTCTCCCTGCTGCCTGTGGGTCCAGATGTAGAACTCTCAACGCCTCTGGCCCCAAGTCTTGCTGTATGCCCCCATGCTTCCCACCATGCTGGTAATCAACTACAGCTCTGAAACTGTGAGCAACACCCAATTTAATGCTTTCCTTCATAAGAGTTGCTGTGGTCATGGTGTTTTTTCACGGCAATAGAACACTGTCTAAGACAGGATTTAACATCCTACTCTAAAGATACTTGCTCATCTCTATTCATTGTTCTATTCATGAAAGCTAAGAAATGGAAACAACCTAAATGTCCTTCACCTGATGAATACGTAATGAAAATGTAGTACATAAACATTATGGAAAATTATAAAGAAAAATATAAATCATAAAATTTGTGTATATGGATGAACACGGGGGTGAGGGGGCTGTATATGTAAAACAATTCAGACCCAGAAAGGAAAGTGTCTTAGTTAGGGTTTTACCACTGTGAAAAGACACCATGATCAAGGCAACTCTTATAAGTACAACATTTAATTGGGGCTGGCTTACAGGTTCAGAGGTTCAGTCCAGTATCATCAAGGCAGGAGCATGGCAACATCCAGGCAGGCACGGTGTAGGAGCTGGTGAGAGTTCTACATCTTCATTTGAAGGCTGATAGAAGACTGACTTCCAGGCAGCTAGGATGAGGGTCTTAAAGCCTACACCCACAATGAAATACCTACTCCAACAGGGCTATCCTCCTAACAGTGCCACTACCTAGGCAAAGCATATACAAACCATCACAGTAAGCATAATGTATTCTCTCTCAAATCTACAGTTCATAGCACCAAATCTTCAGATGTAAGCATATAATTTGGAGTAACTGAATAAACCAGGAAAGAAAAAAGGGATCATGGGGTGGAAAGAAGTTTTAGAAAGGGTCATCACAGGATACAGGTTATGTGAAAGAGAAACATGAAAAATAGGGAGAGGCTCTAACTGGAGAGGGGAGAGGGAGGAAGACAGAGAAGGAAACACAGGGAGGAGGGATAAATAACACCCAAAGATATTTGAAATAGTCCCAGGAATCATATTGTTTTATATTTACTATGTGTACACGCACAGACGCAGTTTAGGTTATGCTACTTGGAGTGATACTGCTTCCTGGCAAGAGCCAAACATTGTCTAACAAAAGTCCCAGCACCAGGCCAGACGTGAGAAACCTCCTTCTGGAATTATTGGTCAGAGGCATCTCAGACTCCCAAAATAATACAAGCTATTTATTGCCTGTGGCCTCCTCCAAGAGGTTGAAGGTGAGTGAGTCCCCATGGCTGAAGACAGCAATACTCTTGGTACAAGACTTGGAAGACTCAAGATGGATTTGACCTGGAAGCCTCCTCCTTGAGGCCTAGTATTTCAGTTAGAAGACAATACACAGACTGCATAGGAAGAGAGGAATCAATCCTCTTGCCCAGCTATGGTGTCTATGAACCACAATGACAGCATGGCATGCTGTCCCAACAGGTGCAATAGTGGTGCTTCTATCTTGAGAGTAACTGACAGCAGTCTGAGTGAACTTGTGGCTTACCTCCTACACGGAAATCATGCCTAGTACTGTCAACTTAGCCATCTGTGGTTGGTGAGGTCACGGATCTTAGAAGAGAGCCTACTACTGCATGTCCATAAACCTGAATGATTCCTAACTGCATTTTAAATACTTATCCTTATACCCATAGATGAGTGCAGCTCTCTCATACACACACCCCAATTACAGAAGTTTCTTTTTATAGTAGTCAGAGAGACCATTACTGACAGTCACAACTCATCAGAATGCAGAGAGCTACTGATGTGGGGTGCCCCACCTGATATAGCCACAACAGACCAGAACACTAAAGCCTCAGGGAACACTGTTGAAGAGGACGTGGAGAGCATACAGAAGCAAGAGGCTCAAGGCATCTGCTGCAGGACAGGACTGTGTCTTCTAGAACATTCAGAGTTTTAGGGTTTTTCCCCCTGAGGTTGTATGACCTTGCATAATACACATCCTAACAGCATCATTTTATGATTATATTTTTCTTTTCAACAGTCTCTGTCTCTTCCTCTCTCCCTCCCTCCGTCTCCCCCCACCGCCCCCACCCCCGCATACACACATGCACTCTGAATCTTCATTACCCATTCATTTGTTGATGGACAATTAGGTGAATTCCAATTCTTTGCTATAGTATAAGATTAGAAGCTAGGATCCACACACAAGAGAAAACATGCAGCAGTAGTCTTTCTGGTTCTGGGTTATTTTACTCAGAATAATCTTTTCTAGTTCTATACATTTACCTGCAAATTTCATTTTTTTCTTTACAGCTGAAGAGTATTTTTATAGCTTTATTATTTTAAAAAAAATCTTACAAATAAAAATCACACACCAAAATGAAGCAGATCCAAATTCTATACACCTAGTGAATTCCTATGCATTTAGAATTACCTATTCTGAAGCTATAGAGCTTCACATTCGATTTTACGTTGTCACTGATGAATATATTTTTATGCACTTATCTATCACCAAAACCAAAAAATCCACGCCAGAGTTAGAACTAAAAATGATTAGCTTTCTATTCCCTTTCATAACTCGCATCCATCACCTGCCCTCTCTCCTCACGCCCTATATTTAGCCTTTGCCTTCCTCTTTTCTATACTGAATCTGTGTGTGTGTGTTTGTGTGTGTTTTGTCAGCTAGGTTCCACATATGAGAAAGAATATGTGTCTCAATCGCCTTGTGCTCTGTGAAGTCTGGCTGATCCCAAAGGACTCTACTATCGGGTGTCATTTTCCAGTAAGAGTGGTCTGGCACCTTAAATCACAAAAACCACTTCCAAATTACACTTTTGCCTGTGTGCAGACAACACGTGACCTATGAACACACTGCACCATCTAGCTCTGTCACTTCGTCATCATGGCTATCGCCCAGCATACTCTTAACTAGGATCCTCCACATGCACTCAGATCTGACTCGTGGGTTCCAGTCCTTCCTGATGCCGCACGCTACCACCATCCTGAAGGTCTGTGTCCACATAGAGTACATAACCTCTGTAACCTATGACGATTGGTTGCACTCGCCTCTACTGTGATCAGAAAACAAGATCTTCTGAAAGAGACTTCACCAAAGACGATTTGAATAGATGAAAACAGTGATTCAGTAACGCTGCGAGCTGCATTTTAAGTAAGAATAATAAAGTTGTTGAGAAAGAAATCAGAAAAACAACCCTACTCATGGATCATATAATGAAATCACTAATGTTAACCATAGAAGAGACAGGCATCCACAATGAAAATTTACAAACCATGATGAAATTGAAACAAAAACATGAAACAATCTACTGTGTTTTTGCATTAGAAGAATTAATATTGTTAAAATATCCCAAAACACCAAATGATGTACAGGCTCAATGACATTTTTCAAAGGACTAGGAAAACCAACCTTAAAATTCATGTAGAAGCATACCCCAAATAAGGGGATAAAGACTCAACTCAGTGGTACACCACTGTCTAGCATGCATAAGAACCAAGTTCAACCCTAGTACCACAAAAATCCAAACAACAACAAAGTCAGACTAGGCAAAGCAGCCTTGAGCAAAAAAACTACCATCAGGGCAAGAGAAAGCATTTGCTGTACAACTCTGACAACCTGAGCTCAAGGCCCAAACCCACATAAATGTAAACGCAGAGAACTACCTACCTGAAGTTGTCCTCTGATGGCCTGCACACCATGGCACGCATGCAGCTGCACTCACTCACACACACTCAATACACACGCACACACTCAATAACAAATAATTGCAAACAGCCATAGACATTGATCTTTTGGATGATATCTCAAAAACACAAAAGGCTAAAACAGAGTTCAAACCAGGGAACTTTAGCATCATTATAGAACTAGAGTGAAGGGAAAGTCTACAGAAAACACTTGTAAACTGCTTATCTGACCAAAGCTAATTACAAAACTAAATAGAGAACACAAACCAATAACAACAAAACATTCCAAGAAACTTAAAAAAAAAGGGCAATGGCCTGAATACATATTTCTCAAAAGAAGAAATACAAATGCCCAACAAATATAAAAAAATAGTGTTCAATAAATTTAACACAAAATTCCAATTGGAAAAGACAGAGATCAAAAAATATTTGAGTCTTCTGGTCTGGGCCCGAGCACTGAGCAGATCCCGGGCGGTAGCTCTACACCCAATCTCACAAAACCTAGAGGAAGCAGGCCACCCAGGAGCTCTAACCCAGGCGGCATCTGAGGTAAGGAGACAACAACCCCCCAACCCCCAAACAGGGAGTAACTGGGACCCACTAGGAACCAGGAATTCACTCCTGGCCCAAAGCACTGGTTCCTTCTGGTCTGGGCCTGAGCACTGAGCAGATCTTGGACTTCAGTTCTAACCCCAGCAGCAACATCCACCCCACACAGTTCTGAAATAACCAAGATAATAGGAAAGTCAGGCTCCAGTCAGAGACAGGGCAGGTAGCACTAAGGTGATCCAGATGGTGAAAGGCAAGCGCAAGAACATAAGCATCAGCAACCCAGGGTACTTGGCATCATCAGAACCTAGTTCTCCCACACTAGAAAGTCCTGAATTCCCCATATCACCAGGAAAGCAAGATTCAGATTTAAAATCACTTCTAATGATGATGATAGGGGACTTTAAGAAGGAAATAAATATCACTCTCAAAGAATATGAGGAGAACACAGGTAAACAGGTAGAAGCCCTTAAAGAGGAAACACAAAAATCTCTTAAAGAATTACAAGAGAACACAACCAAACAGGTGAAGGAATTGAACAACTCCATCCAGGACATAAAAATGGAAGTAGAAACAATAAAGAAATCACAAAAGGAGACTACCCTGGAGATAGAAAACCTGGGAAAGAAATCAGGAGTCATAGACACAAGCATCACCAACAGAATACAAGAGATAGAAGACAGAATCTCAGGTGCAGAAGATACCATGGAAAATATTGACACAGCTGTCAAAGAAACTCAAAATGCAAAAAGTTCTTAACACAAAACATCCAGGAAATCCAGGACACAATGAGAAGACCAAACCTAAGGATAACAGGTATAGATGAGAGTGAAGATTCCCAACTTAAAGGGCCAATAAATATCTTCAACAAAATTATAGAAGAAAACCTAACCTACAGAATGAGAAGCCCATAAACATACAAGAAGCCCACAGAACACCAAATAGACTAGACACCTCCCATCACATAATAATCAAAACACCAAATGCACAAAACAAAGAAAGAATATTAAAAGCAGTAAGGGAAAAAAGCCAAGTAACATATAAAGGCAGACCTATTAGAATTACACCAGACTTCTCACCAGATACTATAAAAGCTAGAAGATCCTGGAGAGATGTCATACAGACCCTAAGAGAACACAAATGCCAGCCCAAGCTACTATACCCAGCAAAACTCTCAATTACAATAGATGGAGAAACCAAGATATTCCATGACAAAACCAAACTTATACAATCTTTCCACAAATCTGGCATTACAAAGGATATTAGCAGGAAAGCTCCAATACAAGGAGGGAAATTATACCCTAGACAGAGCAAGAAAGTAATCCTCTTCCAACAAATCTAAAAGAAGATAGCCACACAAAGATAATTCCACCTCTAATTAAAAAAAAGTAACAGGAAGCAACAATCACTGTTCCTTAATATCTCTCTCTCTCTCTCTTTTTTTTTTTTTTTTTTTTTTGTTTTTGAGACAAGGTTTCTCTGTGTAGCACTGGCTTCCTGGAATTCACTCTGTAGACCAGGCTGGCCTCAAACTCAGAAACCTGCCTGTCTCTTGCCTCCCAAGTGCTGGGATTAAAGGCTTGTGCCACCACTGCCCGGTCCTTAATATCTCTTAACATCAATGGACTCAATTCCCCAATAAAAAGACATAGGCTAATGGACTGGATACGTAAACAGGACCCAGCATTTTGCTGCATACAGGAAACCCACCTTAGTGACAAAGACAGACATTACCTTAGAGTAAAAGGCTGGAAAACAAGTTTTCAAGCAAATGGTCCTAAGAAACAAGCTGGAGTAGCCATTCTAAAACCTCCAGCCCGAGAACACAAAGGGAGGGACTCATGGCTCCACCTGTATAGGCAGTTGAGCATGGCCTTGTCAGGAATGAGTGGAAGTGGGGGCCTTGGTACCCAACAGTTTGGATTCCCTAGTGTTGGGGAATTTGAGAGCAGGGAGGCAGGAATGGGAGGATGGTGGGAGCATACCCTCATAGAAACTCCCAGAATTATATGGATTAGATATGACAGAGGCAGGCCACCAGAAGACTAGATTCCAGAATTCAAACAAAAAGTATCTTAATACTAAAATTTGTTTGGGGAATTGTATATTACAGAATACACAGCCTTGGTGTATCTACTCATCAAGCAAGCTGAGCAGACCTGCTTGAACCTCTGATGTCCTGGAATCTCAGCTGAATACAGTGAAGACACAGACGTCAGAGCCTTATCAATTTACTCTTCCCCCCTACCCCTCTTCTAATATCTCAACGCCCCCAATCAGCTTGAAGAAGTTAATGAAGAGTCGGTGCCCCTATTCCCTGGGCTTTGGGTCTGAGGTGGTTAATATTGGGCTGTCTTTCTAGGAAAAGTAGTGGTTTTGTTGGAACAGGGAGAAATAGCTAGGATTAATTGCACAGCCATAACCTATTGGTAGAAATCTGTATAATTGTTATTAAGCTGAAGTTATAATTTCTTTTCTTTTTTTTCGAGACAGGGTTTCTCTGTGTAGCCCTGGCTGTCCTGGAACTCACTCTGTAGACCAGGCTGGCCTCGAACTCAGAAATCCGCCTGCCTCTGCCTCCCAAGTGCTGGGGAAGTTATAATTTCTTAAATGGTAGAAACTTTGATTTCAACTTTAAGGTTTTCATTGGTACGAGTTTCTTACTGATATAAAAGTGAGATTAATATTGTTACTCTCATAGGCATTGTGCCTATATAACACATTTAGGAATACAA
The DNA here is from genome assembly GCA_021653895.1 of Mastomys natalensis. NCBI lineage: Eukaryota > Metazoa > Chordata > Mammalia > Rodentia > Muridae > Mastomys > Mastomys natalensis. Next base: position 313,690 of record JAJTUV010000805.1, read on the forward strand.
GGCTTAGACCCAGTCCATCGTTAACATTTTTAACTGATTTGAGATGGTTAGCCTGTGAGTTAAGGGCCTATAGCAAATTCATGGCTCTGAATTTATTGTTAGGGTGTTTTCTATATTTTATTTAGAAATAGCTGAGAGGAGTGAACAGACAACAGTCCAGATTGCCTTACATGGATAGTTGGCTTTCAAAATGCCAGAAGTCCACAGAATTGATGTTACAAACATTTCTGTATTAAGGTTCATTTTGATTAGAGACCTGTCTGCTCCTGACAGCTTCCCTGTCTTGGATTCTAAGAAGAAACTGAACATCTTTGGAGTTACTTCAGTTGTGGTGAGACAGCCACTGGGAAAGAATTTGCCTCTTTTCATCTACAGACAAATTACTGTCCTGAAAAGGACACACTTGTGGAATAGTTGACTGATTATATCTGCCAAGACAGAGTAATCAGCCCTTAATAATTCTGCATCACTAGGTCTGTCAGATGATCCTGGGCCAGAAGGCTGAAGATCGGATGCTCCAACATTTTGTAGTATAGGGACTGTCCAGGTGTTCAGCAGTTTCTATAAATTGGCTAAGTTTTAGAAGTTATGCTTTGTGCTTCCCATAATTTCAGTTAATTCAGTCATTCTGGATTTCTGATGGGGTTGAAGACTTATAGTCTCATAGCCAATCCCGGCTATTTACTTTGAGAGAAAAGACTTGAGAGGATGGTTTTCAGCTGACATTCATTCTAAAGCCAAGAAAAAAGCCAGGTTCAGAACTAAGTCTTTTAGTTAGGAGAGATGACAGAGGTTCTGGTTAGTCAACAAAATGATGGACTGGGTATTAGGTCTATCTTGTACCTTACTGATACAAATTGGTATAGTTATGCTCTAATTTTATTTTGAGAGAAAAGTTTTATCTTAACAGGAAGGGTGATATGTAGGAGGAGCTAAGGTGGGAGGAGTAAGGAGAGGAAGAGGAGAAGTAAAGGAGGAGCTAGGAGACAAAAGAGAGAGGGGAGGGGAGGGGAACAAGGAGGCAGATGTTCTCATGTCTCTGACAATCAAAGATAGTTGGTATATCTAGGTTGGGTATTGGTTACACTTCTGATTGTATGGGCATCTTGTTATTGAGCATTACCAAACTTATAACGCCTTTGATTAATATTAAAAAAGTTACTAATAAAAAAAATTAAAAAAAAATACTTGAGGCTCAGTGGTTGCTTCTTGCTCCTCTAGGGAGTCAAATGTGGTTTCCAGGACCCAATTTGGGAAGCTCACAACCTCCTGCAACTCCAGCTCCAGTGGATCCAATGCTGCCTCCCTCACACACATTGTAAACATTCATTTAAAAAAAATCAGCAAATACTGACAAGGATGTGGAGAAAGAGAAACTGGGACTGTAAATTACTGCAGCCATTAAAGGGGGGGGGGTTAGGGAGGGGAGAAAGCTCCTCAAAAGACTAAAACTTCGAACCAGGCACAGATGCACCCATCTCTAATCCCAAAGGGTTTGAAGCCATCCTAAGACCATACATTTAAAAAAAGAAGAGAAAACAAACACAATGACCTATCGATGTTCTAAGCAACATCTGGATATCCAAAGAAAATTAAATAAACCTACCAGAGAGACAACTGAACTTCCATGCAGTGCAGAGTCAACCTAGGTGCAATGACAAATAGGAAAGAACATGCAGGACATTCTACAATAATCATAAACACATTTACAACATTTAGTGAAATTGGACCATACAAACAAACTACCTAAATTCAAAGAGAATACAGATACATGTATTCTATACTGCCGGAGTCCAGCTTGGCCATTTAAGAGATAGTATGGCATAGTTTCCTGCCCTTGGAACAGAGCCAGCAGGGCGTGGGCCCCCACAAGTATTGATGGTTGCTGTGGGGATAAGGCTTGCTTGTATATAATAGTGTACATATTTTCACATTCCTCCTTCAAGGAATATATTCTCTGCCAAAGTTAACAACTCCATGATAAACAGAGACATCATGAGTCTGGAGGCAAGGGCATGCCCATGCCTATATCTTAGCAAAATGGTAGACACTGTGACCTTCAGGAAAGCCTTTAAGGCTGTGGGAAAGAATGCTGAAAACATGAGTTCTAAAATACATAATTTCTAAACTATGCAAAGTATAAGGATGCAATATGAATTGTAAAAGGAGCTTCACAGATCTAAAGGAACAGAGGCAGCTACACTATGAGCCAGATGGTCAGAAAGATACTAAGGAAAGAGATAAAGAGATTTAGGGAGTGGTTATCACAGGGCAAGATTCACACTCAGCTTTGTTTGTTTACGCTTACAAAGGTAGGTAGATTTCTGAGTTCAAGGTCAGCTAGGACAGCTAATTAAGGTCCAGGCATGGTCAGAATGGTAATTTCAGGGTAGCGTCCCACCCAGGTATCTTATTTTCTGTGCTTATGCTTGCTGTTTCTTTCTAAGAATCAAGAGGCTGAGGTCCTGGGATGCTGATTCATGGGATGATCAAAAGGGAAACCAGGAGTAAAGACTGAATAGATATGTAAAATAAACAACTGGGCTTTTGGTCTACAAAAACCATCCTGAGTGTTTTTAGAATAGCAAGAGAAAACTGTCTCAAGCAGAACACACACACACACAAAGTGAGAGAGCAAGAGAGAGCGAGTGAGAGGGAGAGAGCGCAAGCTCAGCAGAACATAGACTGCCAGCTTGGACTTAAGAGTCGTTTGTTTCGCTGCTATCAGATACCCCTTCTCTCTCAGAACCCCTCTTCGAGCCAAGGCTGGTCCTTGGCACTATGCTCTGAAAGATAGTAACTGTCAACTAAGATTATTATATCCTGCAAAATTATCTAGCATGATTAGTGGAAAGGAAAAAACAAACTTATATGGTAAACAAACTGAGACCAGGTATGAAAACCAGTACTAGAGAGGCCTGAAGAAGTTCTATGCACTGAAGAGAAAAACATGTATCTGTGTATGATACAGGAAAGAAACACCATGATAGAACAGTAAAAGCAAATAAGGAACACGAAAGGGGGGCGTGATAAAATAACATGGATATATAAACACCCTTCAATAATGATTGTTGTAATACCTAACACAATAGACTTCAAAGTACAATTAGAAACCAATTCATACTGACTAAGGGAGTAACTCAAAATAATGCTTTAATACACATATGTGATTTTATTTGTTAAGTTAGCACACAATATACTAGATATCATGGCATTTTCAAAGTATACTCGGACAGATGGCCTTTAAAAAAAATAAAAGGGAGGGGAGACATTTTTAGTGAGATGTTCTTTTCTTCTTATTTTCCCCATCTTCTTGGTGCCCCTCATTGCCCCTCAAAACCTGTCACCCAGTGTCTTTACCCTTCTCGTGCCCCATGTACCCTTCTGCACACTCATCCTTCTTCATTGCCCATTTCTACCCCCTTCAGTGGTCTCAAAAAGTGCAGCAGGCACCTTGGATGTGCATTATTTTTTGTGGAGGATATGGGGATATGCCCAGGAGTGGGACAGCTGGGTCATATGACAGTCAATATTTTTAAGTTTTTGAGAAAATCCATATTGAACTCATAACTACACTGCTTTGCATTCACCAGCAATGAATTAAAATTCATTTCCCCCACATTCTTCCCAGCATGCACTGCTGTATTTTTTTATAACCATTCTAAGGTGAGATGGTATATCAACTTACTTTTAATTTGTGTTTCTCTGATAACTAGGGATGTTCAGTATCTTTAAACACATTTATTAGCTGTTTCTTCTCTAAAAAACTCTTGTTAAAACTCTGGGCAGTTTTTGGGTTTTTTTAAGTGTTAATTTTTATAGTTCTATGTAAATTCTTTCTGAAGTATAGCTGGCAAGATTTTTCTCCCATCCTGCGGGATATGTTTCTTTTGTTGCCAGAAACACTTTAATTTAATGCAGTACCATGTGTTAAACTGCGGGGCTAGCTCATGTGATGCCGAAAGCTGCTCCACAAATTCTTGCCTAACTTCACGTGCGTTCTTCATACTTTCCTCTCGCAGTTTCAAGTTTTAAATTAAGTTCTGTCATCTACTTCAAGTTGATTTTTATACGGGGAAAGATGAATTTAATCTCATTCTTTTACAAATGCACATTCAGTTTTGCTGAACAGATCACCTGTTTTTCATTGAATTCTTTTGACACTATTTCTGGGGCCTCTGTTCTGTCCCACTGGTCTCCCGGTCTTTGTATGCCAGCACCAGACTGTCTCTGCCACTAGAGATCAGTAGTAGAATTTAAGCAACGGCGCTGTTGTATGTCTAGCTGTGTTATTTTTCTCCTTTAGAACTGCTTTGCTCATTCCTGGTCTTTTCTGGTTCCTCATGAATTTTTGGTTGTTTTTTTTTTTTGGGTTCAGTGAAGAAAGATATGAGAATTTTGATGGGAATCACATTGAATATATGGATTTACTTTTTGGTGATATGGCCATTCTCACAAAATCAATTCTGCCAGTCCAGGATCATGGAATGCCTTCCCACCACATAGGATCTTTGATGTCCTTTTTAGGTGCCTTGAAGGATTCATGAAGCAGGCTTTCCTTATTTTGTCTAGATTAACTCATGGGTATTTTTTTTTAATTCTCAGCTATTATGAATGAGGCTTTTCCCTAATTTATTTCACTTTTGTACACTGATTTTTTTCTTTCAGCCTGCAACTTTACTGAAAGTGCTCATTAGATCTAGGAGTTCTCTGGTAGATTGTTGAGGGCCTTTTAGGTACAGAATCATGCTGTCTACAAATAGGAACACATTACTTCTCCTTCTCTTACCTTGTTTCTTTTACATCCTTCTCTTCTCTTATTGTCACAGCTAAGACTTCAAAGTAGTACACTGAACATGAGACGTGAGAGCAGGTATCTCTGCCCCATTTATGATTTTAAAGAAATGCTTTCAGTTTTTCTCCATGTAATCAAACATTGGCTGCAGGTTTATAGTAATAACTTATTATTTTGTGGTATGCTAATGTTTCCAGCATTTAAATCATGAAGGCACACTGATCTCTGTCAAATGCCTTTTCTTCATTTCTGCAATTTGTCCTTAAGTTATTTACATGATTTACTGCATTTATTAATTTGCATATGATCAATCAACCTTCCATCTTAAAGTGCTCCCAAATTTGGTCTGAAAGTATGTTGACAATTATGTTATGTATGTTCACTGAAGAAACTGGTGTGAAGTTTTCCTCTTATCATTGTCTTTTTTACCTGGTTTGGGTATCAGGGTAATACTGGATCTGTAAAACAATATGGTAGTGTTCTCTCCCTTTATAGAAAGCATGATTCTAAATGTATTGCCTTAAAGCAGCTTTATAGAGCAAACCCTCCTGGATCTGAAGACACGGATATAATCTCAGTGCAACAATAGCGGCTCACATCAGTATTCTACCCACCAATAAAGTCATTCAGACAAACAAACAAACAAAAATATAAGTCAAATGAAATTATTGATCAATGGACCAAATGGGACCTTGGGAACATTTCATCTGAAAACCTCAGCATATACATTGTTCTAGCATATTATGACATACTCTAAAACAAATCACACAACAAGGCATAAAACAAGCGAACCATTTCTTTTATTCTATCCAATCATGATGGAAAATACTAGGAATCAACAGCAAGAGAAATAACAGAAAATATGCAAACTGACGGATGAGGAACAAATCACTATTGAATGAGGGTCACTGAAGTAGTTTAAAAAATTAAGAATGCTTAAGAATCAAATGAAAATCAAAGCATAACATACCAAAGCCCATGGGCTGCAATCAGTGAAGGCAATCAAAGGAGGAGAGTTATAGCTTCAAGAAGTGCCCATGCTGAGCAATCAATAGACATGACACGGCGGGCAAAGAGTAAAGGCCAGGCCAATCAAGCATGAAGACCTGAAGACCCTACCACCTTCAGGGTCAGAATGAATGATTCCCACAGTTGTCTAACCTCTATGTATATGCCTGTGTATATTCATGTATATGGCGTGTGCAAACACACACACAAATAAACAAAGTTGTCCAACCTCTAAGTGCCTTGTATATATATATGTGTGTGTGTGTGTGTGTGTGTGTGTGTTTGGGGTGTGAGAGCACATACACATACAAATAAAATAAATATTAAAAGCCAGAGCTCTAAATATGACTCAAAAATGTACTTTCGGACCTTGGGAAAGGGAGAACACAGCAAACCCCCAATTGGTAGACAGAAATAAATCATAAAGATCAGGACAGAAATAAGTAAAACAGGGGGTGAGATGGTTCAGAGACTATGGAACCGATACGGAAGCTTGACGAGGCCTATGCTTTGATCCCTAGAAACACACAGGAAGGAGGAACTGGCTCCTGCAAGTTGTTGTCTGACTTCCATGTGTCACAGTGTGTATACACACACACACACACACACACTCCCTCTCCTTTCCATCTCCCCCTCCCTCAATCAGTCAATAAGTCAATCAATCAATCATTTTTTTAAGTTAAAAAAAGAAGAAACAAACAAAATCCAAATGAAAAGGTGTGCGGTTGTTCTCAGCCCATGCTGAGTCTGTTCCCTACATCTTCTGAGCTCTATGTCAAATTTTTACTTTTCTTTTTCCCCTTTCTTTGCGGAATGCCAAAATCCTAAGCATGCTTGCCTTAACATAAGGTTTCTCTGAAGACCCTGACTTTATATAGCTGCTTATTTTTACATCATCACTGCTCATGCTAACTCAAAAAGCAGGAAGCTCTCTCCTTCCTCACCACATCCTTCCATCCTTCTTCCAGGCACCACCAGGATTTGCAGCCTTGTTCTGTTTTGTTTTCTGTCAAATTCCAGTAAGTGGTCCTTGAGCTCCAAAGAAACTAACAACACAGTGCAAAACATCAGTGACACAGGGGTGCCTCTTCCAAGATGGATAAAATTAAGATGTGAAAAAGGACACATTAAAACAATTTTGAATTAAAAAAAAAATCATTAAGGTCCATCTTAGAACACATTCTAGAGGCCTGGAGCAGTACTGCTGTCAGTCGTGTCCAAGTACAGCATGCACACAGCTCAGAGGATTGCCGTGAGACGCCCCCTGAGCTACTCACGGAAATCCTCTCTAGAGTGTTAGCAGTTTACCCAGCTGGACGGCGGCTACCTGTCATCTCAGCACTTAGGGAGGCAGAGGCAGAGGATCCTTATGAGTTTGAGGCTAGTCTAGTTGACTTAGCAACTTCCAGGCCAACCAAAGCCACACAGGAAGAGACTCTCAACACCTCCACCCCCAATCCCAACCAAAATAACAAAGAACACTGTAAATTATTTCTAAGCAAGTTCTTTTCTTTTGAGCTAAGGTTTCACTATGGAGCTTGGCTTGGAATTCACAGTTCCCCATCCTCAGCCTTGTGTGCTAGGATTGACAGACAGGTACCACTCCAGCTGGCTTTAGAGTATGTATTTAAACAATGAAGTTAAGATCTTTGAAATCATCTATTTCACAAATATCTTCTTATTGTGGTTGCATATACATGATACGGAATTTGCCTGTACTTTTAGAACCACAACTCACAAAAAAAATGACCTTCAGATCCTATTCTGAAATTAGTTTATTTTAGTGTGTGTCTGAAAGCAAGTACAAGGATGCCAGAGCATGCAGAGAGCAACTTTTAGGAATGTCAGAGGACAACTTTCAGGAAGTGGCTTTCTACTGCCCCCTTGTGGCACATGTTCTAATGCCACTTGTCAAGCCTGTACTTCACTGCCTCCACCCACTAACAAAGGTTCAATATGGTCCTTTAAATGACTTGGCTGTTATAGAAAATCTATAATCTCTGACCAAATTAGCAGAACCAACAGTCTCTTAACAGTGCACTATATTTCACAGACTTCTGAAGACTGGTCCAACTTTTAATGCTCAATTTTGAAAGAAACCAAAAATCTGGCAAGGTGCTTGGAGGATAGCACCAGAATAACAAATATCTTAAATGACGAGTAGTTTGTCATTTTTTAAAAATTTTTTTTTATTCAATATTTTATTTATTTACATTTCAGATGCCATCCCCTTTCCCCATTTCCCTTCCCTAGAAACCCCCTATCCCATTCCCCCTCCTCCTTTTTGCTTTTATACCATTTTAATTACATGCAAGTATTAAGGTCAGTTCTTGGTTGAGGGTCAAGCAATACAATAGATGCAAATAGTCAAGGAACAAGAAAATAGTCAAAGAAAAGCAAGGCAATAAACAAAGTCCCATGGTCACTCACGTCATCAGTGTTTCTAAGGGCTTATCAGGATGACCAAAATATCTGAGCCAACTTCCCGTCCTAGCCCAAAGTCATTTTCATGTCTGAAGCCTACTTCCTTGTTCTAGCCTAAAATTTAGATTCCTGTCTGAAATTACTTCTTTGTTTTAGCTTAAGATTTAGACTCCTGTCTGAAATTACTTCTTTGTTTTAGCTTAAGATTTAGATTCCTGCCTGAATTACTTCTTTGTTCTAGCCTAAGGTTTAGATTTCTGCCTGAAATTACTTCTTTGTTCTCGCCTAAGGTTTAGATTCCTGCCTGAAATTACTTCTTTGTTCTAGCCTAATGTCATATTCCTGCCAAGCAGCCCATTTCTTTGTCCTTGGCCAATGTCAGATTCTTGTCAAGCAGCCCCAAAAGCTCTTTGCCTCTCTCCCTTTTTTTATTTCATAAACAAGACTGAGCCTGTCTTAAGTCGTTCTGATAAGAATGCCTTCCTTATCCGGCATGGAATATGCATTATCAAAAGCAATGCACTTCTGTCTTAGGTTGAATTGGAATATTGACCTGGAAAAGGACAAGGACTAAGCAGTGATGGTCTTTAAATGGTCATTATACTTCCTGTTTTAAACAGAAAGACAATTGTGAGTATCACACATGAGCTGATTAAGAAAGAAGTGTGCAATAACAGCAGAGGCACTCCATGACAGGAATGGCAACTTCCTGCAACAGTACATGTCCCTAAAGTGTGTTCCTAAGCAGAGCTGGTATTTTAGGTACATTAAGACTACATGCAGGGCTTACAAAAACCTCTTTCAAATTTAAGATACACAGACAAATCAAAAACTGCAGGTGACTGAAGCAGATGGCAGAGACAAGGGGTTAGGAGTAGGAAGGGAAACAGCTCTTAGCTTTTACCACACCAGCACAGCTGCCCAGGGCTGCACTCTCCCTTCCCATTGCCTGGGACTTTCTGTCCTCTCATAAACTTCACTAACTGTGGACTTCACAGACTTGGGAAAACTGTCCTTGTTAACTAAACTCTTCAGACAAGTCACCATATTTCCTGCCGCCTAGAAACTGTTCCCTTTCTCCTCCTCTGGCTTTCTTCTTCTTCCTTCTCTAAGCTCCTCTCCCTCCTACAGAGTTCCTTTTTCACCTATTAGTTCTTACAGATAAATTTATCAGTACATCTGATAAATCCACACAGATAAACTATTGTTAACACATTCGACATTAGGGTTCATTTCATTGTAAAAAGCTATGGTCTGGGGGAGCTTCACAAATAACTTTTTATTATGGTTGTATACACAACACAGAATTTGCCTCTACTTTTAAAAGTAAAAATGTGAAATGCATTATTAAAGAATCTCCTGAATGCTCATTATAAAACAAAGTCTATAACCATTGAACAATGTATTTTTTCTTAATACTAGAAAACCACAATTTTTTTCAAAATCTGTTTTCACATAACCACTTTCTCAATTTTTTCTAACATAAAAATTCTAATTTATCATCATATTAATATATCAAATAACCATAAAATGTTATTTTATTTTATTTTATTTCATTTTAGTATCAAAGTATGTATTTACTTAAAATACCATTTATTATATATTCTGTAAGGGCAGAAATGTAACTAAGAAACTGATTCCCAATCAATATGACATCCACAATATTATATATAATCTTATCAAAATGCTGTTATATTTCTAAGTACCACAAAATAATATTCAAACTAAAAGGCTTCACCAAATTTTTACTTGAGGGAGGGAAAGGGACAACTAGAAAAAGAAATGGCTAGGCTACCCAGTGTCTAACTACAGGCAGTGCAGCTTGTTCTGTCTCATCCTGAAAGGAAAGCCTTCCATAGTAATGCAATCCATCCAATCTGATCATTTTGTGCTGTATAAACACACTGACATCACGCTGTACCCCACTAACTGTGTAATTATGTGTTCATTTCAGATGCATTTAAAGAAAAGAGCAAGATCATGCTTATACTGAACAATCAGTTCAAAAAGGAACTTCATTGGAACTTCATTTTACAAACATTTTGAAAATCTTTAATCAACTCAGTCCCATTTTATCTCCCAGGCTAGCTCTCCATTACACGTACACATTTGTCTCTTCTCTAGTTGCTTCCTTGGACTAATTCCTACTCATAAAATTCATCTTTTTCCTTGATGTTCAATCTAAAACACAAGGTAGAATTAGTACAGGAGGACTCACTAGCCTCTCCAACTACTGTATCTTCCAGAGAGAACCTGTGCTGGGGCCAGCACAGTGCAGTGCACTTCCCTCACAGAGGACTGGGTTTCATCCCTACCAATGAACGCACAAACAGCGAAGCTGAGCCTGGAAGTCCCTGCAGGAGGATGCAAAGTTCAAGGTCTGATCTGCCTGGCAAAAGTGAACTTCTGACCAGACCGGGCAGCTAGTGAGAGCATGAAACTCAAGAACTGAAGAATACAGGGCATGGCTCAGCAGACAACACACCTGCCTAGCATGAGCAGGGCTCTGATTCAATCCCTAAGCATCTCAGAAACAAAGAAACCACCACCACTTCATTCATGATTTACCTTTCCTGTGCCTAAGTTTTCTCATTTGCAAATTAAGAACAAAAAAGTCTAGATTCTGTATCTCTATATCTGGTATCCAGGAGTAGTTTGTTGAAGGAAAGAATAAAATTCCTCAGCATTTCATTGCTGAACAGTATAGGTGAAAAACCTGGCTCACTATTAGGTACCATAAAAACTCATAATCAAGTGGATCACTGTCATGGAAAAACTCCCAGTGGGTCCTATTCCTCACATACTCCAACTCAAAACATTTTTGTCCCATTTTCAAAAGAAGCCTATGGTTATTAATTTAGCTGTACTGTGTCTCACCAACTTCCTGTCTCTCTAAAATCAAATCAATGCCTTCTCTCTTGCATAGTCTCAACTTATCTCTAAGTGTGGGAGCCCCCAGACCTTCAATATTACTGCCTTTCTTTATCCAGCCAGATAACAAGCCTTCCACTGTTATCTCCCAAAGTCTAGAAAGCACTTTCCAATCCCTCTGGCTTTAATCACTCCTCTTTGGAACCCTCTCTTATCTACTGCTGTCTAAGCTTTTTAGGAACTTTGTAAATTCCACTTCACCTTTTACTTTCATAGCCCCTAACTGTGCACACTGCATTTAGTACAAACTGCCTGATCTAAACTTTTCCTAAAATGAGGTGATACCACAGGGCAAAGATGCTCTGCACTGTTTACTACTTTCCCCAGTAAGATTATGAGTCATGACCATTTCACCCTTTCTTAAAGTTTTCAAATGTAAAAAAAAAAAAGAAAAGACCCAGAAATGAAGTTTTTGGGCACTGTATCCATGACTCAACAATCTTGTAACAGTATCTTTGCAGATCCTACAGCCCTAAAACTTTCTTGAGCCTCTATGGAGAAAAAGAGCCCATAAACAGATGCCAGTGAAACACTAAGGGCCACTCCAATTCTGTCCTCAAAGCGTTTGTTTTAATAGTTCAGTGGTTCACGTAGACCTGCACGCGACCCTCCGCTGCACCATGCCCACAGCTCCCTGACTAGTCACTGCTCCGTGTATTCCAAAGCTGGGATTTTCATAACATTATGTTCAAACCACAAGATTTTCTATTGCAAAAGTGATACTATCAATGTATTTAAATATATGTAAAATACCAAATATAATTTTAAAATATTCTTACCTAATCCTTTTTGTCCTGGATTCTTTGCAAAATTAAAAGTAAACTGGTAAAAATCCTTAAATCGTCCTGGTTCTTTCAATTCTTGTTCCATCTTGGGTATTTGGGCCTTTAGTTTTTCTATGCTGTCACATCTACATTATAAAATTAAGTTTATAAATGGTTAACTTTTCACTATAAATTAAAAACTTAACTTAATTATTCCTATGAGGGCTTGCATTTGTTTCCTAGAACTTATGCTTAAAAAATCAGATAGGTGGGATTTCATCTTTTTACATTAAGTCCCTCACTGACCCTAAAACCCTAAAACTATGCCCCAGATATGCATGGCTTCTTCCTAAACATACATAGCTGTGATACAAAGTGCAACTTATAGAAAAGACAAAGCAAGAGATTAATTGGAACTAATATTAAAATAGTTCTGTGGTAGTGGAAATGGTATGCATGTGTTCTCTCGACTGAAAAGGCAATGCTCTCTGGACGTCCTAACTGACAGCATCGCTATGTTCACGCTTTAAAGTCGGGCCACCTGAACCCCCACCACTGTGGTAACTGAGAAAGCCACTAAGTGACTAACAGGCAGGCAAGATACAGTGGGGGCATGCTGGACAAAAGGACAGCTTATACTTCAGGCAGGACAGCAGGACAGTTTAAAATCTTACATCTCTACTCAAAATGATGCCCAACTTAAAACTTAGGGATTTTTTTCTTCCTGGAAACTTTCAACCAACAATTTGTGAACACAGTGAACTATGAGTCACTAAAACTTCACAAAAGCCATGGACGAAGGTAACTCCTGTCTAGAGTTGGCATAAAAAAAAAAGACAAAGTCCACAATGATGAAATGTTAGAATAACTACTCCTAAAAGAAACTGGCTATTCTTTTTAAATATATTAATTCACTAAACTCTCAACACAGGGACTTACAGACTCCATTGTTTGTCCATGCATAGACAAGGACATACAAATTCTGCCCATCTCCAACTCTTTCACTGTGGTAGGGGCAGTTGGAGCTTCAGGTAGTCCAAGGAACAGCTTCCAAACTAAGCCTCTTGCTAAAGATGTATTCTTCTTGAAAACTTGCCTTTAATAAATACTAGCTAAAACCTGTACTGCCTTCAACTAAATTATTTAAAGCAGAATCAGGCTTTCCCCTATGTTTACAAAACTTTCAACATGTACCAAGTTACTTTCCTCCTAACAATGGCTTTATGACATAAGTGTCTTGTGTCTTAAAGATTCCAAACAAATCAACCCAATCAATCCTCTAAACACTTCTACTTTCTATCTTCCTTCTACATTCTCTGTAACATTTCACAGGATGCACTGTTATTATATTTTCCATAAGCAGAGACATTGCTTTTCCTTAATTCTAGTGAAATGTGTCTCTGACAGAAAAGCCCAGCAGGCATAGGACAAGCTGGCTTGGCTGTAAGACAGGGTGGGCACATTACTAACTTATTGTCTCTTCATGTAAGCCCACCCTGCTCTGCCCTACTTTGTAGTTGCCAGCCACAAACCTCTGAACATCATTTCTCTTGACAGCTCATTCAGTTGTCTGACTGCAGAGTCTATAAGGCTAAAAGGCCAGGGGAGGAAAGGGGACGTTACCCAGGTTGCTGTCAGTCAAGGGAAATGGTGTTAAGTGTCCGAAAGGCCCCAGCACTGTCTACCAGTGCTGACCACTCCTACAGCAGGCCCCCCCTCCACCAGCCCCTGCCCTCTAACCAGCTTTATCCACCACAGTAGCAGCTTCTGAGCAGGCACCCTGCTCCTGCAGCCCTGCCTTCTCCCCAGGGACTGAACTGTGACCTAACTGGCTGGCTCACTTCATGAAGCCCCAGGGGTGGCAGCAGCTACCACCACCCTTCACACATTTAGTCTCTCTCTTACGTGGTGCAGCACTTCTTTAAATCTTTTGTAGTCAAATGACTGAAGAGGCTGTGTCCTGACTGTCAAGCTTTCCAAAGCCCCTCTGACTCAGTAAGCAGAATCCTGCTTGCAGTCCCGACTGGAATAACACCTGCTTTTATCATCTCTTATGGGTCAGTAAACTACTTCCCTCACAGAGTGGTTATGAAGAGATAGGCAAAAGAGTTACCGGAATGAGGCCTTGCTCAGTCAATGTTAATTTTTTGGTTCTGTTATATTTTGGAGACAGGATCCCACACTGCAGGCCAAGCTGGCCTTGAGCTTCTATGTAGCTGAGGATGACCTTAACTCCTGATCCTCGTGCATCTGCCTTCCAAGGGCTGGGATTCCCACCATGCCCAGTTTTCAGACTACTTCTGCAGTCCTGTCAGCCAACTAGCAATTGTCAGCAAACTTCTACCTGACTTTTCAATCTACTTATTCAATCCTGTTCACTAACCAGCCATCGAGGCAGTAAGCAGAGCCAAAAGCATTTAATATTTCTATGGACCCTCTAGTTCTTAAAATCTACATTTTTATCACCAGAATACATAGCCTCAAAATAGGAAATAATTGTTCATTTTACTTTGTTATGTTAAATACTAATGTCAGATAATTTTAATTCTAGTGACTTCTAGGAACAAATAACTGGAACAATGCAGTTAGAGAAGGCAACAAAATTTACAGGCATTTGGCAAACCCAGAAAATACCAGGAAAACAATATACTGATTCAGTACTGTTTGTAGTCTAGTAAAAATTTAAATTTCCATTTAAAGCAGAAGACAAAACTGAAGACGAAGCTCCATCATCTCCTAGAGAGCGCCTCGTCTCCTCGGGAAGTTACATACTCACCCTAACTCTGTCATGCCATCCATGAACTCCTGTTTGGAGAACTCGCACTGTGTGGCCGCCCTGAACTTCCATGCAATGATCAATACACTGATGCTGGCTGGATCGAGGGCCAGATCATCACAGAACTGTTGTATACCATCTATTCCAATTTTATTTTCATCTTGAGGGTCTTTAAAAACACCAATACAAAAGTAAAATTAGTACCATCCTTTGTCATATTCATAACAAAAGATACTGTTTTATTTTCTATTTTAAAACAAATCACAATATACCAGAGACATGAAGCTGTATTATTCTCACAGATGTTTCCCCATATAACAGACTATGTCGGTACACCCCTAAGTAGTACTGCTAAAGTGTACAGGAAAGTGTAATAGTTGGACATTTAATTTTTAAAAATCTCACTAATGGAGTCACAGGCTTGGTGCTGCACGTCTTTAGTCCCAGTACAGGGAGGCAGAGGCAGGCAGCTTTCTGTGAGTTAAAGGTCAGCATTGTCTACATAGTGAATAGATAGAGCTACATAGTGAGATCTGTCAAAAAAAACAACAACAACAACAACCGAACAAAGAACACACGCATACACACACACACACACACACACACACACATCTATGTGAAAATATCACACACACAAATAAAATCAGACATGCCTATACAGGGACAAGAGACTTTTAAGTCGAGACACCCATATTTTATTAAGTATTCAAAATTAACCAGTGTTAAATTACAAACTCTTTTTACTTAAAAACAAAATTCATTTTACCACAATTGCTCAAGTCTTAATAAAATGAAATATACAAATCAATCTTTAATCTCAAGTTTAAGTATCTAATGTTTACAAAAGGAAAACTATTTAAAAAAAACTAGACATATACAAAGAAAGAAGTTCCTCTATACTGCTACCAAATATGACGTGCTAAAAAAAAAATGTAAAGTATATGGCTGTCCTCTAAGAGGCCCCACCAGCAGCTGACTGAGACAGATGCAGATACTTACATCCAACCATTGGGTTGAAGTTGGGGACCCCTATGGAGGAATTAGGGGAAGGAATGAAGGAGATGAAGGGGAGGGTAACCCCATAAAAAATCTAGCAGTCTCAACTAACTCGGACACGGGGGAGCTCCCAGAGACTGAGCCATCAACCAGGAGCATACACGAGCTGGTCCAAGGCCCCAAGCACATACACAGCAGAGGACTGCCTGGTCTGGCCTCCGTGGGAGAAGATGGGCCTAAGGGGGACTGGGCATGGGGTCAAGGGTTGGGAGAGGCACCCTCTCAGGGACAAGGAGGAGGTGGGATGAAATGAAGAACTATGGGAAGGGGGACCACGAGGGGGCAACAGATGGAATGTAAATAAATAAAATAATTTAAAAAAGAGAAAAGATGTAAAGTATCTGGTAGTGACCATCAGTTACAACAGTGTACAACAGGCTGGTTATGAAGCGACACTCTGGAGCATGAATTATGGCTATAATATAATCCCATTTGCAGGAAATTTTGAAAATAACTCTCTAACCATCTGTGTAAAAACATAAAAGACATGCATCTATCCATACTGGACTATTACACATAGGTTACCCTGAGGAGAATAAGGAACAGATAAACAAATTGTTAGCCTGTTCTTTTTCTTTTTTTTTTTTTTCCTGCTTCTTCCTTTTTTCAAGATAGTCTTACAATTTAAGCTAACCTTGAACTCTCAATCTGACTACCTTCACCTCTGGGATGAAGGCTTGTATCACTAATCTCAGTTGTGTAGCTTTTTTCAAGTATGTGTTACTTTACAAAAAGTTATTACACAGACTTTCTGAAACTTGGCTCAGCAAGTTTTACAAATACAAGGTTAGGAAAAATTGCTTCCAATCTTCCATTCTCAAACTGCAGAATAGGGGAGAAGACAAGAAGAGATGACGTAAAAAGGAGATTGAGTTCCTTTCTAAGATCTTGTTAGTTCCAGGATCTGCTGTAGTTCTCATGAGTACACTGAACTCCACAATCTGGGAAAACAACATCTGAGAACAAGCCCACGACTTTTAACATTAAATCAAATACTCACCTTTGTATCTAGTGTACAGTTGTTCTAACTTCTTCCTGTCCAACGATCCTTTTACACTCTCCCGTATATAAAGTTCTGGATTTTGAAAAAAATTATCTGTTGCAACGTCTAACTTCCAGTCATTTTGAGAAAGACAACTTACTGCAGTTTTCTCACTAGATTGTGTGAAGATCATAAACTGACGAACTTTATCCTTCTGCGATGATTTCAACTTGTTCTAGGAGAACCAGAAAACAAACTGAAACTATGTAGCATCATTACACATTTCAATGTAGCTGACTGTAGTCATTAGTAAAGTTTTGTTTTTTCCACAAAACATGGAAACAGTTTTACTAAGACTTATTTGTGATCTATAATTATCAGCAACACAATTTAAAAATATCTGAAAGACAAAGTTTGGTAGAGTTCTGAAAAGGTAAGAAGGATGGAGACAGTACAAGGGAGCTCAGCCTCCTTACATCAAAAACGACATCCAGACATTGAGTAAAAGCACCATGGGAAGGGAAAGGAAACAGGCACTGGCTACAGTCCTAACGCCCAGTGCAGCACTACCTGCCTAGGTTTCTGCTGTCCAGCAAACAAGAATGTAATGGAATATGAACATCCTACATTTCTCCTAGTTGGTATTTACAAAACATGTAACTCTTAGGAGAATTCCCTCATATTTCCCTCAAATAAGAAGTACTTATCCGGCCGGGTGGTGGTGGCGGCGGCGGCGGAGGCGGCGGCGCACGCCTTTAATCCCAGCACTTGGACAGCCCAGCCTACACAGAGAAACCCTGTCTCGAAAAAACAAACAAACAAAAAGTACTTATCCTACTTATATTCAACCTTTAAAAAGGTTCTTTTAATTATATATTTACTTTCCCCCCCTCCCTCTCTCTCTCTCTCTCTGTGGGAGCTCGCTCATGCATGTACACTTAAGGGTACATACATGTCAAGATGCTATTGTGAAGGTCAAAGGACAATCTGTAGTAGTCAGTTCTCCCTTCTAACGTAGGGCAGAACTCAGGCTATCGGACTTGGTGGCTGGTTGGTGCCTTTCTTTCCTGAGACACTTTTCTCTTAATAAGATTCTTTCTCTTCTGTTTTCATAGACGGAATCATGTCTTTTACTCTGCTTGTGCTAAGAGGCTTGTGTTTTCCTTTTTCACGTGCCCTACACTGACAAGGATCCACTTCTGACTGAAACCCAAAGCAAAATAAGACAGAGGCAGCAGGCTCTCCACTCTGCTGCCGTCAAGACCTGTGCCCTCCCTCACCGGAGCCTGTCTCCTGTGCAAGGCCCACTACACTCTTCTTCCTTAAGTCCCAATTCTGTCTTCTTGGCAAAATACTTGGCTCTTCGAATACTGCAGCGTAAATGGAGGATCAAATGCATTAAAGATACAGTATTCTGCAGGCTAAGCATCACCACTAAGAACCCCTGAGGTTCTGATTTGACCCACGTGACAGATCACACACTTCAACTTCATGACAGAACATAGGAGAGAACAGACCCAGAAGGCTAAGTAATTTGTTCATAAAAAATCACCCAGCTTTTGTAGAAGAAACGAGAGAACAAAATAGCCTCAGGAATTCAACTCCTAGTGATTTTTCTAGGACCCCTCCTACCTGAAGGGTATTCTGAGAATCTCTGAGAGACTCAAAGATAGAAGCTGTGGCACTGTAACAGAGGGAAAAGAAGCTGCACACTCACAAATGGAGACAAACTTCTCACAACATGAACGACATCATCTATCCTTCACTGAAACGAGAACTATACCATAGACTATCTTCCTGTACTCTGACTGATGATCTACCAGCTCTGTACACCACCGCATTTATAGTCCAGTGATTCTTCACCCACAGGTCACAGCCACGTGGGAAACTATCTCCAAAAACATTTACATCTCCACTCCTAACAGTAAAAGATCACAGTTATGAAGTAGCAACAGAAACATCTTTATGGTTGGGGGTCACCACAACATGAGGAGCTACATTAGAGGGTCCCAGCATTGGGAAGGTTGAGAACCGCTGCTACAGCTCATCACAGGATGCACCTCTCAAAGACCTAGGATTATTTGTATCCTTTAAATGCATTATTCAATGACAATCCTGATGAACTAAACCAAAAAGGAAATAATTTAAATCCCCTCAAAGTTAATTAACTGAAAGTAAACAAGAAATCCATTTTTACTTCAACCTTGGAAATTTTTCTGAAACAAAGCATTATTTTCTGCTTGGGTATGTCACATTTATACCCCTTTAAAGTAGCTGAGTGTCTTGGGCCACTGTACAATGCAGAAAGTGAACCTGGAAAGTACTTTTGAATTAATCCTGATATAATCTTTTGTAGCTTTCTCTCCATTCTCTAATGTTGGAGGCATCGAGACAGCCTGGCTTCTCTGGGACTTTAGTCCCACAGTACTGTGCCAGTGTGCTGCTGCCTGCTGAAGACAGGACCTTAAAGGTTAAAAGGCACAACATAAACAACTTCTACAAGCCAAGAACTGTTCACTTCATTGGTGGCTTCCTGACAGAAAGCTAGATATTAGAAAATGGTGAGGGAAAAGATAAAAGACTGCCTTATCCAACTAAGTACCAACATTACACAAACTATTTCATTTCATTCCATACATCTTAGTTTTAAATATAATTAACGACTTCATCTGGTTCAAGTATAAATTTTTGGTCTTCGAGGAAATAAAAATATTCTTACAAGGGAGCTAGCTACCCATGTGCAACCTCCTAAAAACAAATGAGCAGCACCTGGCACACAACTGATAGGGGAGCAAGCTGGACGGTCAGGAGATGTCCCGTGTCGCCTGCTCTGTAGTGTCTGATAAGCAGCCTGCGCTTCCTGTAACTGGCTGACAGCATCCTTCCAGCTCAGCACTGAGAGCAAGTTTAGCCATCACCTCCCTCCAGGAGGATGTACTGCTGCCACAGGCTACTGGCTCTCCTAGCTAAATTACACCTGCCCCTGCCCAGGCCACTTACAATTAACATTCCCAGCTCCTTTTCCCAGGCCGCACAGGTGGTGCTGGGCAAGAGAATGATATCAAAAGTTTGCCAACCTAAGGAAAAGGGTTACTAGATTAAACAGAATTCTTGGGAAGCAAGAGACAAGAGGATCTGGGAAAAAGACTGAAGAGAAAGAAAAACTGATTTTTCTTTTTCTTAAATTTGGTTTTTCAAGGCAGGTTTCTGTTTATCTCTGGCTGTCCTAGAACTAGCTCTATAGGCGAGGCTGACCTCAAACTCACAGAGATCCTCTGCCTCCTGAGTGCTGGGATTAAAGGCATGTGCCACCACACCTGGCAGTATATTTTTTTCTATTGCTATTGGAAACCTAGTGAAGACCTTCTTCCATGAGGCAGCCTCAATGATTCAGTAGTCAATGATGAAGATGAGATTTAAAAGGCTAGAACACAGTGGCTGGTAAATATGATCAAGCAGTACACTCGTCAATCCTCGCGTGTTAAGGCCACTTAGATATTACCAAGTTTCCAGGAAAAGTCAATAGTGGTATGAATGCAAGGACATGCCATACTCAAACTGTGTTAAGAGTTTTGTTTTTACTCTAGACTACAAAGGAGGAATAAAAGGTGAGGGGTGTAGGGGGAGAAAAAAAAACAGAAAAATTTCCATAATCTGAACAGTAAATCTTACCTGTTTACTTTACAAAATAAAAAAAAACCGCCCACACTGTGAACACAGACCACTCTGTGCTTAAACCTCTGTGTTTCCTTCCCTCCTCTTTAAACTCAATACATTTAAGAATCATATTGAGAAAAATTCTTTCCCTAAAGAGAGAGAGTGTGGCTTAGCAGTAGAGTACACACTGCAAATTTAATCCCAAGGCACCAAAATGAGTGGTTTATCTGAGGAAAAAAAAAATCAAATACAGTATTTTGGATCTAGCCAAACAATTTTTCAAGCATATTTTACCACTGAACTCACAAAACACAGTGACTAGAGTAACAGAAGCCCAGTATTACCCTACAGGAAAGTCGGGAAAGTGTTCCTATTATGTACATGGAATGTGGCTTCCTGGCCAACTAATGTCTTAAATTTTCAAAACAGAAATGACTTTAACGAGGACATGGTATTTGTTAAGAAAGAAAGGAAAGAAAGAAAGAAAGAAAGAAAGAAAGAAAGAAGAAAGAGAAAGAAAGAGAGAAAGAAGAAGAGAAATAAGGAAGGAAGGAAGGAAGGAAAACTGATTCATTCATTTATTTCCCACCAAAATATTCATCTTCTTATTCCTAAGTTCAACTTCCATCTCAACTCCATTGAGATACTCAGGCCCACAGTTTCAAAGAAATGGTTTTGTTTTTTAAAGTATGAATGTTCTGCCTGTAGGCATGCATGCACACCAGGGACCTGCAGAGGCTGGGTGAGGGCACTGTATCCCCTGGAACTGGAGTCACAGATGATTGTGAACTCCCATGTGGATACCTAGCCTGGGTCCTCTTAAGAGTCACCTCTCTGGGTTTGGAATTAACTTTTGAAATGCAATTCTGGTTGGCTGATATCTAGTTCACAAGAGTCAGTGTTTCAAAATATCACAATACCTTAATGAGCACAGAAGGCAGACCCGTGTGAGTTCAAGGTCAGCCTAGTCTACAAAGCAAGTCCCAGGCTAACATGGCTACTTAGTGAGACTCAAAATAAAATCAAAGTAACCTTTCTCGAGCATGTGTTACTATCATTAAAGGTTCTGTGTGTCATGGGCGACAGTAAGATGTCTCTGCCCGTAAAGGCACTCCCCACCATGCCTGATGACAGAGTTCAATCTCCCACACGCTGTCCTAACTTCCAAATGTGCACTGTGGCAGAATGTGCCCCATATACAAATAAATAAATAAATAAATGCAATACCTGGCTATTCCTATGAGATTAGCATGTGCTTAACATTTTTAGGTTCCTATGAGATTTTAAATGCTAGCTTGGTCTAGTGAGTTACTTTTTCTTATGTAAGACTAAGTCTGCTGTAAACACAGTTCAGTGTTACTCATACCCAAGACACTCAACTACAAACCGCCCTCCCATAGATCACAGGCCAAGAGTGCACAAAAGTCAATTACATGGAAGACTTTCACCTGGGGACAAGGTTCTACTCCAGGAAGGTCAGGCTAAGGTAAGAGGAAACTGTGTACATCTTTCCTTTCACCGCAGAGGCACACCAAAGCATGGTTTATTGAAAATGTCTACTCTGGAGCCCAGTTACAAGCAAGGTTCCCACCCCACCTTGTACCTCCTAATTGCAGTATGATTTGAAGAAAATTAATCTCTACTTCGGTAAACAAAGTATTACAGTTCTAGGCATTTAACTTGAATTAATTTAACCTTAACTTGTACATAGTAATGATTCTTATTATTCTTATAAATTAAGCAAGAATATCGGTGGACGAAGGGGTGGGCAAACAAAAAGTATTTAAATAGTAAATGAAAAATAATGACCATAATCAAAAAAACTAACAGCTTGTGTTTGAGTTACTACTGTTTCAGACTTTATGCTAGCCACTTACTCTTCTTTTCTCTTCTCTTTTTTGGGAGTTGGGGGACCCTGGGGAGAGCTAAGATCTCCCTCTGTGGCCACAGGCTAGCTTGAAACCTGAGAGACAGTCCTGTCTCAGCTGTCCAGGCTGGGTTTAGAGTCAATGGATCATCTCGATTTACATATAAGGATTCTGAAAAGTGGTCTCACTGGGCCCATCTTAAGGGGAAAAAAAAAATAGAGTCTCAGAGTAGCATCTACACTCACCAAAAGAAGAACTGGTACTGACAGTATGGTGCCCAACTTCAAAGAATACAGTTCTTCTATTCATTACACACACACACACACACACACACACACACACACACACACACACACACGAGAATACAGGTTACACCAGTGCAAACGCTGATTCAGCAGAAAGTGCAGGGAGTGGAAGGCAGCACTCTGCATCCGTTCACGCTGTCAGAACCGAGAGCTCCCTACTCACAGGTAAATATAACCACTCTAACACAGACTCCCTAACACTGGCTCCCAGACCAGTACCCAGGCTAATACAGGAACTTACAACATATATTTAGGGGTCTGCTGGTAAATGGGTAGGGTTATTTTTAAGACAAATAATAAAACAAGATGAAAAGTATACCTATGGCTCCATGACAGTCTATTTTTAAACAGATGACAATCTATAGCTTCGAATAAAGAAGCAACAAGCCTGCAGCTACTGGAAATCAGTGTCTCCTACCCCATGAGAAACGCTCGACACTAAATATGCGCAGACAGGTTAAAAACGTAAGAAACTGGGTACAATTTCCAGTACTACGCTAATGAACCTGAACGCACAATATTCTTTTACATTATGATCTGTAGTATAGAGTAATTACTTACTACTAGGCCTGTGTAGGTTACCATTCATTTTTTAGTTTCCTGCACCATGATTAATAGTTTAAATCATCTAAGAGATATGCAGTATCCTGCTACTGAGCAGAATGTGGAGTACTCTGTGTACTATGTACATTACTATGTACAATGATATAATGAGAAAGTTCATCTCTATGATTCAAATGGTTGCATAGGTGTTCCTTGTATTTTTGAGACAGGATCATGCTCACACTGTAGCCCAGGCTGCCCAAAACCTCACCACGCAGCCTTGAGTAGTCGAGTCCACATGATCCTGTCTCGTCATCCCCACTGCTCAATCACACCTGACTCTCACTGGGTTTTAACATTTAAACAAATTTCTCTCCATTACTCCTCGAAATTGTTAGATTACTCAAAAGATGGCTGTTGTTGAAAATGGAATAATATCTTGATTTCCTAACAAACCATGTTTGACTATTTAAGTTATTTTTCCTAACTTCTACTTACATATGGTAAAGGACAAACAAGCTCCTTCAACTTTCCTTTTGCTGGGAACTTCAACTGAGCTTTCCTAACTCCCTATTTGACCCTCTAAGGAGCAGCCATAATAGCTAGCGTTCCTCTCCAAGCTGGGTGGAATGATACATTTTGCTCCAGCCACTTGGGAAGCTGATATAGAAAGATCATTTGAACCCAAGAGTTGGAGACTAGCCTTGGCAATCTCATCTCAAAAATAAATAAAAATGTTAAAATTTTTTTTTCTTTTTCCATGGTTATTTTTCTACAAAAAATAAAATAAAATAAAATAAAATGACAGAAAAAAAGAACCCAAAAAACTGAATATTTTCAAATTTTCATAGATAACTACAATGGCTAGCATTTAACAGTCAATACAATATTGTTTCATAAAGAGCCTTAAAAAGTAGAACCTAATTTTAAGATTCCTTATCTACTCAAATTTTAAATAATACTCTTATAATGTAATAAATGTAATAAATAATGTAAGATGGGGACTGCTCATGTGTCCCATACACAGCTAAGGATGCCCTTGAACTTCTGACCCTCTTGTCTAGGCCTCTAGTGTGCCAGGATTACAGGCATATACCACCATGGCCAGCTTATAGATAGGGTCATGGGAATGAAACCCAGGGCTTTATAAAGCACTCTATGAACACTCAGTCCCATAAATGGTTATTAAAATTAAAATTAAAATATAGCAACCTAACAAGGAGGTAAGTAGTATATACTTCACAACAGATCACTGTGCTCAAGGGTGAAGGGCTCAAAAGTATAATTCAATACTTTTTTTTTTTTTTTTAAGAAAATTACTATTGAAAAGTTTATCTCTTAAGTTGTTAAATTCAGACCCACAATATTAAAACATTTCACAAACATATTGAAGATGGTTTTGGGGTGCTTTCTCTTGGCTGAGGGTTACTAACCTAAAGTAGTGTGTCAAAGCAATCACTTAGCCACTCTGGGATTTGTTTTGTCTACACAGCAACTGAATCCCACTTGGAACTGTTTCTCTTCATCAACTGTTATGACCTGAACACCACATAGTAAGTGCTATTTATGTTTTGATTTGTTGTTTGTTTGCTTACTTGCTTGGAGGTAGGGTCTTACTATACAGCACTGGCTATCTCTGAACTCATTATGTTGTCCAGGCTGTCCTTGAACTTGTGGTCCTCCTGTCGCGCCTCCAGCACACGGCCATTACAAGCATGCATCATCATCATGTCCAGAACTGCATACCTTGTCCTTTAAAAAGAGACTTTTCTTGGGCTGGGGATGTAGGCAATGGTAGAATACTTGTTTACCATGCACAAGCCTTAGCACCTCAAAAGCTGTGTGTGAAAATGGCTTCCCTTGATTTTTCTTTATATATGCCCCAACCTAAAAGACCCAAATAAAAAGGCACTAGACTCAAGTGAGTCCTGCTCTTTTACAACTAAAAAAAAGACATTTGCCAGCTATGCTGACAGGAGGTGGTAATACTGCCTACTCCACAAGTGGGTGTAGGAATACATGGTTATCAGCTGTCAGACTAGCATGCACTATGTTCTCAAAAATCTCAATTTCTTCTCTCCTTAAAAGCCAAGTTTTCTGCACACAGTCATTGATGGACCAACCAAAACATACAACTTAAGAATATTTTTTAATTGCCCCTAGAACAGCTAGAGGAAAATGTTGTATTAAACATTATATAGTGAAACAGAATTAAAAACAAACTTAATGAGAGTCTTGTTCATAAAGGATTATCATATTGTAACAGGATACCTGAGACAAAAGAAAAACTGCTATACCGTTCAGAGTTTAGCAGTGCTTCCTGTCTCTCTTGGAAGAAAAACTCTGGTATCTTTCCAATGTTCACCAGGCAAAGCACAACCTATTACTTCCCGGTTTTGCTCTAGTGACCTCTTCAACTCATGTCACACACTGCTATCGGCTACCAGCTTCCCAAAGTCGTTTCTGCAAGGCTTAGTCTCTCAACTCCCCATTTGCTCAGGTGTTATCTCATCAGCCATGCAGATGCAATTTTGTTATTTTGTATCCACACTTCCACCCGGCCCTAGTGCTCCTATAGTCATCCCCTTCCCTTGATAGTGTCTTACCGAATAACATGTAACACCTTCTAACTGTAGGGAAAGAAATATATACAACGGTTATTTTTTGACTTTCCTGAGATTTCTGTCTGACTTTTCCAGGTTTCTGTCTGATATATACAGATAAATCTCACAGTGTGAAGTACATGGCAGATACCTAATGAATACCAAAAGCAATCAGACCTTTTTTAAACTTTACTTGTGGATATACAGAATATATGCAACAAATTCTAATGAACAACCCAGAACAGATTTACACACTGCATTTTAGGGCCTGCTATTTTCAGAAAATATAATTATACATTTCAAAGTCTATACATTTTAAATTCATTATAGCAGTAATTAACAACCCATTAATTTTAATTTTGCTACTTAACATAGTTATTGTAATAGTTATTTTCCTATTATAATTTAATCTTAAATGCAATTCAACCATTTTTCTAAAGTTCATGTGATTTTAAAGACTTATTTATATGTACCACAAACACTAGCAAATGATAGACTGGGAGAAAATAGTTATATTTTTGTAACTATCTTACAAATCTGAACCTCAAAACCTTCTGGAGCCTCAATTTCTACTTCTGTAAAGGGGCTGGGGGACATATCAAGTGATTTAAGACACTATAGGTCTAAAGACTTCAGTAATTTATAAAAATCTAATAAATTACATCTACATATATCTTACACAGTTAAAAAAATCATTATAATCATAAAATGATTAAGCTTGGTAGAACTTTAGAAGTTAACAAACCCAGTCCTGTCATCTAATAAATAAGGAAAAAACTCAGATGTTTTGAATATTTCTTAAAATACACTTGCCTATCATGCATGAAACCCTGCCTAGGTTTGATCCCAGCCCTGGGCTATTTTTGGTCTCTGTGAGTATGAGAGGTAAGTAACTGTTTTTTTTTTTTCTCCCCTTACAAAAATAAGTGAGATGTTCTATTATGTCTTTCCTAAAACTGACAATAATTCGTGTTGTAGAAATTAGTTGCGGTGCACATACCAAAACCAAAACTAACAGCCTCACCAAACTGTTTAATAGCGTTTAGGAAAACAACTATAAATTTATAATGAAATACTTTTACTGTAAGATTCTTATAGACCCATATGGACTTTCTAAACGAACAAGATCATACCAAGACAGTAACGTGTGACATAAAATGAGTCAAAGCATAGAAAGTGCTTTAAATTAAGGGCATCTTAACAACCACACCAGTACGATTGCTAAGCTCCAAAATAAGCTAATTTAATATTAACCAAAGGAACAGAAGGCTACACGTCCTAACCAAAGTGAGTTCTCAATGAAACAGCATGAATCCTATATTCCTAATGAGCACTGGCAGGCGCTGTGTTCGAGGGCAGGTGTCTCTTGTGGGCTGTGGGAAACTGCACGCATACACATGATGAATGTCCATCAGAGACGCGCACTATATTCATTTCAGCCTGCTAAAAGTACCTCAGTAAGAGAGTGAAAACTCTTGGGGGGTTCAGGAGTAATATTCAAGGCCTGTTCAAATAATTAAAGGAGAAACTGCAGACTCTCTGTTGGGTCTAACTTTTACTGTACTCTCAATGCAAACACCAACCTGAACTTTCTTACAAATACAAAGTTTTACGAACTTAGCACAGAAATCTTGAATATGTGGGGCCAAACCACATAATACACACACGACACCAAGGCAGCTGGAGGCTGGGGCCATATAAGTGTCACTGAGCGAAAACAACCCCCCACGACTGAAGACTGGGGCATACACCCTCCCCTAAGAGGCCTTTCAGCTCTCCGGAGCGAAAGACCTCATCGCTTTTACTCTTCTCCAAGCAGCCTGCCGGGAACTCCAACAAGGTGTGACTCTATACTTCCAAACTGAAAAGCAGTGACTAGCAGCGCCAGGTACTTAATGACAAAGGACTCAGCTCACCACGGCGTCTTCCAGCTTCCGTGACTTTTTCTCACCCAAACAAAAACCAGGAGAGGAGCAACTTGACGAACTGTGTTTTAAGAATCACAAATAGTCCCTAACTGCTATAATAAAGCAATTACTCCTCCCACCCAAGCAAATAGAGCAGGCGCTCGGAAGGCAGCAGGTCTCGGGTCCCCCGGCTGCACTTCCGTCCGCAGCCCGGAGCCTCCCAGTCCCCTCGCGGGGACCGAGCCTCAGCCGAGCCGCCCCAACTCCCGGGCGCCTGGCGCCAGCGCGGACCCGCAAGGCCGACGCCGGCTCGCTAGGGCCGCCAGCACCGAGGGACCCGGCCGGGACCAGGTAGCGCCAGGCCCGCTGCCCAGGCGCCGCCCGGCCGCACAATGGGGCGCGGGCCGTCCCCCAACGCCTCCGCGCCCGGCCCCGCTCCGGCGACTAGGCCCCGCCGCGCTCCGCTGCCCGGCCCTCGCGTAGCGGCGGCGCCGGGAAGGGACAGGCCGAGCTGGGCGCCGGCTGAGCAGCAGTAGTGGAGCGCAGCGGGGCCGGGGGCCCGGACCGGGCGGCACGGCGCCGCGGTGCCTCACCATGTTGGTGTCCTCCGGACCTCTCCCCTCCTCCTCCGGCTCCGCAGCGAATGGACGGCGGCGGCAGCGGCGGCGCCTCTCACGGGCTCGCCGGGCTCCCGCTCATGCGCAGTGCGGCGGCCCGCGGAGCGGCCGGGCCGCGGGAGGCGGAGGGCGCGGGCCCCGGGGTGGGCGGCCTGGCCTGCCGGCATCCGTGGCGCGAGCGGCCGGACGACCCGGCCGCCCGGGCTGAGGACACGCGCTGAGACCCGCGCGGCGGGCGGCCGCGGGCACAGTGAGGACGAAGCGCCGGGGCCCTGCCTGCGCCCCTACTCAGGGCGCCCTCGTCACGGCCGCGTCCTGTCCTCCGTGCGCTCCTAATAGCTCCACGTCAGAGTTCCCCGGGTAAGTTTTTGGAAGAATCCGGGAGACTATTGCGCCTAGAGTCACTGACATGCCTGGTAGACGGGCAAAGCTTGACCTAGCCTGGCTGCTGAGCTGCGGTCCACTGGACGCACGTGTACTGCAAGGAGAAGGAAATACAGTACTCTCTGCAGAGGAAGGAAATAAAACAAAGGTACGGCACTTAGAAAAGGCTGTCCAAGATTGCCCAGGTTTGTATATGTCACCCAACAGTATCATCCGCATCTTCTTCACGAAACGTGAGTCTCCCTTCACCACCGGCAAACAACACCAGATCAGCCCTTTAAGTTAACAGTCTTCCAAGTTTCTGTTAAAACAACTGTGTTGTTGCTCCTCAAGGCTTCCTGCTACTGCTTAGAACTAGCCACGTGGTGCGAGCTCCCATAGTCCTGCAGAGGCAGATCTTTGGCACTACAGACCCGCTGTCACCCATTCATTCTTTACACCGCGTGTATGTGTGTGTGTGTGTGTGTACACGCTGATGGGGCTAGCTTCTTGCTAGGCCATAAGAAAATAACAAGTAGCAAGCAAGGGTGAAACTGGATCACACTTGTGGATATTCTCTAGGAACTCAACCTAGCAACCTAAAATATTAACGAAGAAGACTCAGTCTCTTGATACACTCCATTAGACTTTATTGCAACAATAGCTTGTAGGTTTTCTTAAAGCTCTCTTTCCCTAAGTGCCAATTCCAAGGGGGTGATTCTTAGTTCCACTTGACCTTTTTCTCTCCTGCATTTGAACACATTCTAGAATTTCCATAATTTTTCATAACTTCATTTATTTCTAGTCTTCCCTCCTCTTACCATTCTTCTTTGTTAGCTAAACTCTGGCTTTTCAGTGGTGGGGTTCCCAGAACCATCCGGAATCTCTTCATATATTCTTTTTCCTAGACCCTGCCCATATTCCAATGAGTCCTAAATCTTAACTAAAGCTCTGCAGTGGCATGTCCTAAATATAAATTCTGCTCGTTCCACAGACCCCCA
Source organism: Mastomys natalensis (assembly GCA_021653895.1). Lineage (NCBI taxonomy): Eukaryota > Metazoa > Chordata > Mammalia > Rodentia > Muridae > Mastomys > Mastomys natalensis. Next base: position 343,290 of record JAJTUV010000805.1, read on the forward strand.
AAGCCCTACAAAACCAAAAAATTATCCCTAAACCTGCTTTCCCCTGCTTTTTCGTCACACACACTAATTATTAGAACCACCCACAATGGTTCTACCTCATCTCCCTTAGTCTAAGCTGGACGATTTCATCACCTGAGTCAACCTGCATTCTACCTCCGTCCCTTACCAAGGGTACATCTCTCATCAGGACCCTCTTTTCTCCATCCTCTTTTGAGATGGGGATTCATTATGTAGTCCAGGCTAACAGCCAACAGTCCTGCCTGAGCTGCCTGTGATTACAGGCAAGTGTGTCCACCCCATCTTGTGTACCAGAGTTGTCTGTCTGCAATGCAGACTGGAGTCTCTTCCTTGAAGTCTCTGAGAACTTTCCTAACATGAGCCTCTCTGGAGTCATAGGCAGCTCTCTCCCTTTCTTTCTACTTCTTTTGTCATGACGCTCCATACACATGCTGCGCTTCTTTCAGTGCAAAGCATATCATACTTCATATTTCCTGGCTTGGTCTTATATTTTGTCCCTGACACACTAGGTCACAAGAGTGAGGACTCCCCATATATTGTACTATCTAAGCCTGTAACACTCATGCAAACTTGAGGTCCCGCAGCTACACTCATTTTGTAGGGAGCACTGAAATACAGAGTAAGTAACATGCCTAAGGCTCCACAGCAAGTAATAAAGCTGGGAACTAGACTCAGTCGGCTTATAGTGTGCTCTCGTAGCTACTATAGTTTATGTCTTACTTTGGACCCTGCAGTTGGGGCATCTCCCTTGCAATTTCATGACCCCTAGATTAGATGTAGGACATCATCTGATAACCATGTGCCTCCAGAGCCAGGGCAAAGATCTCATCACACCCATCTTGGAGGTGATTTTGTTTTGTTTTTATATGGGACCATTGATGCCATACAATGTGTATGGAGGTCAGAGGACAACCTCAGGTGTCAGCCCATGCTGTCCACTTGTTTAAAAGCAGGGTCCCTGTTGTTTTTCCACCTGATATGCCAGACTGGCTGACCCTTGAACTTCTGGGGATTCTTCAGTGTCTACTTTCCATCTCCCTGTAGTAGTGGGACCACAGGCACATGAACTATGTGACCTACTTTTACATACTTCTGGGAATTTGAACTCAAATCCTCACACTTATACGGCAAGTGTTTTACCCACTAAGCCAGCTTATCTTTGAGTTTTCAGTGTTGGGTAAGAAGCTGACCTGTATATTTTTCTCTTGTTTTCTCCCTCCCCTCCCCTCCCCTCTCTCTTACACATACATACCACAGTAGCAGCTATATAAATTAAAAGAAAATAATCAAATAATCTGATGGCTCTCCATTGGTCTTAAGACTGCACAGAGCTGTGGGCATACAGCTCAGTAGTGGAATGTTTACCTAACAGAACACAGTAACAATTGGACCCAGTGTGATGGCACATGCTTTTAATTTAGCACTTGCTAGCCTGATGCAAGTATAGGCCAGCTTGGTCTACATGGCAAGTTCCAGCTCAACCAGAACCCCACAGTGAGAGCCTAGCTCAAAAAGTTATAATAGTAACAATAGCGTCCATACTGTTGTTTTTGTAATATGGCAGCCATGCTCCTTGGCAGATGCCTATTATACACATGGTCATACAGCAGTTGTACCCATCCTACATTTCCAGGTTACAGACCAAATTCCATAGGAGAGCATTAACCATTATTATTGATAAGCCTGTTCATGGACTAACCAACTTGAGGCAGGCAGCGTTTTACTTAGGCCCTTTTTACAGGGAAGGTTAGGCCTGGCACAGAACTGTCAAAGACAAAAAGAAATTCGTTACTAAGGTTAGATAGCATTCATACTGATAAAGGTTCTCATTAACATATTGTTTCAAACACTGTTTTTTTCAAATACAGGAATGTGTGTTTGTATGTTGTGTGCAGGTGTGCACATACCTTTTGCACACGTGGAGGCCAGTGAGGAGATCAGATACAGTGTTCTGTCACTCTAGGCTTCACTCTTTTGAATCAGGGTGTCCTACTGAACCTGGATGGGAAGCTGCTGGCAGCCTGCAGTGGTCCCCTTACCTCAGCCTCCCCCATACTACTGAGGTTACAGATCGGCATGCCTCACTTGTATGTGGACGCTGGGATCTGAACTCAGGTGCCCATGTTTAAGGAGCAGGCTCTCTTACCTTCTGAGCTCTCTCTCCAGCCCCGCAAATACATATTTTAAAAACTACTTTTTTAGCAGTAATTTTGGTTCAGTTAAAAAAGAAAAAAACATCTGGCTGAAATCCAGTGTTGTATACATGCATACACACATTCTTTTTACACCATAACTATAACGGCGTAGTATTTGTAGATAGGTGACATTCCAAGGTAGGACCAATTTGGAAAACATTGCTGCAAAAGTTTAAAGTTTTCATGTTAAGGTGAATACTCACTGATAAAAATCAATGCAATTCTGTTTACTGAAACATGTACACCAGCTAAATTATGAACCTGTGTTTAGCAGAAAGAGAAGAAATCTGAAAAGACAGATTGCTAACCTTTCTGGTACTTCCTTTATCTAAACTGAAGCCTGCAGGCTAGCCCTATATACCCAACTGCAGTTCTGAGGCATGAGTCTGAGCCACGGAGTCACCAGCTTCTCACTCAGAACTTGGGTGGATGCAGTTCAGTCCTGAGTTTATGTAAAATGGGCTTATTGTACCCAGGCTTGCATATCCATAAATGTGTACTGGCTTTGACTGTTGCACCATATATTAGCCTGAATAAAATAACATGTAGATCTCTCATGCAGAAGTATAATGTGTGTGTGTGTGTGTGTGTGTGTGTGTGTGTGTGCTGGAAATTGAACTCCAGGCCTCACACATGCTCAGCACACCTGTGCCTCTGTACTTTACTCTCAGCCTCCAAAATATACATGTTTAAGGGAGAAGCCTTTTTAAGGATTAGACCTTATGGCTCATGTGGAATCCATAGTGCCACAGGCCCCAATTCAAACCAAAAATATAAGATATAGGCTTAGAAATAAAAGCCTTTGCTGTCCCCCGCCCCAGTAAACGTTACCAGTGAAGCTGAAGGAATGACTGCCTGGGACTCTTTCCTCCACATTCTGAACCATTCGAAGAGGAATCCTTAATCAGGACAAAGGGAAAAACCTCAGGGAATTAGGCATCACTATCCAATTCATAACAAAAGAGTAATACTTTGGTGGGTCACCTTCTAAATAGAAAATAGGAATATTCACCAGAGCCAGTCTGTCACCTCAAGGTCCATGCGGATCTGCTGATTTTAGCTGTTTCACACTCATGGTAGAGGATTGGGCTTGGAGCAAGTGACAGCTTGGACTGGGTGGGTCATCATAGAAAACTCAGACCATCACTGCTGATGTCACAATGTCCTACTGTCCCAGAGTAAATCTGCCTCTCTACCCAAGTAGACTCAGTCCTTCCTAGGTGAGCCCCCCCCTCCCCACCCCCCTACCACGGTCTGCTCAGGTATCCATCCTGAACAACTCTGTTTCAGTTTCAATGGGTGAATTCAGTGTGGAGACCAAAACTGCTGAAAGGAGTCCACAGAGCAAGGCTGATGGTCCTGGGTCCTCAGGCATCTTCTACCAGGTATGGCAGAAGAATACTATTATTGAACTATTACTGCTTCCTATCTTCAGTGAATGGATAGCACACAAGGTATAAAACTCTCTTTCTAGGGCTTGGTATTCTCAAGTACAAATGAAAGTATTGTGTTGATTTTAATAAAATTCCACAAAAATCTTGTTTGTTTCCTTCATTGCTAGTGAACTATCCCCCGGATCAGGGAAGTTGCCAGGTTTGCACACCTGTCATCCCAGCTTGGGGAGACTGAGGCAGAAGAATCTTGAGTTCCAGACCAGCAAGAGCCACACATTTGAGACCCCATCTCACAGAACAGAAAGAAAAAATTCAGGAAAATATAATCAGTCTTACCTGTCACTCCGAGTGTGTGACTTTCATAGGCACCATTGTTTGACAAATGTAACACCACAAGTGTGGGAAAATGGGAAACTTTTAAATTCATGGTGACATTTAAAAAATTTTTAAAGGCCTCATCTATCATTTAACATTACATTTAACCCAAATATATATTTAATGTAAAGTATTACTGAGATGTTTTATGTTGTTTTCCAGGTAGGATTTGTGTTGGGTGAGTACTCGTGCCCAAAGCACATCCCAATTCAGAATGCTTGCGTTTTTCCCACGCAGGTGCTGTCTGTAGGAACAGCTTTTATTTTGGTCAGCAGAGGCCCGGGCAGTGATTGGCCTGCAGCAGAAGCTCATCAATCATGGGAAGTTAGTATTCTGTTTAAATTATTATTGAAATTTTTAAAAAATATGTGTGGGCGTTTTGCCTACAAAATGTCTGTGATTCTTGAAGCTTAGAAATAAGTGTTGAATCTCCTGGGATTGGACTTCAAGACAGTTGTTAGCTGCCATGTTCATGCTGGAATTTGAACCTGGGTCCTCAGGAAGGGTATTCAGTTTCTTAATCAATGAGGCACCTTTCCAGCTCCAAAGTTAATATTCTTACCTTCAGAAAATGAAGAGAAAGCAAAGTAAATCTGGAATATTTAATGTATGGCCAATAGAAAGCACAGACATTTAGCACTTGGGAAGTTAAGATAGTTCAATTGGAACAAAACATTGGACAAGAGAAAACTAAAATACAATCTTAGTAAACATCTAAGAACTGGAGGTACAACTCACTTAATAGTGTTGCCAACCCTGTAAGAAGCTCTGGCTCATGTCCCCTGGCAACCTCAGCTATATGAGATGCTGTCTCAAACTTGTGTGTGTGGTGTGTGCATTTGTGCATGTGAATACATATCTTTAAGTGTGTATGGCAATCTAGAAAACTTGTTTTGAGGTACTGGGGGATTGAACCTAGGGTCCTATGTATGCCAGGCAAGCAAACCCTCTACCACTGAGCCACATTCCAGCCCTCTTTTTACTTTTTTTTTTTTTTGAGTCAACCTGCCTAAGTTGCCAAGCTTGACCTTGAACTCACCCTAATTTGCCCTGACCTTGTACGTTCCTACCCACAGAGAGTGATAATTTCAAAGGGAAGATAATTTCAAAGAAATTATTTAGACAAATGGGAAGAATTTCAAGAACTAAATTTCTTTGCAAACATTAGAAAATGGAATTATCAGACTCAGGTTATGCTAAACGAACAAGAATAATAAAAATAACTAAAAGCAGCCGGGTGGTGGCACACACCTAGCCCCAGCACTCAGGAGGTGGAGGCAGGCAGAGCTCTGTGGGGTTGAGGCCAGCCTGCTTTACAGAGCTAGTTTTGGGATAGCCAAGTACACAGAGAACCCCATCTGTCTGCTTATATTATGAGATGATCATTTTGAGGACATATCTATTCAGAAATAAATGTCAATGAGAAAATCAAAAGACAAAGCCCAATGGGTTTATCATGTAAAAATCTAAGAACCTTTTAATGTAGCGTGAAATGAAGGACAACCTTTTAGCACAATTGATGGAGGAAGTGACTGGGCTAGATCCCTTATGGGTGGGCTGTGGTGCAGCAGCTTTTAATTGGCCAGCAGTGAGATAGGCTGTCACCTCAGCTTACTAGGATGGACCCAAACTGAATTTTAGAGAATTTGATGTTTGACGGTTTCTTTGCTTTTGTCTTCTCTGCTATGGTAGAAGAGGTTCCATGGTTTTCTTGATAACCCGACTACAGATGGGATGGGTGGGGTGGATGATGACTGGGGAGGAAGGAAGCCTGAGGCTTGTGGCTGGGCAGGCCTGCTTAGCTCTGGGTGTGAGGGGGGAGACAGCACAACCAGTAGTCAGGCCTAGCTGGAAGAAGCAGCCATTGGGAGGGGTTGAGAGAGAGGTTATATTTATTCTTCATCCCTGAACTCAGCCCTACAGAGTAAGAGCATAGCCTTGAAGTAAGACAATACCACACTCCTATGCAAATGAGCTGGGCTGCATTCCTTGGGTGAATTCCGAGGCTCACATCTCAGGCTCTAAGTTTACTAGCACTTTGCCAGGGGTTAAGTTGGCTGATCTGGGGCCTGAAAGAGGCTTTGGCTTATTTCAGATGGGGGTAGGGGGGCGGGCAGAGGTGCATATTCAGTAAAACTAATAAACAGCTCTGGTAAGTACAAAGTCACTGTGGTTGGAAGTTTCAGTGGCACCTTTGCTATCTGAAGTTCAGATCCCTTCGGTTTTATTTATTTGTTATTGTTTTACAGTTTTTTGTTTTGCAGCTTATAAACTAGAGGATGACACAGCATTTGAAGCTTTTGACCTAAGCTGAGGGTTGCATGAGCTTGTCACAGAAGGGAAATATGTCCCACTTTGTTTATTACTACATGACTAGACAAATGACACCTCCCTTCTCTGAGGTCCACTTCCCCTGACTGGAAACCAAAGTTTGACTAAATATATACTTAGTCCTTCCTGTGCCAAAGTTTCTGGAAGTATAGCTGTTTTCAGTAAGTCACCTGTTTCAACATACAGAACATCCGTGTGACACTACACTCTAGAATAGAAACATACAATTCTGGCAGACCTGTCCAAGCTCCTCAATCAGGAGTTCTATGTCAAGCCCCATAGAATCTGTGTGAGGTGAAGTCTCTAAGAAAACTGCAAGTGCTGAGGGGTAGGGGTGGGGCGGCATGCACAGCAAGCAGAAGGTTAACTTGTCAACAGGAGAGGCCAGTTTGAGTTGCCTGACTCTGTGCTTGAACTAAACTGGTCATTTAATCTAGAGGTGATAGTGGCCTATTTCCTAACCTCTTCGGCTCCAGGGTCCTCATCTGTAAAAGGCCCACCTCATAACCTGTGTGCAAGTAAAGAAGACAATGCAAACAGTGCAAGCGGATAAGCAGTGCTGCTCATTCTAGAAGAGGTGACATGTGAACTGGGGTTTGAAGAATGAAGAGCAATAAATATCAAGCTGAGATGATTCTGTTTTGTTTCCAAAAACCAGAAGTTTTATATGTCAAGATCAGTTAATTTGGAAAGAAGCCATTCTTTTTGATTGCATTATATTTGTATTATACTGCATTTTGCAAACTAAACAATAAATCAGTCATGATCATAACAAGTATTGTGTGATACATGATGAAGGCGGCATTGACTAGACAATCTGATCTCTTGAAAACTAGGTTGACAGTTGACATGCAGATTCTTCTGACAGCCAATTGGCTCCTGGCATCTGGAGACACTAAACAGCAGTCTACTTGGTCATTCATAAATGTCTGTGTACCACTACCACTATGACGTATCTCCTTCAGATTTCAAGAGAATGTGATAAGAAGCTGGGATGACGTGGCCAGTGATGACTCAGGAAACACTTTTTAACCACTTCGTGATACAGAAGAAAAGTAGAAGTGGGCAGCACACTCTTCTGTCTAGTCAGTGATGCTGAGGTCCACGGCCTCAATAACAACGTCTACCACCAGTAGCTACACTCGAAGCTGCTTGCTACACTTTTCAAGACAGGTTTTTACTATATAGCTTGGCTGTTTTAGAACTTGTGATCCTCCTGTCTCAGCCTTCTAAGTGCTTTGATTTCTGGCATATCACCTGCCTCTGTTCTTGTCTGCAATAAGATACAGTACAAGTCTCTAGATACGTTCTCACATGATGACCACCAATTAGACAGTGGTCAAACTAGTGAATGAGAACTGGCTTATTCCTTAATGGTAACTTGGGAGTTGGCTGAGACCATGGTTTAGTCATAGAGGGCACACACTAAAATACTAGGTCCAATCCAAGCATCAAGTGGTTATAATAATGGAAATTCCACTTACATGTTTGTAGAAACATGCTGCCATTTTATGAGCCAATATACTGACTCCAGAACACAAAAGACAAATCAGGGAATAAAACTAAAGACTAATATCTCTCTTAAATATAGATACAAAAAAATACTTTGAACTATATTTACAAGGCTGGGCATAATGCCATATTCTTAAAATCATAGCACTTGGAAGGCTGAGACAGGAGGATGACAAGTTTCAGAACAGCCAAGCTATATAGTAAGAACCTATTTTGAAAATATTAGCAAGTAGCTTAGAGTGTAGCTACTGGTGGTAGACATTGTCTTTATTGAGGGCCTGGACTAAATGCCCAGCACATACAAAACCTTGGCACATCAAATCAAAATGTATAGTATGACCAAGTGCTATAAATTCAAAGTTGATTTTATCAATGAAAATCAACTAAAATCTTATATTATTTTAACAGAATCAAAGATACACCTCATAATCATGCAGAAATAGCATTTCATAAAATCTAACATCCACTCATGATATCTATATTTGTCAAGAGTTCTCTAGGAATAGAACTGATGGAAAGAAAACATAAGTATATGTGAACATGTTAAGAAAAAGAATTTATTAGAGTGACTTACAGTCTAGCTAGTCTGGATGTCTCCTAACAGAAAGGCCAAGTGGTTCAGTTCATGAGGTTGGATGGCTCAGCTCAGCCTGTGCTGAAATCCTGACCGAGTTGGTTCCAATGATATTAAAGTAATGCCTTCAGAGCAAGAGAGATGAACTTGCCAGTGAGTGTGAGGGCAAACAGGCAAAAATCAGAAGCTTCCTTCTCCATGTCCTATGTAGACTGCCACCAGAAGTTGTGCCCAGATTTAGGGTGGGTCTTCTCACCTCAACTGATCCAATCAAGAAAATTTCTTCAGAAGTGTGCCCAGCTGCTTGTGTTTCAGTTAATTCCAGATGAAGTCAAGTTGACAACCAAAATTATCTGTCACAAGTCTACCCCTTGTCACCTTGACACACAATCACATCTCCTTATGCCATGCTTAATTTACAAATGGAAACAATAACCAGATCATGATTACACCTAATATGATGTAACTCTCCCATGAACAGCCACAAAGTATCCCACGTCCACCTGCAAATGAATGATACATTTTAGAATGTCCCTTGAGGGACATTCTTTAGGTGTCTCATAACTATGCAGCCATTGATATTATATCAATTGATATTATATTACATAATAGAGGAAAGAAAACAAATCTCCTCCCCCCACCCCGTGTGTGTGTGTGTGTGAAGGTCTTGAATCTTAGAGGAGTGACCCATACCTTCATTCCTTTAGAGTCTGAGTTCTTTGTCATCTAGCTTCTACTGTGTTGCTGTAGTTTTCCATTGATTTTAATCACAGGATAATGTAACACCAAGAGAGACTCCCTCATGAACCTCCTACACTCTAGATATAATCTTCCTTACTTCCTTTGTGGGGAAACAATCCAACCCCCCCCAAACCCCAGTAATCTGGATCAATCATCTATCCTAAGACAGATATTCCTGTCTTAGCCTGTTGGCTTAAGGGCACCAGAAACCCAAAGTGGCGGGGGAAGTGTGAGCTTCCAGTTCAATGGAATGTTTAGTGTAGCTCCTGGCAGGAGTGCTCACCCATCTAGAACCAAAACTTCTAGGCCAACACAACTTATGGTCATGGGAACAAGAAGCAAAATTTTCCTAATGAGTCACTAGGGGTGGCAGTGGAATGACTCTCATTTCCACCCCTGAGCTCCTAGGCCCCATGAATCCTGACAGACGAGAAACTACCATATATTTGATGTTGATCCAAAGCATCTTCCTTGAGAACCCTGCTACAGCCCTCCTGGCTACTGGCGCCTAATGGGTACTGTAACAGTGTCTTCAAAGGCCATTCCACTGTTGTACAAAACCAGCTTCTTCAAGATGGTGGGGAGCATGGTAAGACCAGTGGATTCCATGAGTGTGGGCCTACTGTCACACCTCTCTGGCTGGGAAGTGAGTTCCTTGGTCAGAAGCAGTACTGTGTGAGATACCATAATGCAGGATAAAGCATTCTGCAAGTGCATGGATGGTGGTTTTGAAAGAAGCATTACATGTAGAAAGGGCAAATCCATAGCCAGAATAAGTATCTACACTAGTCAGGACAAAGCGTTTCCATTTCCACAAAGGAAATGGTTCAATGTAGTCAACCTGCCACCAGGTCACTGGCTGGTCACACCAGGAAATTGTTACATGGAGTCTCAGTGTTGCTCTCTGCAGCTGGCAGATCAGGCACTCAGCAGAAGCTGTATCCAAGTCAGCCCTACTCAGTGGCAGTCCATGTATTGCGTCCGTGCATAACCGTCATCTCTGACACCATGGCCCTTTTGTTCATGAGTCCATTGAGTAATGATAGAGATGTCTAGGGAAAGAGGTTGACAGTCCACAGTTTGGGGTCATCCTAATAGACTTGATTACTGAACTCCTCAGGTGAAGTCACCTTTGGATGAACATTTATTTACACTTACACAGAACAACGTATCTTCATATCCTTTGCTCATTCAGAGAGATCTGTCTGCATCTTCTCCAGATGTCTTTCTCACGAATTCAACAGTCATGCTCTTCCTAAGTCTCTGGCCATCCAGCCAGTCAGTCCATTCACTGCAGCCCATGAACCAGTAAACAACTGCACATCTGGCCACTTCTCCTTCCAAGAAAAATGTCAAACCATGTGCTTTGCCTGAAGTTCTGCCCACTGTGAAGATTTCCCTTCACTGGTGTCTTTCAAGGTTATCCCAGAAAGGGTTTGTAATGCTGCAGCTCCATTTCTAGGTGTTGCCTGCATAGTGTGCAGAACCATCAGTAAGCCAGACCCTAGCCTTTTGTTCCTCAGACAGAATCATAGGGCACACCCTCTAAAGCTATAGGCACATACATAGGAAGAGAAGACATTTTAACAGGGGTAGAACTCATAGGTGTCAGAATATGATCCAAGAATGGGGTCATGTCAGTTTTCTGAGTGCTTGTGAGAAAATTCCAAGAAAACAAAACAAGATCTTATGACCTCAGTTTCTTCAAAAATGTGAAATTGTTCTTGGATTATGCTTTCATGTAGTGGATAGGATTGAGTTTACTTCAAATTATTCATTACAATTGGTTATTATTTATTTATATGCCTCTGGAAAAACATGTTTTTGCTGTGTGCAGCTTGTCCATCACACATAGCTTACTTTTGTGACTGTACATTTTATCCATGTGACTCTTCTTTTTTTTTGGGTGGTTGGAGACAGGATTTCTCTGGATAGCCCTGGCTGTTCTGGAACTCACTCTGTAGACCAGGCTGGCCTTAAACTCAGAAATCCACTTGCCTCTCCTCCCAAGTGCTGGGATTAAAGGCGTGCACCACCACTGCCTGTAACTACTCTTAACCCTCAGAGTACACATTGTCTGATGTCCTGAATAAAGTTTGCTATTGCATGAAACTTTAGCCTGCCTCATTACTCAGCTCCACCACTGTAGCGATGAGTTTGGGCTACACTGCTTTGGTGGTGTTTTGATTTTAGCCTGTAACACCATCTGAAAAGCATGCTTTCAACTCTATATCATATCTCTCAATGCTAAACAACTTAAGCTTGCTTATGAAACTATAACTAGTCTTCAACCCCGTCAGTAATCCAAGAATGATTTAAATATTACCTGAGTACATGGGAAGCATCAAACACAGCTTCTAAAACTTAAACAATTGTAGAGACAGCTGACAACCTGCACAGTTCCTATTCCTTATAACATTAAAGCATCCATCTGTCTTCAGCCTTCTGGCTCAGAGCCATCTGACAGGCCTTGAAATGGAGCAGGAACTATGAAGGATTAGTTTGTTCTGTCTTGGCAGAACTAAACTGTTAACTCTCCCACATTGTGTGTCCTTTCTTGGACATATTTTGTCTGTAGATGAATAGGGCAATTTTTCCCCATGGCTATGTTGCCACAATAAGCAACCTCAAGTGGAGGTAAAGATGCTCAACTTTTCTTTGAAGGAGAATGGGGAAGCTGTCAGGAGCAGACATATCTCATTATCAAATGATTCTTAATAATGGAATAATATTAATCATCATATTCTATGGATTTCTGATGTTTTTGAAGACTATCTACCTTTGTAAAGTATATTTGAACTGTTAAACCTTAGCTACTTTTAGCCATTTCTATTTGAGTAAATTAAAAGCATTTTATTATAATTAAATTAGAATCTGACATAACCATGAGTTTATTACCTGGCCCTTAACTTGTGTTATAAGTAACACATGTTAACAGTTGGTAATAGCAGCTATAGAAGGACTGGGTCAGATGCTTGTATTCTTAAATGAGTTGCATAAGCACAATGCCTATCTAGAAGTAACAATATTAACTGCCAAGTTTTGTAAAAAATTTTAACTTCAATTTTGCATCATTTACAAAGATTTCTATCAGTGTAAGATTATGGCTATACAATGCTTTGTTCAAGAATAAAATTTAATAATCTATCCTATCTATTTCTTCCATGTTCAAAATTATGACCATTCCAAATTATCCCTTAAAATGACAACTATAATTTGTAAAATAACCACAACCAGACACCCCAAACCCAGGGGATTGGGCTGATAACTCTCCATAGCTTCTTCCTGCTGAATAAGGGTGAAGAGAAATTCTTTAAATGGGTGTGGAGGGGTAGAAAAATTAGAAAAAAAAAATTAGACTTAAGAAAGCTAGCCTTAGTGTTGTTGAGGTAAATGTTTAAAAACGGCCTCCAGTCTAAGCTGCAGCAGCTCGACCTAGCTCAGCTACCATGTTTCTTGGCTAAAGGCCATGTGTGCACCGCAACTAGAAACAGCCAGCCAGAAACACCGGCCCTGCACCCAGAAGACGTCAGCGTGGGAGATGGCTCTGCCAATCTTCCACACTGTCTCTACAAGGCTGGGCATTGCCCAGACCATCCCGCCATCCACGCCGGCCTGGTAGGAAAAATGAAACTCTAATGCTTAAAGATTAATCAAAGGCTTTATATGTTTGGTAAAGCTCAATAACAATATGCCCATACAAAGAGAGTTGTTTCCCAATTAGCTAACCTAAATAAAAGTTACTGGCGACTGCTCTCCATACCTGCATGACTCTCCGTCACTCCTACATCTCTGTTCTCTCTAGCTCCTCCTCTTCCTTTTCCTCTTCCTCTCCTTACTCCTCCCACCTTAGCTCCTCCTACATAGTGTCTGTTACCCAGTCTCTGTATGTTTAGAAGGCTCAAGGATTAACTGAAGTTCTGACTGGATCCGTCTAAAAGGTTGGATGAGACAAGATCATCTGGAACCAGTAGCAATTTCTGAAGCTCTTCTCAAAGCAAGTCTCTGGAGAGCATCAGTTCAGCATCTCTGAGGATGAATCTTGCCAAAGCTGTACATTCTATAATATATGAATCTCACAACTAAAATTTTAGTACCATTAAGATATTTGTATGGATTGTGCAGGGTGCACAAATCAGTTAAGGATGAATTTTGCTCCTTATTTGAGCAGGTTTTATGAGTTAATTTTATTAATAACAATCGGAATAAGTCTTCATTCATGCAGTGTGAAAGAATGGTGCAATGAATCTTGAGGATTCCATAATCAACAAGATTTATTGTCTAATTTTAGCTGAAGTTTTGTCTAGAGACATTTTTATGTCTAAGACAGTTATTGGGCTGTTTCCATGTCGAGGAATCAGTGGATCAAGTTATCTGTCCTGTTTGATTTTCTCGAATTTTTCGAGATCTTTAGGTGGTCTTCCTCTGTCATATCTGATCCATATCACTCTGGAATGGGTCCTTGCCTGTCAACAGAAATACAGAACCTCTCTCCCAAAATAGCATGTCCTTGGTCTAGTAACTGAAAATAATTAAAGATATAGCTTGATCTCTCTCTCCCAGAGGAATTTTAATAGAACCACAAACTCATAACCACACACATTTTGATAATTAAAACAATTCAAAGCAATTAAAGCAATCTAAACAAATGTTATCTGTTAAAACAGTACTTCTTCACTATCTCCTGCTTTAATTTAAGACCTATAATTTAAGATCAAAAGCCCCAATATTTATACATCTATGTATACTTAAATCCTTCCTACTATGGAGATTAATATCTCTGTGGGTACATATGGCAGTATGACCCTTTCTCTTTATATAATTCTCAAGGCTTAAGTTTCTTGTGTCTGAGATAGGTTAGGCTTCCTAACCCCTGATTTTGGCCTAATTTTTTAAAGATCAAATGCCTCAATACTTATTATCTATGTCTGCTTACAGTATAAGCCTATTTCCAGGCTCCATTTATGTTGCACTAGGCAAAAGCAATCTCAAAAATCCTATGTGAACCACGTTCAAAGATTTTTGAGACTTTGCCTTGGTAAGACTTTTAAATTTCTTTTAGCCGGGCGGTGGTGGCGCACGCCTTTAATCCCAGCACTTGGGAGGCAGAGGCAGGCGGATTTCTGAGTTCGAGGCCAGCCTGGTCTACCAAGTGAGTTCCAGGACAGCCAGGGCTATACAGAGAAACCCTGTCTCGAAAAAACCAAAAAAATAAAAAAAAAATAAAAATAAAATAAATTTCTTTAAAGTATTTTTTGATTCAATCTCCCTTCTGTCCTTAAAGACAATTAAATCACATTTATTTGTCCCTATCCTTTGATTATGTTTGTAGGAAGCAGGATGTGTCTACCATGTGGCTCTCCCACTCTTGTTGTCTTCCTCCTGGCAGACGCGGTGGCTGTATTCCTTTGTTCTAGTTTCACAGCTTTTCCGGAACCAAGAGGCTTGTGACTCTGCTTGCTGAGAAACTATTTCTCCCTCCTCCTAAACTGGATCATTGTGTGTATGTATTCCATCCGATATTAATCTCTAAATAAGTTTAAAAATGAAGTCTCAACGGGGAGTTTGGGCTACATTATTTTGGTGTGGATAGCTCGCATGCACCCACCCAGGAGCTATCTGGATTCACAAATGAAGACACACACACACACACACACACACCAGTTAATTTTGAGGTAGCAATGCCATGGCTACCTCAAAAGCTGGGCACTCCTAAACCTTCCCCTGCTACTCCAGGCCCAATTGAGGAAGTGGCCAGTGGCCGAATTCTTACATGACTCCTTCCCTCTCCCTCCTACAGCTCTAAATCCCTTCCATCTCCCACGAACCATGGGATTGTGTTGCCTCCTCTGCATCCTAGCTCACACAACTCTAAGGGTTCCACCCTGTCTCCCTTTGCACAGTCATTAGCATCTTTATTGATCAATCAAAAATCAATTGGGGACAAGGACCGTTAGCATTTAGCAGATTCCTGACTGAATCAAAGCATTAGAACCAATCTTCAACATACTGCCCCTAAAATGGTAAATAAAATAAGTAAATACAATAAATAGGTATTTGAGCAATAGATTCATGTAACTTTTCTTATACCCTCAGAATCATATACATACCACTTCAATTTAACAATAGATTGCTGCTGTGTATATCCTATTTAATGGCTTGGTGGGTCAGATACCCAGCTCAGCACAATAATTCGGTGGTCACTGACAAACATTCAGTTGCCACTAAGGCCCAATAGCAAACCAAGAGCTGTCTCTCAAAGGGAGAATAGTTATTTCCAGATGATTGTAGAGCCTTATTCCAAAATCCCAAGGGTCTCCTCTGTGATTCAGCTATAGATTCTAAATGGTCTGAACAGCATCTTTATCTTCCATGGACTCCTCTAGTACTACTGGGTCTGCTGGGTCACATGGTCCAGGTGGTAGACCATTCTGCACATCAACCTGACCCTGTTTAAGTGCTTTCTCCTGTTCCAGGCTCCACTGAAAGCTAAGTTTTCCAAGACACTTGGTTTATGGGCCAGGGTAACACCCACAAGTGAGGAATATACTGTCTTCAAAATTTAAACAGTCCTAAATGTTGTGTGTCTTTCTTGGTAGCTGGAGGGGCCAAGTACATCCTTCACCTTAGAAGAAATATATCTTCATGCCTCCACACCACTGGACTTCTAAGAATTTAACTGAATTTGAAGGCTCTTGAATTTTGGATTTACTTTTAATCCTCTGATTCTCATGTGTGTTACCAACAAGTCCAAAGTGGTTGCTACCTCCTGCTCATTGGGTCCCAACAACATAATGTCATCAATATAATTGACCGGTGTGATATTTCATAGAGAAACAAAGACCATAACTATCCTTTTAAGTTATGACACAAGGCTGGAACGTTATATACATTCAAGGTAAAAACCATAAAGATATAAAGCAAATTGCCTCTGGTAGTCCTTGTAAAGAAGCATTTGCTATATCAGTAGTTGCATATCATGTATCTGGAGACGTGCTAATCTGCTCAAGTAAGGACACCACATCTGGTACATCAGCTGCAGTTAAAGCTTCCACTTAAGTCTGTGATAATCAACTCTCGTCTCCATGGTCAATTTGCTGAAGAATTGAAGGGAAATGTAGGAACCATCATCTCTGCATCATTCAAATCCTCGACAGAGCACTAATTTCTAGAATTCATCCAGGTTCAATACAATCTTTAGTTCAGTGTTTACCCTAGTAGAGGCAACTCCAATGGCTTCCATTTGGCCTCTCCGACTGTAATAGCCCTCATACCACTCCACAGACCAGGGAACCAATATGGGAATTCTGCCAAGTTCTAATTATATCTATCCCAATTATACATTCTGGAACTGAGGAAATAAATGTAGGATTTGTTGGGAGACACCCTGGACCCACTGTGAGTTGGACTCAACCCAAACTGCACTAACCCCTTGATGACTACAAGCTCCACTTTAACTGGAGGCGCACAGTGTTTCTTGGAGTTTCCCAGAACTGATGTCAATGTTAAACTAGTATCTAATAGACTCTAGAAAGTGATTGTTTCATTTCCCTAAGTGCACAGTATGGATGGGAGAAAGGCTATCAGTACACACTGAGGTATTTTAGAAAGGCCCTTTCTTAGGTAGGCATGGTCATCCTTTTACTTAAGGGATTTGGGGCCTGCAGACTGTCTCAAGTCTCGAAATTGGTTTATAGGCCAAGTTTCCTCTTACTATGATCCAATGTAGCCTTTCTTTCATTTGTCCCAGAATTCTTCTGCTTATACAAACTGAATAAAAATCTAGTAGACTCGTGGGTTTCTTCCTGGAAACACCAAGATGATAAGCCAATAGCAATGTCCATAGAAAGCATACCACCGTAAATACCACTTTGCCTGTGTTCCCTGTTACAATAACTACAACTACAATTACCTTGCCTTTAAACAATTCAATGCTACCACCTGGTCCCTGCTACTCTGAGGCCCAGTCAACCTATCATATTTAACTTGTCCAATTGGGCAGCAGCTTCTCCAACTCTAAGGTCTAGGACAAAGAAAAGAGCCACCACAAAGCTCTTCAAATACGATAGTGCTCTTCTCACCATTTTGGGTCTTACAGGATTCGTGAAGACCAAGTCTTCCTGCCCTTCCTATTGTGGAGGATTAGCTTTACACAGAGTATTCACTCTACCATTGTAGTTTCCCTGAGCCTTAAGATCCCTCCATCAACACTAAGCCAAGGGATATCAGGCATCTCCAGCTCCTTTTCAGGAGGCCATCTTTCAACAAAAGCTTCAACCAACCAATAAAACAAATGTTGACACCTTAAAAACACTGTTCAAGTGTCCATATTAAACCTAGAACGTCCACTCCGTACAGATGTGACAGTTGCGTGACGAGTGATGGCTAATCTGGGTTGTCAACTTGACTTCATCCAAAACAAACACAGCAGCTAGACATGCATATGAAGGAATTTTCTTTACTGGATCATTTGAAGAAGAACAACTCTAATTCTGGGCCACAGCTGCTAGTGCCATGGGAGGACACTGAAGAGGGGAGCCTTTGCTTTGTGCCTGCTTGCCCTCTCTCTCACTGACAAGTTTATTTGTCTTTCTACTGAGGCATTACTTTGGGACTTTAGAACCTACTTTGCTGGGATTTCAACATAGAGTAAAGACCAGCCCAGACATCCAGCCTCATAAACTGAACAACTACTAGATTTGTTGGCTGTTTCCTTCAGGAGCCAGCCATTGTTGGACTAGCTAGACTACAGCCTGTAAAACACTCTAATAAATCTTCTCTCGTCTGTGTCTGTTTGTCTCTGTCTCTCTGTCTCTTTGTCTCTATGTGTCTCCATATCTCTCTCTCTCTCTCGTCTGTCTCTCTGTCTCTGTCTCTCTGAGTGTGTGGGGTGTGTGTGTGTGTGTGTGTGTGTGTGTGTGTATTCAATTAGTTCTTTCCTCCAGAGAACCCTGACTAATGCTGATTGTGGTACCAAAAGTAAGACAGGTCTTCTCACCTTAAACAATTCTATCAAAAAAGTCTTTCACAGTATGCCCAGCTGCTTGTGTTGTGGTTGATTCCAAATATATTTAAGTTGACAACCATGATTATCTATCACAGTTACTTTTCTCAATAAACCAGTAATAAAAGGAAATTCCATACCTCACAAAGGGCCTGAAGAAAAATCTTAGCACCAACACCATACTTATTGGTGAATAATAAAAAATAAAATGAAAACCTGGAATGCTTCTCACTAAAATGGGAAGACAAGTATGTCTAGTATCACCATTTGTATTGGTTTATTTCCATTGCTGTGACAATAGAATTAAGGCTAGTGTGTTAGGGTTCTTTAAAAAAATGTACTGATAGATCAACTCTATAAACTACTTCGGAATAAATTTAACCATGAAGTGCAAGATTATACATCTAACAATTATAAAACATTGCCAGGAGAAATTAAGGCTGATGTAAGCCAATGTTATCCCACATTCATGAACATGCAATGTTCCCTCCCAAATTAATTCTCTGACTCAGTCCAGTCCCTACCAAGATCTTATTAGGCTTTGTAGAAATTGATAAGCTGAATCTACGAAAGATTTATATGAAAATTCAAAGGACCTAGAATAGCATCACAACTTGGAAAACCAAAGCAAAGTTTGATGACTTACATTTCCTTGTTGTGGATCTTACAAATAAAACTTATAATAAACATAGTAATAGTGTAAAGACAGACATGTGCCAGTTGCCCATAACTGTGAGCTCACAAGCAAACCTTACATTCATGTTTAATTGATTTTCAACAAAAGGATCGAAGCATTTCCAGTGGGGGAAATTATACTCAAGAAATATTGCTGGGGCAACTAAAATTTCAAAGAATGAATTTGATTTTTTCTTTGTACTATGCTAAAATAATTAAGAAAAACACAGACCACAGACCTGAGGTAAGAGCTAAATCTCTATAAGACATTAGGAGAAAAGAGAAGAACATGTTCATGGTTTAGCGAGTTTTCAGAAATGACCCCAAAGCACAATTTATCAAATGATTCACCAAAATTTAAAAACATTACAGTTCCACAGACCTCAGTAATACAATGAGAAGAGGAGCCCTAGACCACAGGACGCACCTACGGATTCTGTCAGATAAAGGATCCCCAGAGTGTGCAAAGAATTCCTGCAGGCAAAAAGGAAGAGCCCCAACTTTAACATGGAAAAGAGTTGAATAGATATTTCACCAAGAAAAGTAGCTGAATGGCAAACAGGTAAATGAAAAATGTTCATCATTAGTTACTAGGGAAATGCAAAATAAATTCCAATAAGACGCCATTACACACTCACCAGAAGGGCTGTGTAGAAAGTTACTTTTACTGTGAATGGGAAAGTAGGACTCCTTCACTACTTGTTTCATGAGTGTAATGAAATGCCAGGATACGTAAGATACAGTCATGCTTAACTGCTGGTGGAACAAGAACTGGGTAGATAGAGGATGCTTCTCTGAACTCATTTAACTGTAACACTTCCTTTCTTTGAGAATCCGTACATGTATTTCAATCATACCCACCCACTCTTCCCATTTGAACTATCCCTGGACTCCCTTCTCATCACAGCTTCTCAGCTTCATTATCATCTCCTAGTCCTCCCCATCCCCCTCACCTTCCTCCTAACTCACTGTGTTCATTGGTGCTGCCTGCATGTACTTGAGTGTGGAGCCATCCACTGGAACCTGGGGACTTATGAGTGAACACACTTTCCCAAAGACAGATCAAAATCCCTCCTCTGGCAGCCATCAACTTCCAGTCCTTTCTCAGCCAGCGGGGAGGCCTCAGGGGCCCCTTCCCTACCCATGCTGTGATGTTGACTGCCTTGAGCTCATGCATAAGCACAGCTGTGGTGAGTCTGTGGAGGCAAGTGTCACGCCGTGTCTAGAAAGCAGCATTTTATACATTTCCCGTCTGTCAGCTCTTTGACTTTTCCATTCTACAGGTATAAGCATAAATATTAGAAGGAAGTTTGACAATGCGACCATTTAGCAAAGCAAAAAGTAATAAGTTCTCCCCTAAAGCTATGGCCTCCCCAGCCATAAAATTTTGACTAGCTTTACACTATATGCTGGCTACTTTTATGTCAACTGGACACAAGGTAGAGTCATCTGGGAAGATGGATCTTTTTTCAATTTATTTATTTATTCACTTTATATCCCAATATCAGCTCCTTATCTCCTCCCAGTACCTCCTCACATAAATCCTCCCCACATTCTCCTCTCCCTTTCTTCTCTGAGAATAGGGAGCCCCCCACCCTGTATAACTAACCAGGACACTTGAGGGCTCTCAGAGACTGAACCATCAACCAAAGAGCGAGTTTGGGCTGGACCTGGGCCCCCTGCACATATGCAGCAGATGTGCAAGTTGGTCTTAATGCGGGTCCCCCAACAATTGGAGCAGGGAATGTCCCTGGATCTGTTGCCTGCCTGTGGATCTTGTCCCCCTAGCTGGGCAGCCTTGTCTGTCCTCTGTGTGAGAGGATGTGCCTAGTCCTGCAGTGACTTGAAGACAAGATCTTAAGGGAATGCCTCCATAGTATTGTAGGCAAGTCTGCAGGACATTTTCTCGATTCATAATTGATGAAGAAGGGCTCGAATCACTGTGGGCAGAGCCACCCCTGGGAAGGTGGTCCTAGGGTGTGTAACAAAGCTGAACATCCAGTGAGGAGCAAGCCAGTAAGTAGCACTGCTCTATGCATCAGTTTCTGTTTTCAGTTTCCTTTCCTGAGTTCCCTGAGTGACGAGCAACAAGCTATAAGATGAAATAAACCTTTTCTCCCATCTTGGTTTTGGTCATGGTATTTTATCACAGCAATAGAAACACTAACTAAGTCAGTACTATGTATGAGTTCTCTTTTGTAAAATAGGCCCTAACTCCAGTTTAAAAAAAAAAACAGTTTGATTACCTCTATAATTTTTGCCACCCCTATAAATCTTTATGCCTGTGTTACATCAATAGGCAGGTCTTGCCTGGCATATCAGCATTCTGGCACACAGGATCAAGCTCTATATAAGACTATTTTATTTTCTCCTTAGCACTTTCTGGCCTTATGAAAGCTAGCCAGCAGAAGGATATTTTCTGGTCATTTCCAGATAAATTTCTCTGTCCTGAAACCAAAGTGTATGCTGTATTCAACAACAGAATCTTACAATCTAGTTTTGGTGGGTAAACAAGCAATGACAGTAGCCTGTGTTAATTTGAAGTCTCTAGGGCCTCACTGATCAACAGCTCAAAGAGAGTACCCCAGTCTGGTGCTGAGATTGTCTTAGAGGGCAGTATTGTCCATCTATCCATGCTGTATACAACCATTCAAATTTCTTTTCATTTTTTAAAAATTATTAGTTTATGAAGTACTGGTTTTCCATAAGTTTTTCATATATCTTTTCTCCCTGAATTTGTTTTTGTCAAGGTGTTTTAAAATGGCAATAGGAAAATCTACTAAGTCACTTTTGGTGTGTGTGTGTGTTTGGGATTAAACCCAGGACCTTACACAGGCCAATAATATACTCTGCTGTTGGGAGCCGACTCCTAGCAGAAACGGCTATCATCTTTGCAGCCATCTCAGGCACATATACCCTGACAAGAGACTTGTTTTCAACAGCCTACAACAGCTGAGCACACTCTGATAAACATCTTGTTTTTCTCTCATATCTTGTTTTGTTGTTTAGTGCCCCAGCTGCAAGGTGCACATGGTAAAGTGTCTTCAGCTATGTTCCCTTGCTTATGCTTATATATACCCATGATTTTCTTTCAATAAAGGAGACTTGAACAGACTCTCTGTCTTGTCTCCATTCTTTGCGTCTCTTGCCTCTCCATCCCCACTCTCTTGCTAGGCCCTGCTGACTGACCAGAACGGGCCAGCACACTCTGCTACTTAGCTATACTACCTAACTCCTTGATAATTATCTAAAGGCAATAATGAGGATTGTTATATACAAAGAATTGACTCAGCCATTACTTGGGGTAGAAGGAATTTGTCACTGTTGAGGCTTGCAGAGTTGACAGGAGAGTATGTATCTTGGGAACTCACCACAGGAGATTGTGGAACCGAGGCATTCTGATTCCTGAAGCTGTGAGATAAATATCTAGTGATGAGGATAGTCTGGGAATCCCATAGCCCAGAAGGAATAGTGTCCCTAGAGTCATTGCAGGGTCCTGGAGAAAAGGGCAAGAGACTTCCACTCTGCCTGTGGCTTGAGAGCTATGAACAGGGCTTTCAGAGTGCCTGGAAGGATTTAAAAATCTATCATGGCTACAACCTGAGAAAGTATGAGCAAAAGTGTGCCAGCAGGAGAGGAGCCATGACCAAGGGATCCCTGTATGGGCACTGTGGTAGTTGGAGTGAAAAGGCCCCCATAGGCCCATATGTTTGAATACTTGATCCTCCCTTCCACCCCTGCTAGTGGAACTGTTTGGGAAGGAGTTGGGGGTGTGCCCATGCTAGCGAAGGTGTGCTGAGGACCTGAGTTTCAAAAGACCCTCAGAATTCCCAGCACCCACTCTGCCTCGTGCTTGCTGAGCAAGGATGGCCAGTCTACCTGACAGCTCCTCCGTCCATGCTACTTGAGGCTCCTTGCGTACCTGCAGTCCCTTTTATTGGCGGCAGGTCTTGTACCATGGGGTCCAACCACTCGTAAGATGGCACAGATCCTCTATCCTCCTGTTAAACAGTCCACACGCTCCAGTAAACACAATCTTTTGAGGTTGTCTTGGTCATGGGGTTTTATTACAGCAATAGGAAGTAACTAACACAGGCACAAAGAGTATTTGGCAACTCCATCTTTTCTCCTGTCACACCTAGTTCAAATCACATTTTCAGTCTTCCTGAAAAATTTTAAGCACTGTATCTAGGAGTGTTTCTGGGATACTCTGATTAAAAGTGTGACAGAAGTGCAAAGTGTTGCTATCAGCACTGCAGACATCTTACCTGCAACAGAAGTGCATGGCATGGAGCTATATGGAGGGTTTTGTTTTGAGGGTTAAGTACCAAGCATGGACAAAAGTGAGAAAACATGACAACGAAAGACAAAAAGGTAATGAGTTCAGCTACAGGACAGCTCTACTTTGTTGTCCAGGGAAAGTAGTGATATCTATACACAGACTGCAGTCAGACATAACAGCTTCCCTCCAGCAACAACTATAGGTGTTACAGCTAACAGGCAGATAGAACAAATCCAGACCCAGCCTTCATGCCAGATATGGGCTGCCACATAGGCATGCTAATACCCCTTTATCTCACAGATTCCAGTGACACGTCAACCTGGCAAACACTGGAGGCTTTCCTAGATAGTCAGAATCTGCTTATGGTGACAGGTGTCACAGTGCCACTGAAATAGACTAGAGACAAAAGAGGGAAGAGAAAAAAAACTCGCTGATGCACATCTAATCAGGGCTTGTCGGCACCCAAGGCCCTGGTGTTTGCAAGAGTAATGGGCTAGATGGAACTTAGCACCCTCTTTCACCCCTGACACTCCTTTCCTCTCTACATGGAACTCAGAGTTGTGTGCACATTAGGCTAGAACTCTGCCCATGAATGACACCTCTGGCCTGGAAGAACTTTTTTAAAATTAAAGACATGTAATGGCTCAGGCCTATAATCCTAGCATTTGGGAGACTGAGGCAGGAAAACTGTTATAAATTTAAGGCAAGCCTGGGCTACAGAGAGAGAGATCTTGTCACAAAACACAAGTGTGGTGGCCTGTAATACCAGAACTTGAGTGGCAGAAGCAGAGGAAATGCTGCAATTTTCAAGCCACTTGGACTATGTCATGTAACAATTGCCTTTCAGATTGCAACATTCCAACCTGTAAGGAAGCTCTTCAAACAGGAAGGTTAAATAACTCACAACAGCTTCAGGAAGTACCTGAAACTGACCAAATTCACTAGTCCTGTCCCTGCCAGAGTAAACAATGAAAGCTAGGGTTACTCTCAGACTATAAACAATCTTATCTAAAATGCAAAGATGACTCTCATTCAAGCCAAGCTGTGAAGAAAGAGCTGAGACTAGACCAGCTCCACAGAGAAAAGCAGAACCCAGTGGAAATGCCTGGGAGAGGTTTAGACCAGAGTCACTTGGAAAAGCACACTCTTCAATGCTTTCAACTGTTTGCAGGCTGTACAGTGTCCTCCAGGGTCCCAGCTTTTGTGAGCTGTCACCCCTTCTAGGGGAGAGCCTTGTTGATGCATCTGTCTTTGAGTCATTTCTGCTCCTGCAAATAACCCCTCACCTATATTCTTGTAAGTAACTCCAATAAAACTCATTAGTTTTCCACATCGGGCTTTGGTGGTATCTGTACTTAGGTCTATCATGAGATCCCTATCTGGAGTTAGTAGATGTGTCTGTTGCATCCCGCTGGAAACATTTTGTCACATAACAGTTTACACAGTGAGTTCTAAGCCAGCTAGGTCCTATTTCAGAGAGAGGGAGGAAAAAAAAAAAAGAAAAAGAAATTAAGACAAATATATACCAAGGTTTGTCTCCCCTACTCAGCTCCCAACCTGAGGCCCCACATTTGATCTCCTCTGGAGACCCACATTCTCCACCCCACATCCTCCAAAGTATACTCAAGACTGTGCACAGTATACAGCTTACAAAACTTAAGTTGTTAGGAAGTCTTTGGCAGCTCCCAGGCTCCAGGTACAGACTGAAGCACACAGAGTCCTCGACCTTGTAGGCAGTTGCTTCCTGTGTGTGCTAAGCCTATTGTCCCATCCAGGTTAGAGCACTCTGTCCCAATATGCCGTGGCTTTCCTGCCTTTTTATTAGCTTCAGCTAGTTCCTCTGCCTGAAATATCCCGAATATTACCTTCTCTATTCCCCCACATGGCAAACAGCTGTCCTGTAGTTAAAATGTCACTGCCTTTTCCTTGTCTTCATCTCTGCTGTTTTCTACTCACCTGGTCCCCATAGCACCTCGTCCCTCAGTGCTTCTTATTATAGGTTTATTACCTTTTCCTATATGGCTGCATCACTTCCCATTGGGTAGAGCCAGGAAAACCATTCCTAGGATCTTTGTTTCCAGGGACAGAAGCAAACATTAAATGTCTGCAGAGCTGACACACATGTGCATAAAGGAACTCTGCTATCAGATCAAGTTAGGCTGCTTACCACCCACAGGCCCATCAAGCTGAGAGAGAACAGGAAAGGTGACAGTGTCAAGTTGGCTCAATGCTAGAGGACAGGTGACTCTTGTCACAAGAACATCTTGCTAGAAGGTGTTTTGGGAATGGCTGAGATGAGCAGAGGGTGTTTTCCAATGTCGTTATAACAGCTCAGATGATGCATACCCGATCCCAATTGCCTAACCATGAAACGCTTTCAGTTCTGCTAGAACGAACATTATATCTCTGGGCTTTTTGCCTAGGAGGAAAAATGAGATCTCACTATGTAGGCCCGGTGTGCCTGTGATTAGTGAGCCTCTAGCTTCAGAGTGCTGGGACTCCAGGCATGCATCACCACATCCACTTCCTTGCCACTCAGGAGTCTGCTGCTACACAAGTCCTGACACATAACATGATTTTTGTTGGTTGTCAAAATTGTATAAGAAAAGAAAAATAATTTTCTTGATTGCTGTGCAAGACAAGTCAGAGAAAATTAAGTGAATTATTTGTAGGAGATCTAAGCCCATTGTCTGGATTTATGCACCTACAATTGGTGATCATGCTAAGAATATATTCCAAAATGCTGGTATCTTAGTACCCTATTGCTGTGAAGAGACATCATGACCATGGCAACTCCTATAAAGGAAAGTATTTAATTGGGGCTGGCTTGCAGTTTCAGAGGTTTAGTGCATTATCAGCATGGCAGGAAGCATGGTGGCATGCAGGGAGGCATGGTACTGGAGAGGGAGCTGAGAGTTCCACATCTGGATCCATAGTCAGCTGGAGGAGACTGGACACATAGACTGGCTTGGGCTTTGGAAACCTCAAAACCCACCCCATCTGACACAATTCCTCTAAGAAGGCCACACCTAGTCCAACAAAGACACACCTTCTAATCCCTCTGAAGTAGTGCCACTCTCTGATGACCAAGCATTCAAATACACATGGGGTATTTAGCATATGGGGGTCATTCTTATCCAATTCCCTATGGCTGGTATGGCACCTGCTGGCTTCAAATTCTCTCTATATACACATTCCCAGATACAATCACTTAAATAGCTCCCTTTGCTCCACTGAAAGATCTAAGTGGTATTATCTGAAAGTGGGCAAATAGCAACTAGAAATTTCCATCAGAAACTTTGCTATTATTTTTTCCAGAGAAGGAAAGTTAGGAAACTGGAGGCCCAGCCCAGTGTCAGAGCACCTGCCTACAGGAGCAAGATCTTAGGTTTGCTCTCCAGCACCGAAAATAAATGAGTGGGAAAGTATCTGTTGATGAATCACTAATTTGAAAAGTCATGGTTTAGATGGTCTCCCAGCATTCCTCCTCCTGTGGACCCTTCGTTCTCGTCATCTCCATTCCTTTGTATCAGCCACCTGTGTAGAAGCCTGATGGTGCCAGGGAACTGTTGGAGCCACTCCTAGCAGAAAGCGGCTATCATCTTTCAGCCATCTAGCCATATACCGACAAGAGATTTGTTTTCAACAGCCACAACAGCTGAGCACACTCTGATAAACATCTTGTTTTTCTCACATATCTTGTTTTGCTGTTTAGTGCCCTCAGCTGCAAGGTGCACGTGGTCTCCACAGCTGCAAGGCACTGGCAAAGTGTATAAATACCCAGGATTTCCTTTCAATAAACGAGACTTGATCTCTGTCTTGTCTCCATTCTTCGCATTTCTTGCCCCTCTATCCCCACTCTCTCTCTTGCTAGACCCTGACCTGCAGACCGGAGCAGCAGCTCCGGCCGGGACATAGTGGCACCTCAATGTTGGAGCTCCAGTAAGCGGGATACAATGAAGGACACCTCGGGAATTGGAAGCACGCATCCTCACTCCAGCGCTCCAGCGCTGCAGCGCTCCAGAACCTGTTGATTGACAGAGCTGGCTTGGTAGTGACACTCAACATGAGGCAGCAAGAATGAGAGACCCAGTGAGGGACGTTACTGGAAGAACGGTCTGCTGAAAATTCAGAAGTGAAATGAAGGTGACTGCTGCGGGAACCTGCCGAATCGAGACCAGTAAGTCATAGTAATGAAAATAAGGCAGCCTGAACTCAACTCTCTGTTTTTGCTTTGTTGTTTGTTGTTCACGTGTGTCAGTTGTCTGCTTTTGTTTTCTTGTTTGAATGCTGTGTTTCATGTTCAAAAGAAAAAGAACCATAGAATCCAAAATCCGACCAAAGGTTGATGAGGATTTGTCAGAGTCAGACTGGGACGACCAAGAGGAAGAGGCAGCCAAATATTATGACCCTGAATGGCCTCTTCCCGAAGACCCCCCTCCCCCCTCCCTATGTGCCTCCGCCTCCAGATGCTCCAGCTATGGAGATGGTGGTTGTAGATCCCAGAAAGGAGTTACAGGACAAAATTTCTCTCCTTAAACAACAAATAGAGTTAGAAAAGAGTATCAGGATTAATTAATCAGCTACAAAAATTAAAGGCAGGGAAGACGTCTCGAGAGGCAAGGAAAATCACCCAGGTCCTGGTGTTCCTCAACCCAGAGTCCAAAGACAGTCCTGTCCTCTGGTTTTAGTTCAGTCACAGATCAGCCAGAGGGGGAGAGGCTGAGGCTTTCCCTGTATCAGAGACCAGAGATGCTCAAGGGTTGCGTGGAGACATCACACAGGGTTTAATTTTCAAATCATTAAGAATTAAAAAATGCAGTATCACAATATGGTGCCACTGCTCCTTTTACTCTTGCAATCTTAGAATCTGCCGCAGAGGAGTGGCTGACTCCTGGTGATTGGAATACTTTAGTGAGAGCAGTTCTTGGTGGTGGAGACCATCTTATTTGGAAGTCAGAGTATCATGAAATTGTAAAGAGACAGCTAGGAGAAACATTTCAGGCAGGCAATGGTTGGTCCTTTGATGCCTTAGTAGGAGAAGGGCAATAAACTTCTAGTGATAACCAGATGCAATATGACCCAGGCTTATTCGCTCAAGTTCAAAATGCAGCCATAAAGGTTTGGCATAAACTCCTGGCAAAGAGAAACCCTGGTGCATCTTTGACTGCAGTCAGACAAGGGCCTGATGAATGATTTTCTGATTTTGTTCATCGATTAATGACAACAGCAGGGAGGATTTTTGGTAATGCAGATGCAGGTGTAGATTATGTGAAACACTTGCATTTGAAAATGTCAATCCTGCCTGCCAAGCAGTCATTAGACCCTATAGGAAAAAGACAGAACTTACTGGGTATATCAGACTCTGTTCTGACATAGGGCCCTCCTACCAACAGGGCTTAGCTATGGTGGCTGTCATGCAAGGACAATCAGAGAGATTTTTTGACAAGTAGAGACAAAAAAAGGCCTGTTTTAAGTGTGGCAAGCCTGGACACTTTGCAAAATACTGCAAAGCAAAAAATGAATTAACCCAGAGACAGCCCAGAAAACAGCCTGGGCTATGCCCACATTGCAAACGTGGAAGGCATTGGGCTAATGAATGTAGGTCCAAGACAGAAACACCCTTTCCCATAATTGGGGAAACGGGAACAGGGGCCAGCTCCAGGCCCCAAGCCAACACAAGCAAAGCAGGCTTATGGGGCAGTCAGTTTCATACCAGCAAACAACAACAACAACCCCTTTCTGAAGTGCAGGACTGGACCTCAGTCTGCCACCCACACAGTATTAACCCCAGAAATGGGACCTCAGGCCTTACCCACTGGAGTGTTTGGACCACTCTATCCAATGTGTTTGGCCTGATAGTGGGAAGAAGCAGTGCTACTATGCAGGGACTACAAATTTTTCCTGGAGTTATAGACAATGATTATCAAGGTGAGATTAAGGTAATGGCCAAGGCAATACAGAATATAGTCACCATTCCTATAGGAAGGAAGATAGCTCAATATTGTAACTTCCATTGTTTTCTACTAATCACAAATATAAGAGTCCTAAGAGAGGGGTTCAAGGCTTTGGTTCCTCTGATGCATACTGGGTACAGCCTATAGTTAAGCAAAAACCTATGATGACAATTGGCTTTAATGGAAAGGCATTCCAAGGCTTGGTCGATACAGGGGCTGATGTGACGATAATAAAACAAAGTGATTGGCCTGCCACCTGACCTCTGACCCCAACCTTAACCAATTTAAGGGTATTGGCCAAAGTCAAAACCCACAACAAAGCTCTAAGGTGCTGGTGTAGAAAGATAAAAAGGAAATACAGGGAATATACAACTCTATGTCATCTCGGGCCTTCCCATTAATCTCTGGGGCCAGATCTGTTATCTCAGTTGGGATGGGCTATGTGCAGCCCTAATGAAGTAACTTTGGATTCTGAAGGAAAATCTGTTGCAGATAGATTCTGGCATCCTGATACCAAAAAGAATTTTGCAACGTCCTCTGGAAAGACCCATTAACTGGAACCTGGAATGGGCCAGATCCAGTGCTTATCTGGGGAAGAGGTTTGTCTGCATATATTCTCAAAGGCAGATGCCGTACTCTGGCTGCCAGAGAGACTGATGAAACAAATAGACAATAATAACAAATTCAGGGAGGAGAAACCCCCTGAGAAGCATATTTTTTCATTGCAGGAAACATGAAGATGCTTCACAATTGTCTTCAAACTGGGACAGATCAACCAGTAAATCAGACTTGGGAAGTTCTCAATGTGGAAGAAGACATCACCACCCGCACCTCCAGGGTGGCTCTATTGGACTCTTGATTCCTTGACTTATGATTTAGTGGGGTACATTGTTTAAACCCAAGAGAGAACCCATTACCACAGTTACTATAGTTGTTTTTTGGGTTTTAGGATTGACTGGGGCAGGGATGGGAATTTCCTTACTTGTTAAGATCAAAGCTATGATCAGTTATGTACTTCTATAGATTTAGATTTAGAAAGAATGGAATCTGCTATAATACATTTGTAAAATTCATTATCCTCTGTAGCTGAAATAGTGCTACAGAATAGAAGAGGCTTATACGTTTTACTTCTCCAACAGAGGGGTTGTGTGTTGCCCTTAAAGAGTGTTGCTTTTATACCAACCATTCAGGCATTGTTAAGTCTCTTGTCTCTCGGGTCCATGCTGTTCAAAAGACTGATGGCTTTTGTATGACAACAGATAGATGCTATTCAAATGAAACCCATACAGGTCTGTTATTACAGGCTGGAAGTAAAGGACTCTAAAACCTCTGTCATCCAGACTGATGAGGATTAACCCCTAACTTACGAGCTAAGTAGGAGAGTCAATGACGGGTAAGAGAGCACCTCAAGACCCTTGTCCCTAACTGGGAGGCCTCACCATCCTAAGACAGGAACTCAACCAATGGCTGTTGAGTATCCAGAGACAGGAAAGGGAGTCTGGGGGGTCCTTTGTTCCAACCTAAGACAGGTATGGTTTCTGTAAGTTTTCCCAGCCTTCCCTTTTGAAAAAAATTTAAAAAGGGGGACCTGTTGGGAGCCAACTCCTAGCAGAAAGCGGCTATCATCTTTGTAGCCATCTCAGGCCATATACCCTGACAAGAGACTTGTTTTCAACAGCCTACAACAGCTGAGCACACTCTGATAAACATCTTGTTTTTCTCACATATCTTGTTTTGCTGTTTAGTGCCCCCAGCTGTAAGGCACATGTGGTCTCCATGCTGCAAGGCATGTGGCAAAGTGTATAAATACCCAGGATTTCCTTTCAATAAAGAGAGACATGATCAGACCATCTGTCTTGTCTCCATTCTTTGTGTCTCTTGACTTCTATCCCCACTCTCTCTCTCTTGCTAGACCCTGACCCGAGACTGGAGCAGCAGCTTGGGCCGGGACAGGGATGTTCCTCAGTTGCACCCAACCTTATTGTGAGTCAGGTCCTCTAACCAAACCCAGAGTCTCACTGATAGGGCTTGTCTTGCTACCTAGCTCATGGCAAGGACCCAGCCTCCACCTTCTGAGGGTGGAATTACAGGGGAGTTGGCATGCACAGCTGGCATTTTCATGCACTCTAGGAATCAAAACTTCAGCCCTTCTTGCTTTTGGGTAGGCACATTTATTCGCTCTTTGTGTAAAACTGGTTTGTTTTTTGTTTTGTTTTGTATGGCTTTTTTTGATTTTCAATACAGGGTTTCTCTGTGTAGTCCTGGCTGTCCTGGAGCTCACTTTGTAGACCAGGATGGCCTCAACCTCATGAGATCTGCCTGCCTCTGCCTCTCAAGTGCTGGGATTAATGCTGTGTGCCACCACTACCTGGATACTGTTTTTTGTTGTTGTTGTTTTAATTTTTAATTTATCCAAATTAAATAATGTTCTAGTGAAGCGGTTAAATTGTTAATCTACTCTAAACTCCCAGGAGGGTACACATGTGCTTCTTTGCCACCTGCCCTTATGGTCTGGATCTCAGATGGAAACACACCAGACACACACAACCCTTTATATTTTAATATTGCCTTAACAGGCTCAATGGCTGGGCCACCTCCTGAACCTACACGTGGCTAACAAGCTCCCTTGATATTCCTGAGTTAATACTAAATCTATATTTTATTCTGTGCTGCCCAGAAGGGTCCTCCTGGGGCTGCTTTCTCCTTTGCACCTACATTTTGGACGTCTCTCCCTCCTGCACCTTCCCAGTGGTCTCCTACGCCCTTGTCATGGTGAATCCCTTTTTCTTCTCCTGCACTTCTTGCCCAGGAATCCTAAAAGGCCCACCTCTGTCTCTTGCCCAGCCATTGGCCACCAGCAACTTTATTTCCCAATCCAGAGCCAGCCTGGGGACAGGGACTCACACAGAGACCGCACAGATATGTGGGTTCCTATGTGAGTTCGGAAACCAAACTAACACAAACAGCATTAGAACCAGTCCATAATATTCTAGTATGAGGCAAACACCCTTTAAAACACACACGTAGCAAGTACAATTCTGCCATGTCCAGCAGCGATCCAGGGATAGACCTGACAGGGGTGGCAAGAGAATGAAGACAAGACAAGCACCAGAGACACATAGCCAAAGCTGGATCAGATGGATGGGCTCTCTGATGGAGAAACCTCTGCACCTTGGATGTTCAGAGTGAACAAGGAGGCAGGATTATGTATACAGACAAACAAGGACGCAGGGTTTATGGTGTACAGCTGGACCAGGGCTACAGGTGAAGCTAATTTTTGGTAGGCGCAGTCTCTGCTAGAGATCGGACTGTAAACATCCCAGGGACAGGAGGTGGACATTTTTTTTCCCCACACAATATCAATATCTGCACATGAAACAGAGGAAGGCTTTCCCAAAATTCCTCTGAGCCTCACCCCTCTCTCTCCAAGGGAATCTTGGCAAGGGGAAGAGGGGAGGAAGAGCCTTTGCCATTGGGGGGTGGGGGGACTAAGGTGAAGTGAGGTCCTTGATACAGCTATGACCATGTCAACAGCACACGCTGGCTCAACACCACCCAGGGCTTCCTGGACTCCCCACAAGTACAACAAAGCAGAAGTAGCTAGAGAGAAACTTTCCAAACATAAGGACAAGAGACAAATACCACTCATGTCCTACTTGACTATGTTACTGTTGGCTGAGTTTAGCTCTGTGGCACATACCTCTGAAGCCTGTTACTATATTGTCATCAGGGGTAACTGGAAAGCCATTCATCTACATGACTTTTCCTCTTCTGTTTTGATCAAGCTGCCCCCTACCTTATTCCTTTTTTTTTTTTTTTTTAGGTTTTTCAAGACAAGGTTTCTCTGTGTAGCCCTGGCTGTCCTGGAACTCACTCTGTAGACCAGGCTGGCCTCGAACTCAGAAATCCGCCTGCCTCTGCCTCCCAAGTGCTGGGATTAAAGGCATGCGTCACCACTGCCCGGCTACCTTATTCCTAAAAGAGTACAATATATATGATTTAAAGAAAACATTAGTTTCCAAATAAAAAAAAATACAACTTTGCTTTATTTCTATGAAATCTTTTGAGATAATTTATAAGTATGAAAGAGTTTAAATATAATCACACCATCATTGATTTAATAAAGCTCCTCTCTCCGAGATCTAGAGACTGAAGAGGCACTTGCTGTTTGCAGACAGGTAAGGCGCTGTGCAGTTGGGTTTCTTTACAGACACAGTTCACTGTGGTTCGCATTTGTCAGACTCCTCTTCCTCAAATTCCACTAACGGTGCATGTCTGTTGGCTTGGGCTCCTTCGCTGAAGAACACCTTTTTTATCCTGCCATCCTTTGGAGCTTTTATGGTATGCTACAGGCACAGAGATAACAATGGTTGTCAGGCCAGTGAGTACCAGGCACACACCAAGCCAGAAGAGGCAGACAGACATGAAAATACAGCCAACACCTTTAATACTTTGCAGTGCCTCTGTTTGTTTATACATATCTCCATCCAGCGGTTAAGTGGAAACACTTTTACAGGGTTTGTTTGTTTATTTATTATATTTATTTTTATTATTTATTTTACAGTGTTCTATTTACTTTTCTTGAGAAGGGTCAATATTGAGCAGTAACACACTCAAGGATATGACTGGGAAGCTCTTGTCTACCTAGAGGTCTCAACCTGGTTTGACATCAGACTCTCATGTGGGAAGCTTACATGAAGTACTAGGACTCAGGGTGTATCTCAGTGTACCTACCTAGCTGCATAAGACCCTGGGACCAATCCCAGAATGACAGCACAGTGCTGATCCCTGGGCCTTACTGGGGGAGGTTCAACTTCAACTTGTCTCTGGAAGCAGGTCTACAAAGCTTCCAAAAGTAAAATGTAGTATTTGCCCAGAGCCACTGGCCTACAGTCTACTGCTTGCCATCGTTACTTAACTCAGCTTTAGGAAATAGTGACAGAATCAGCTGGGACACTGCTGATGATAATTTCATTAAGTTCAGAATGACAGCTGGCTTCACAAAATGAAATTGTATTACCAGAAGGATGGTTGATTTAGCTTCTTTCAATTAATACTCATTCAGTTCATGCCCCTTATAGTATTTAAAGTGTTATTAACCCATCAAGTAATGCAAACAACTAGGCCCGGCTGTCCCCTAGGTTTACTAGGCAGCTGAACTTTGACTGTACATACATACCTCCATCTTCATGGCAATCATAACCATCAGAGAGTCTCCAGCTTTTACTCTGTCTCCAGCTTTCACGAACACCTAGAGATTGAGAGATGCCTTGAAGCACAGGTCCTTCTTGGTCTCCAGAGTTGGTACATGAATATACAGAACAGAACACATGCCTACATGTCTGTGTTATTTCCAAAGACAGATAGAAGCACCAGGTAAACTGGAGACCGCTGTCCCATCCAGCACGGCTGGCACTGCTGAGTGTGTATATGCTGCGTCTCATAGGTTATGATCTAGCTGCGCTGGATTCAGATGAAGAGATTTTTACATAACTTGGTACTGTTTTTTTTTCCATGAATGTAGAATAAGGACAGCCACGCATGTCTGATACATGGAAATGACACACAGGAACAGAAGGACAGACACCTGTAAATGTCTAATACAGGGTGGAGGATAAAGGTCCTGACTAGCTTTCTAGTTTAGGAGGCCAAATGTCTTTTTAATTAATACAGTTACTAAACAGTCTATAAAAACATTGCCAGGAGAGTTAGACCACACAGTCACAGGCAACAAGCATCTTTGGATGCTCCAAAGATCACCTGAACCTTGGTGATGGTCCTTTGGTACAGCCTCCAGAAGCCAATGTGTGCAACTTTAGATGTAAGATGAATGTTCTCAGCTGGCATTCCTCACTGCCTGAGGCTGGTGTGAACTGAGACTCATCTAAAGCAGATCGAAGTCTGTCACCTCACACAGTGGACAATGTGGGAGATTGTAATTATTTTCCTATTTTTTGGTGTGGGTTCCAATAATATACAGCTGAATTGAACTGAATTTATTATTATTTCTATCAGTTGGTCTATCTATCTATTTACCTATCATCTATCTACCTACCTGTCTTTGCAGTACTGGCAAATGAACAGAGGACTTCACCCTACATGAGGCAGGTTTTCTATCACAGAACCACATCTCTAGTCATGATAGAATTGTTATGACTTACTGTGCTGGGGAGACCAGATCTCTATCCCCACAGAAGTTACATCATCTTGTGTTTTGGTCTGAATGTCTGTATTCTGCAGCAATTCATGTTGAAATATTAAACCCAAGGTGATGGCTTGGAGATAGGGTTTCTCAAAGGTGATCAGGTCACCAAGAATCTGTTCCATCACAGAGAAAGCCCAAGAGAGGTCCTGTGGGATAAGACGGTCTATCTGGTGTGATACCAAGAAGACTTCTCACCAGCCATATAATCCACTGGTGCCTTGCTCTGAGATTTTCTTAACCTCCAGAATCAGGTAGGATAAACGTATGCAGTTTCAAGTCTGATGTGTATGAAATCCTGTGCTAGCAGCCCAACTGGATGGAGGGGGTAATGAATATCACCTGATTCCACCCTTAGACTACATAAGCCACTTGGCTTTCTGGGTGTGGAGGTAATTTCAGCACTTGGGCAAGGCAAGTGCTCTAAGTCTGAGGTCAGTCTGGGCTATAGAGTGAAACCCTGTTTCAAAACCACAAAAACAAAAACCCTCTCCAACCTGCACCCGACCCTGAACCACATGGGTCTTCCCAATACCAGTCTTCCAAAATTTATTTTAACGCATATGCAAAATGACGCTATTTCACGACAAAATTGTTTGTTGTTAAATTTCACTGTATTAAAATGTTGACTTTCTAGATAATCTTTGGTGAAGATTCTATTTGCATTCTTACATATACATTCTGAGTTGGGTATGGTAGCATGCCCTGAGAGGCTAAAGAAGGAGGAGGATACTTTTGGCCCAGGAACTCAAGATCAGCCTGGGAAATACGGCACTGTTAAAAGAAAAACTTTGCTTATTTGTATTCCTATTTTAATTCACCCCTCCTCTCTCCTTGTCTTTGCTTTGGCATGGGGACTGAATCCAAGTCCCGAGTGCTAAGCACGTGCTGTTCTGCCACTGAGCTGCGCTCCTCGATCAGTATTAGTTGTACCCTTTTTTTTTTTTTGCCCAGGGTGACCCTCCTGTTTCAGTGTGCCAAGCTGCTGAGATTACAGGTACAAGGCATCAGGCAAGAAACACTGTACTGTGATGTAAACTCTTTGCTTCAAAATAGCAGTCTCAGGACTATAGACATGGTTCCATGGTTAAGATCACAAGCTTATGACAGTCTCTAACTCCAGTTCCAGGGGCTCCAATGCCTGCCCACCCTCTTCTGGCCCCTGTGGGCACTGTACACATGTGGCATGTAGATATACATGCAGGCAAAACATCCACATATATAAAATAAAATTGAGATAGAAGAAACAAATAACCTCCCCCAGTAGTTTTGGGGTGGAGTTCAGGTGTAGAGTTTTCAACATGTATGAAGCTCTGGGTTGAATTCAGACGCTTGCAATCCCCCACCACTCCCCCCTCAAACCCAGTAATTTTTATGAAAAAAAACAAAAAAAAAAAAAAAAAAAAAAAAAAAACAGGCAAATACTTATTTCATTGACAAATGAACCACTATATTATATTATAATCTTACTTTTTTGAAGTGAGTGCTTCCCAATGAGCACAGTTTAGGATTAGTTTAGGGAAAGGATTCCAAGGAAAGGACACAGCAAACTTCAAGATGACACCATTGCCAGCCATTGCTGGCTTCACTTGACAGGTGTCCCTCGATTACCTTTTCAATGGTTCCAGTCATGGGTGCGATGGTGCCTCCCTGAGTTCCTTCTGCACTCACTGGCGACAAGTACTTGGGTACTGGAATGCCAACTTCAATACTGCCTTCCTATACACAACAGTGAACATAGGATTATGATTTTATCTCTTTCCCACTAGTCTACCAGTGGGACGGATAGTTTTCAAGCTATTAGTAACTGTTAGCTGTCATTAACACCAGGTGCTAATACACCT
Organism: Mastomys natalensis; assembly: GCA_021653895.1. NCBI lineage: Eukaryota > Metazoa > Chordata > Mammalia > Rodentia > Muridae > Mastomys > Mastomys natalensis. The sequence goes on from JAJTUV010000805.1 coordinate 380,394, forward strand.
CAGAGATCTTTCTTGGTCTCCTCTCCCACGACACAGAGATCATGGTTTAAATGCCTGACCTGGGATTAGGAATTAAAGGACAGAACCATAGATGACATCACAGTCCCTTTCTGGAAGTGGTTTTGGTAGCATCTTTACTATGGACAGTACAGTGTCCAGTGAGAACTTTATACTTATATAGACACTATGGCCATTAATTGTCACAATTCTCTAAGGTAGGCATCCTTACTACTCAAGGTTATAGACGGTAGAACCAAATCCCAGAAAGGTTAACTGTATAAGGTCACACCCCTGCTGGGTGGCAGGGCCAGGGTTTAATCTGGGACTTTACCTTCTAGAGCTATTTGTCCTTCCATGCCCTGTCTCCTAGCCTAGCACTCTTCCCTAGCAGTCGGAAAACTAAGGCAGGAGGACTGCCATGAGTTCTAGCCCAGCTTGAGCTACAGACTGAGACCTCATCAAAATAAAACAAGAGTGGGAGACATCACCATAGAGAACAGGTGGATGGTGTTGTCCAGGACGATGAACTTGGATTTACTGGCTACTCCATTAATACAAGACTTCAGGTAGGTACAGCCACCCTCACTGGAAAGATCACCCAGGACTCGGAAGGACTTATTTTCAATCTGGTGGGGGGAGGGGAAAACATCTTTAAAATAATGACCATGCAGAGTTAATAAAATCAGAACATCTTCATCATTAGCAGTTTCAAAAGCATATTTTTGAATGAACCAAATAGAATAACCCTCCAAGATTCCTAACTAGAACAACTTAGATACAAATATCAGTAAGGTAATTAAAAGAAAAAATAACTAGATATAAGTTATCCATGTCAGAATAATACCACAGGTGAAAGTTCATTTGAGAACGAAAAGGACAGTTTTCTTTTCTGAGATGACTCAGCAGCGATGGCATGTGCTGTTTCTGCAGGGCCTGAGTTTGGGTCTTGCACCCATGTCAGGCAGCTCACAGCTGCCTTCAACTCCAGCTCCAGGGGTCTGGTGCCCTCTGCTGTCCTCTGCAGACCACTTCCCTCAGCTGCACATATCCACCCTCATATTCACATAACGCAAAATACAAATGGATAGACAACAAACAAAATTACTCAGCTCTCCTGGCTGTATTACATGCTGGTGCTCACTTCCAAGTTCTTAAGTGCAGCTTTCCCGTGCCAAGGTCAGCAACAGACCAAGATAGAGCTAGAGCCACACACAGTTAGAGGGCATTTCTTCTATCTCACCAACACACAGACCTGATCCACGGGCTGTGGCTATGATCGGAAAAGACACAGGGGCTGCAGACTGATCACAGTTGTCTTGTTCTCAGAGGCTGTGCCAGATGACAACTTAGGTTGTCTCAAGGGATGTTGTTGGAACTAAGTCCTAGCAGAAAGCGACCGTCATCTTTGCAGCCATCTCAGGCCATATACCCTGACAAGAGACTTGTTTTCAACAGCCCACAACAGCTGAGCACACTCTGATAAACATCTTGTTTTTCTCCCATATCTTGTTTTGTTGTTTAGTGCCCCCAGCTGCAAGGCGCACATGGTAAAGTGTCTTCAGCTGCATTCCCCTGCTTATGCTTATATATACCCACGATTTCCTTTCAATAAAGGAGACTTGATCAGACTCTTCATCCCCACTCTCTCTCTCTTGCAGACCCTGTTGATTGACCTGCACTGGCGGGGTTACCTGGCCCTCCACGTGGGGCAGTGTGGGCCCGGTCACCTGGCGTCCAACATGGGGCGCAGGCCTGGTCAGGAAGTGGCAAACAGATACAAGTTTTCTGTCATGAAGAGTGTTTTCTCGCATATACATGTGAAATCTTAGGGTATAAAAGTTGTCTAAAAGTTCACAACAACACATTTATTTCTATGACCCACACAGGATAAATTTACTAGTCATCACGGAACAAGAAAGAGCCCCATCCAAGAGGCATCAGTGTGAAACAGTGTACATGTCTTAAAGTGAGGAGACTTCCCATGGCTCTGTGACGCTCACACAGAGAAAACCGCTGCATCTCCAAGTGTTGGATATCCCTGATAAATCCATTCTGTAGAATTTGAAATCTTTCAGTTCATATTAAAAGTGATATATTAGATTTACTGAACTTGTAACTGAATTCTTACATTTTAACACCCTTTAAAAGAGCCAGGCAAGATGGCCCAGTGGATGGTGCCTGCTGCCAAGCCTGACGACATGAGCTTCATGTCTGAGCCTCAGGGGCCTACAGTGTAAACGGAACTGACTCCTGTGAATGTCCTCTGACTTCTACACGGACTCTATGACCCATGAGTGAGCCCACACATGAAAGTAGACAACAACAAGAACCTCCTCAGCATCTCAGCTTGCGGTAGACTTGTTTTAATTAAGGGCTCGAGTAAGCTTTACCCTGCAGCTTCTTACGAAATGACTTAGTCTCCTTGGGATTTCTAACAATCATTCAGAGAGCCTATAAATCTTCACATTAGGACCAATATGCTATCTGGCTTTTAATATATTTTTTCCCCTCATGAGTATGGAGTAGAATTCTCTAGAAGCTACTGAGAACTTTGAGAACGTTACACTTTATGATGACTAGTGTAAATGGGTATGTGTGTGATCTTAGATTTTTTTTTCTAGTCTTCCCATAACTCAACAGCAACAACAAAATAATTGGATTAAAATGTAGACAGGCAAAGGTAACAGAGAGAAATTTTCCCAAGAAGACATACTAATGGCTAGAAAGCACACACACACACACACACACACACACACACACTTGAAAGAAAAGGGAAAAAAGCCATTATTCTTAAGTCATTTATAAATCTAAGCATCAACGCCTTGCCACTTCACACCAATTAAGATAGTTGTTATTCAACAATGAGAAAGGGAGGAAATCCCAAGTGCTATGGCCAGGATGTAGACACAGTCCTGGGCACTGCTCCTGAGAATGCAGAACGTTGCAATTACTACAGGAAACTATCATAGTTCCTCAAAACTGAAAAACAGAATTACTGCATGATGTAGCAATTCTACTTTTAGATACACACTAAAATTTAAAACAGCTTTAAAGAACTATCTGTGGACACCCATGGCTAGCAGCATTTTTTACAACAGCCAAAAGTCAGAAAGAACCCTTCTACAGCCACACATGAATAAATGGGGAGAAGGCAGTGCATGAAAATTATCCACCTCCAAAAGGAAGTTTTGATCCTTGAAGACATGATACTAAAGTGAGATGTGCCAGTCACAAACGGACAGATATTAAGTTATCCCACGTCTGTCAGGCACCTACAGCATCGAACTCACAGAGGAAGGAAGCCCAACAGTGGTTGTCGGGAACAGAGGGGAGAGACTAGCTCAGTGGCTCTCAACTTTCCTAATGCTGCGACCCTGTAATACTGTCCCTCATGTTGTGGTGACCCCAACCATAAAATCATTTTTGTTGCTACTTCTTATTTTTGGTTGTGAGCCTAGCTTTTAAACAGCTGAGCCATCTCTCCAGCCCTTTGTTGCTACTTCTTAACTGTAACTTTGCTACTGTTACGAATGGTAATGCACATATCTATGCTTTCTGATGGTCTTAGGTATCCCCTGTGAAAGAGGTCACGTCCCCAAATTGAGAATCACTGCTGTAGCTGCTTACAAGGTAGAGTTTTAGTTTCAAAAGATGAAGAAAACACCTCATGTCACAGGAAGCACCTTGTAAATATTTGTGTTTCTGCCAGTACATCAGTGCTACTCTTGGCCGTGGCTGGAGATGCTCCTTTTTGCAATGGCTGATGGTTGTTGCAGAGATGTACGAGTGGTCAGTGTGCTGAGAAAAAGAGTGGTGTGTGTGAGTGTGGGCCACAGATGGGTACAATCTCATCTTCTCCAAAGCCCAGCATCGAGGAAGAGTAGGAGGAAAGAATAGAACAGAGGAGGAGGTGTTCTGTAAACACGGTGAACGACCAGACACAGGTGTTTGTAATCAGGGGCACAGTAACTATGCACACCTGCACAAGACCGGGGAAGGGTGACGCCTTCTTAAGTGGTGTAATTAGTGGGGAGTTGCCTATGGCCAGCGAACAGCTCCCTGTGCTCACACAAGCAGCCCTAACTAACTCAGTGGGTTCAAATAAAGTCATGAAGGTTGGAGGACTAGCTGAGGACAGGGGAGGGTAAGAGGGCGATGGAAGACGGAGTGTGTCCCCAGTACATTACATTTTTGAGATAAACTCTCAGGAAGAAAGGCAAGTTCTGTTTGTAGTTTTAAACAGCTCCACTGGTGGGCAGCAGTGATGGTTATGCAATGAAAATGTACCTGTGCCACACTAAGCTGCATGCCTAATTTTCTTAGATCTTCTGATAGCTCTTCTCACATCTGACCTCCCAATAACTTTAAGTGTGTATAGGCTTCCTAAGCCTGAAAATCCAGGGGCTGCTGTTTTGGTGAATGTGTGCACATACCGAGGGGCTTATTACCCATTTAATTCAAGGCTATTGTTTTTGCTAAGTTTTTATGCTTAAGGGAATCACTGCAAACTGAGTAAAACTAGTCAGAAACAATGCAGGGGTGATTCCCTCAAACTGCTCTGAAATAAAAGCACACGGCATTCTCATTACAGTGAAAACAGTCAAAGGCTTACAGGCGAGTTGAGGATAACTGACCCTACCCAGGATGAGGGAGACAGGATTTGGCTCTGAGCAACAGTCCAGAACCAACAAGGCTTACCTGCATGTCATATGACCCATCGCGGTTATACGTCACAGCTACGACTATATCTTTATGGAACAAGGGAGAAATTGAAGAAAAAAAAGGAGAGAAAACATTATGTAACAATGGAGATGACACAATTCTCCCTCTCAACCTTAGGCAGCTATTCAAGGAAAAGGTAACATCTTAACTCCTGGGGATACAATGCTTTTGTTAGCAAAGTCTTGACTGGGTTCAGTACAGACCGATTGGCAAACCTTTCTCCTTTGAAAATGAACTTTTAATATTCCACACATTTTCACCTGCACACAAAAGTGAATGCAGAAAGAGCAATCAATTAGAAAGAGAAGGTCTAGTTTGAGAACCAAATCTACCACCTGGTTACGGCTGTGACCTTGGCTAAGTCCTTGTTTCTATTGGTCAGCCATTAAATGGGTGTGGGAATGTAATAACTAAGTAATTAAATGTGAAGTGCTTTAACAGTAACAGATCATAAGAATAGGAGATGATTCATGCTGTACACAAGTATGGAACTGGGTGAAGACTATTCTCCAAGTTGGAAATCAGAAGTTTTGTACAGGTATTCTCCTGTAGTATCTACAAGGCCCTAGGCTTGATCCCCAGCAGCAGACATTTTCCTGACTGGAATTATGCAAGCTAATACCATTTGATGAACTCCTGAAGTCTTGGCCATCATCTGGATGCTTCCAACTTGAATGCTTTTAATCTTGATCTTCTCTGCAACCCCGATTAGTTATGCCCAACTGAGTGCTGCTGACATCTTTCGATGAGCATGTTAGGCTGCTGCTGTCCCTCTGCCTCCCAAGCTCCATGCTGACATGACTCCTCTCCCATCATCTGGGTTGAAGCCCTTTACCTTTGCCTGACACGATGTCCACTGGGCAGCACTGGCCGCTAAGTTCTTTCTTTCCAAAACCTGTTTATGAGTCTCTCCCTTCCCTTCCTGGTGTTCTACTGGAGTGACCAAGGCCGACTGGCTCTGAAGACGTCTACTGGGCCCTCCCTGCTTCCCATCTCAACCCTTCTGGTTCCGTATTCAAATTACTGTCCTGGGAGCAAGGGCCCAGCCTCCGGCATAGCTTCCTATCCTTCCCCCTCTGTGTGGCTCAGCTAATAGCAAATGGGAAAATGGACCACCTGATATCCCCATAGGCCTCTCTGCTGAGGGATTACTCCTTTCCCATGCTCTTCATACCACCATGGGAGGCCACGCCTTATTTATAGCTTATTTACATGACATATCCTTGGGAAGTGTTGGCCTAGGTCTTTTGAACTCTAGAACATTTCTAGACTTCTACCTATAAAAACGATCATGATTCTCTTCTCATACCAATTTATGAGAAAGTTTTCTCTTTAAAAAAAAAAAACCAACAAAACTGAAACTATTCACAAATGAATTCTATTAACCCTGTGGCTGGCACCTACACATACTAAAATACCCACATCCCAAACACACACACACACACCACACACACTCACACACACCACACACACACGGAGAGGACAGAAACTGGTTTACTCTTTCTAACATCTATTACCACAACTGTTTTTGGAAGTTTTATACTGAGTAGGTGAAAATTCTCCACTCTGTGTAGTACAAATACACTTTAATTTTTTAGGAGAAAATGTCTTCAATTATACCAGATCATGTTTTTCAACTACCAAAGAGTAAAAGTGTTAAGTGACGTTAATGTAAGTAGAATTACAGCAGAGATCTGACTGTAATTTCACAGCATGAAACTGTGGTTCCCTCCCCAGATACTTTTGTCTCCTACTGGAGAGTCTTAAACAGTCCAGTACACATTTAATAAGGCATGGAAATTTAGTGGGTGTAGCGTTACGTAAGCATGCACTCCTTGGAGTATGGGGTCAAACCCAGGCTGCAATTAGCTCTGTATGACCTTTGGAAAAGAACTAATATCTGAGTTTTGTCCTTTGTTAAGAAAAGTTAGTTGTTGAAAATAAAGGTGGCATTAATACCAGTGTGAATTTTATTGGCCTGCTCTGAAAAATGCAAATGAGACAGTCTGGAAAATGTTTAATATTGTGTCTGAAAGCCTTGAATAAATTTGAGCTATTATTATTACTATTAAGGGCCAACTCACAGTTCTAAAAAAATGATCACTAGTAACAAAATAATATATAAAAGATTCAAGTTATAAACAGAGTACTGAAACACGTGGTCATTTTCATTAAGAAGACTGAAGACTGGTCCTACGTTTGACTCATAAGTGCCTCGGCCTTCGTGTCCGGGACTCGTTAGCCTGTGCAAGGCCTCCCTAGAACACTTCCAGGGGGTTACATTCAGAATCAGAGCATCTTTGTGGAACAGTGTTAAAAAAGAAAAGTATATATAGTCAACAGCAATCAATAATGGTAGCTTTTCAACTACGCACTCATTCATTTTTAAATTAAAACATTTTTAATTCTAAGAAAACTCAGTACAATTTAAAACAGCACGCAGTGGTTTAATGAAGACCCATGTCAAATAGCACAGTTGACTCATCTGAATTTCTGTGGCACATGTGATTTTTTTGTTTAATTTAGGTTGGAGAGCACACTTCAAATTTCCCTGACTCCGATGTGTGCACTCAGAACATGGGGTGGCTAACAAGACATCCTCAGACTTTGGAGACTGCTTTCTAGGACGATATGAGTAAACACCGCAGCCCAAGACGCAGGGGTTACCCACTGGGCTATGGAGTGGAGGGGCATTTGCAAATGTCCTGGAGACCATCCAGTGTATTTCTAGTAATGTCCATCTAGGCTAAAGGTGACACAATAGTTACACTTTGTGAAGGATGCACTTGCTGCACAGGAATGACGTCTGTCATCTCTAGAGTCAAGAAGGCCCTGCTCCGCTCAGAAAAGGGTGGCTGACGCTGGTAGGGAGCTGTTCTAGCTAGTAGGCCTGCTTTTTATGAGAGCTGCCATGGCTCGGGGATACCTCACATCCTCATATCCAGCATATGTCACCTACTCTGGCATCTCATGCACACGGTCCTGTAGCAGAAGGGACAGTCACTGGCTCCCACGGAGTTCTGACCCTCTGCATCCTGCCTGGTCATGACTCATTAATCATCTTCTGGCTTAGGTGCCAATGTCTTCTAACTTCAGTTTAAACATTAGTCTTTACATTGCACCTTCTCAAACTAGTACACGGTTAAAAACCGAAACTGAAACCGAAACCAAACCCACCAAACTTTTCTAACCGAAAAGTGTTAGAAAAGCCTGGAGTTGGTATCAAAAGGAGTTGGCATCCATAATGCTCTGTGCTGACTGGCCTTCAGCAAGTCACCCTGCTTTCTGTCCTTCAGCATCTACACGTGAGCGGTGACTCCCTCATTCCCGTTGTGAAGTTGTTATGAAGATAAACACTCAGGTGACTGGACATACACTAAATGACAGCTCTTCAGTGACCCATACCACCTGGATCCCAAAGCCCTGCCGGAACAGTGGGCTGACCCTCTGTCTCCGACAGTTCCCAACATTGTTTTCTTATCCAAAAGCAATGCTCTTAGAGCAGAGGAAAAAAATAAGTACAAAGAAAGACCTTCCCTAAAATCACACATCCTGGTCACCTCACTGACACTTCGCCATATTTCATTTCAGCCGTCTGCTAGGTATGTCTTATGGTTTATTTTCAGAATACTTGAACACACGGAAGTAGGGAAAATATGTACACTGTTAATGCCATGGCCTGAGTCAATCAGTTCCACCTCGGCCACTTAAAAACTCCGACTGTTTTGGTTTAGTGTGCTCTGTCTCTACACTCTGCATTTCTCCTGTAACAAACATCACTCACCACTTTTACCACTTCTCAGAGTCATGTTCCTGGTGTAAGAGATATTCAGTCTTCTCCCACTGCTGAATGAAAAGGAGAGAATTGATCTAGAAAAAATTTAAAATACAACAACAAAATTACAAGTATCAAGCCCCTAAACATGTATGCTTTACAAAAGTGAGTGTAAACCACGGGGTCTTGGGTGGCAGCTCAGATGTGTGTTCTATTTTAAATTTAAGCTAGATACTCTCACTTGTATCTCAGAGATTTTTATTCCTGGTGGCACGGAGGACCCCATCGGGACTCAGTCTCTACCATTCGCTGTGCTCTGTGTCACTGGCTGGCTCTACGTGCTGAGCACACACACTCTGCTGGATACAGCCCAGCAGCTGTGGGACAACTAAACCGAAGCCATCTAGTATGAAGCCTGTAACTGTGGTACTTTACAAACCTAAAGACGCGGTTATATTCCTTAAGCTTCGATATAACGACCATGAACAAAGCTAAAATTTAAACATGTGAACACCAGAATCCTATAGGAAGCAGGAACATATAACAATCCTGGGGCTAAAGAGATGGGTGGCTTAATGGTTAACCACAGGAGTGGCTCTTCCAACTCCCAAATAGGTGGAGGTTTACAACCATCCAGTCCTGGGTATATGATGCCCTCTTCTGGCCTCCATGGGACTGCATGCATATAAAGCACAGACTTAGATGCAGGCAAAACACTCATACACATAAAATAAACCAAAATATAGTTCTAATAATAAAAATTAGTTTTAAGAGTTATGTTTACTCCAATATTCAGCATTATCCTGAGTAAGTACTGTGGGCGGGTTTGAGAGAGTGTTACTGTTTTATTAGTTTAGAGGGAGAGACCTTTCAGTGCACAGCTGACTGAAGCTGTAAGCCATCCTATGAGATAACTGTCAGGAGGAGGTTGGGAAACCATTGAAAGCATGTTAGAGAAGGAGCATATGTATGCAAACCATGACAACTCTTTCCACGGTACATCCTCTGACACCCTCAAAAGCCTAAACTTCCATTCAGACAGATATTCAACCACAGGATGGAAACACAGGAAGAAGAAACTCACAGGAGTCTGATTCTCCAGTGTTCCATCCTTAGACCAAGGGCACTGCCTTAGCTACAGCAGGTACGGTGAAGCAAGCCACGGGGGCAGTGAATGTACATGGCCAGCAGGGGTCAGCACGAGATACAGAAAGAACTAGTGTTTGCTTAGAGACCCATTTCTGCATTGTTAGAGCATTCGTGGAGCTCAAGTAATGAGCTCAATAGTGCTTATGTGTGCATTAGTGATATATGCATGTGTGATATATGCTCTTATGCTTATGTGTGCATTAGTGATATATGCTCTTATGCTTAGGTGTGCATTAGTGATATATGCATGTGTGATATATGCTCTTATGTTTATGTGTGCACGGGAAGAAAGGAGTGCTCTGTACCTTGAGTGTGGAGTTTAAAAGTGGTGGTCATTTCTTTCTCTTTGAGGATGAGCCCCAAAGCTGCCTGGCACACAGACTCCTTGGCTAGGGTGCTGTGAGTGGGCAGCAGGTCCTTGTGGTGTTGAGGGATGAAGTCAGTGTGCACATTCCCAGCTTCAAACTCTGGGTGGCCGGAGAGCCGGAGCAGGAAGTCCACATTGGTGCGCAAGCCGACAATCTAGGAAGAGAAGCAACCCCAGGTCCTCGCTGAGCATAGAGAACAACAGATTCAGCAAAGCGTCTGCTCTATGACGTACTAAGGTCACGTACAGAAAGGCCACACTCACCATCACTGGATTTATCACTGCATATCTGGACCTATACTTCAAAATGCAGCTTAACAAGAGAAATAGCATATAGGACATGGTACAGCAAGGAGTGGTGTTTAATTGGCTTACGTTAGGAAAACGGTGAAAATTAAAAAAACAGACATGAAATTTATTTTGCAAGAGACCAAAGATTTTCATTTAGAACATTCCACAAAATAGGATCCTGCAAAGGCAGGCAGGCAGGATTACAATATTGGAGAGGGAACAGGAATAAAACAGTCTGAGAGGAACCTCATTCTAACACTGAAATCCAATAAATCCAATGTTTAGACATGGTTATAAAAATTAAAAAAAAAAAAGGAGCAACACCATCTGTAATTCTGCCCTAAATAAATTAAAGAAAGAAAGAACTAAAGATGGAGGTAACTACGGCTTTGGGCTCATGCGTTCACTCACCCAACTACCCCTCCTTATTTCGTTCCCTGAGCAGCTGTAGGTGACAGGCTCTGACACAGGCTCTGGGGACAGTGAGGCAAAACAGATGTGACCCCTGCCTTCAAAGGGCCCTGACAGAGGCTGAGGCTGGCCGAGGTGACAGAGACGTCAGAGTGTCCTGTTCTGCATGGAGCACTGAACCCTGAGGAAGCTGACCAAGGACAGTCAGCACACAGTGTGGGGCGAGGATGCGCTAAAGGGGAGACAAGTGCACTTCTCCACACGGGTCCACTGAAGGGACAGCGAGTGTGACCACAGTAATAGGAGCCATAGAAATCACAGCTTTTACACGGACTAATCACACATGATAATTTTAAACTCATGTGTTATAAATCCTTCCATGAAGTGAAATTAATGTGGATGGGACTTATGCACCACAAAAATTAATGTGATAGAAAAAAAAATAACCCAAACAACAACAACAAACAAAAAAACCTACCTCTGACCAATGGATGCAAATGGAGATCAAATTTTTTTAAGGAAAACTGATCAGACTCAATCCTATAGTTGGCTTTATTTATACATGACTAGGATTTCACTGGAATGCAGTAGGGATATTAGTGGTTTTGTTTCTACAATCCTTTGTTTTCCAACTGAAATAAAGAAGAGCTCAAAGCCGTACACACTGATGCTTGGGGAACTGCCCCGGGAAGAACTGCTTGTGTCTGACACATAGGCACGTAGGGATGAGGTGCTAACATCAGGCATCTGGGCTCAGCTCACTCACGTTGTACTGATGAAGGCTGTACCTCAGTTTCGACAGGGCTGCCTGGCGATCTGAGGCCCACACAACGAGCTTTGCAATCATGGGGTCGTAATGCACCGAGACTTCGTCTCCTGGAATCGAGAGACACTGTAAGTTGTCAGTGCCAGATCTCTGAGGACTGATGCTTCCTGTCACCTCATGCCCAGGACTCCCCTGGGCAGGTGCCCTTGGCGCAGTTTTATTTTCAAGGAAAACTTGACTCAGAGGAATTTAAAGATTTGTCCCAAATCTAACAAGGATTAGTCACTGAGAGTACCAGACTCTCTCGTGTGACACATATTATTCAGTGACACACGGGTAGGCTTTCTTCAGCCTTTTTTCCTTTCTCTCTTTGGCAGTCAAGGCAAAGTACTACCCTCTCTTATTAAACTTATTTCCACTCGGAGCTTCCAAGCCTTCAATCCCCTGGGCCCACATACACCAACCCACCCAACCCACAAAGTAATTAGATAAATAAGATGCTAAACAAGAACACGCAGTGATAATGTAGTTAAATCTGGGTATGGTGGTGAGATCTATAGTTTTAACTCATTGGCAGGCGGAGACAGGAGACTTATTTGAGCACTGGAGATTAAGTCCAGTCTGGGCAAAACAATGTTACCTTGCCGGACTCCAGTTTCAATCCTCGTAGACATGTCTGCTGGAGGGGTAGAGAGGTGAACCAATGGCCCGGCCCCTGGCATGAAGTTATTGTCAGGGTCTTCTGCATAGATTCTAGCCTCAAAGGCATGGCCCTGCAGAGGGATTTCTTCCTGGCTCAAAGGAATCTTCTCTCCTGCTGCAATCTGGTGAGAAAAACAGCGCTTCTTATGAAAGTGCATGTTAAACGTTGGTGAACAGACCTACAGGTCAATGGTCTCGCTTACACCCCAGACACGCGGATCTGTAAAGCAGTCAAATAAAAATGGTGGCTGTCCATACCCTTAAGCCCTAGGTAAGACAGACATAGATCAGACAGAAGAGTCAAGCTTGGGGATAATCTATCAATTATCATGGGTGCTAGAGTTTGAAGTGGAGAAAGCCTATTTGATGGATAATTTCTAAAAACTGGTATTTAATACCATGAAAACCTAAGTATCTTACTGGTAAGACTGTTTTCATTTGCGACACAATAGTCAGTTCCCAGTCATCTTTATATGCTCACTTGGTGTTCAGATTACATTCACACCCATGGAAAAGGTTGTGAGCGGCCCACTACGCCATCCTCTCACCAAGTCTGTGACAGAGGAAGGCAGGAAGAAGAAGAAGAACTAGAGGTCTGTGTGACCCCAGGTCACAAGCTGTAGAACTGGTCATTCACGGTTACTAAATACTTGTTATCTGGGCTCGTATATGCCAATTCAATACATTTCATTCATTAATAAGTATGACTTGGAATAGCTAATGGAGACTATGTGGCCACTTCCTCCTTCTTAACAAGCTTTTTCCCAAGATAAAACACACACACACACACAACAGGAAAGTAACATAGACACAAGAGAAAAGACTAGAGGTAATATGACTCTGAGCTGTAAGCACACAGCACACAGCAGAGATAAGGTCGTCCCTCAGAACCTGCTATCAGGACAGGTCAGGAACCATAGTACAGAACCAGAGTAGAAAGAACTAAATTCAATGTGTTTATGGTGTTTCAGTCCACAGCCCTTGTCTATCCTGCCTGGGCTCAGTTTGTCTCTACACTCACCCTGAGCAGGGAATTTCTCAAGCTTCTGTTTTCAGAGCCTGGCCATAGAAAGCACTGTGGAAGTGTGCCCAGTATCCTTTCCTTCCTATGTTTCAAAATGAAACTTTTTGATATACTAATAGAGTTCTAATTGTCTCTAATGCAAAAGAAAAAAGTGTTGGCCATGTATCTCATGGTTTAGGACATCATCTTATTTCTTATCACACAGACCATTTTCAAACTGGCTTATCTTTATTGGATTTTTTTTCCTGAGACTGGCTTCCATCCAAGTCCAAGAGAGACTGGTCCTAACTCCACCCTTCTGATGGGAATTCTGTACCACCATCACCCTTAGACAGACACCAAGTATCTGAAAGCCTTTGCTTCACTGATAGCCAGGGTGTGGTGTGCACAGCTTTAATCCATCACTCAGCGTCTCTGTGAGTTAGAGGACACACTGGCATACAAAGGGAGTTCCGGGAGAGCCATGTGATCAGAACAAGATACAGTGATACAGCTCACTCACCTGCAGCCCAGGGCCCAAGGGGAGGAGAAGGTAATTGACAAATTAGGACTCTGTGTTCTTAAAGTGCCAATAACATTGCAGCATCAGATGCATTATTTAAAAAAAAAAAAAAAAATCTATTACCGTGTCCCCATCACAACCACACAACTGAGTCCCACCCAAAGCAGCATGAACGGAGTCTGGAATGTCATGTGTTCTCAACACCGATCTTATTTCTGGTAGTGCTGGGGCTGCACCAGGGACCACCCATGCTAGGCAGGTACCCCAACACTAAGCTGCATCCACGGCCCAGGACCGACGTCTACCAGGAAAACCTTCTCACCCTGAGCTGCCACTCCACCAAGTCAGTCCCCGTGATCATCTCAGTGACGGGATGTTCCACTTGTAGCCTTGTGTTCATCTCCATGAAATAAAAATTGTGGTTTGAGTCCATAATGAATTCCACGGTTCCTGAAAGATAAAATACAGTGTCACACTTCAGTGGCATATAATCAACAGCAAGTCAGGATTCTCTAGGACAGGAACTAGAAAGACAGCTCAGAAGCTAAAAGCACTACCCCACCCCACCCCTGACTGGTTCAGTTCCCAGCACCTACATGGTGACTAATGGACATCTGATGTCCTCTTCTGGCTTCACAGATATGCTACATAAGCATATATGCAGGCAAAACATGCACACACAGAGAAAGATACAAATACAATTTAAAAAACATCTTTATAAAATACTTTCTATGATGCAATACATTGGCTTAACTACCACAGTTATGGCTTATATACCATTGGCTTATACATACTTCATTTATGGTACATAATTTACATTTTTGTTTATAAAATACTTTCTATGACACAGCACATTGATTTAATTGCTGCGGACTTCATTGACGGTATATAATTTGCATTTCATGAAGAAAACACCATTATTTTTCAGCAGCAAATGAGTCTCAGTTTAGATTGGAGAACTATATGAAATGTAGCAAAGGGAAATGTTCTGGAATCCTGAGCAAATGCTACACCCAAATTATACCCCAGTGGTACCTGCTGCAGTACTGGGAACATGTGTGGACTGAGAGGTACTGTCCCAGCATACTACCCCAGAGCCTCACACATGATGCCCCACCTCACTTGAACTCTGGACAAAGACCTAACTTTCTTCCCCTTTGGTTAAGAACACTGAAAGGCTTTCTAGCTGTTTACTATCCAAGTCATATGCTGATACCAAGTCTATTGGTCAGTAGTCTATTAAGAGCGGCAATACTTCTCCAAGCGCTTGGGATGGATCCCAGACCTGAGTGTAGGCAAATGTCCTTTAGGTTTATCAGACTTACTTTTACACAATAATTATTTTAGGTATAGGTGAGCTGATTTTTTCAAATGACTACAACCATTATACCAGCCTTGTAAGAGATGTGTGTCTATATGAAGGAATAATCATAAAATACAAAGATGAGAGTAGAATGAATTCTTAGTTCATTTACTTTGATTGATTGCTAGTTGATTTAACAAACAGTTAAAAATAACAGAAATGATTATTGGTTATGATTAGGTATGTCCTCATATGTGTGCTTATGTAGTAATATTGCATGACAACAATACCAGGAGGGACAGAGGGAGATGTTAGAGATGTCTGTTATTATAAAGCACCTGTGCTTATGCTATGATATGGTAAGACTTTTTAAAAGTTTTAAAGTTTTATGTATTTATTGGGTACGTCTGTGCACGGAGACACATACATGACATGCATGCACACACATGGAGGATGACTTTTAGGGGTCAGTTCTCTCCTTCCACTGTGGATTCTGGGGATGAGCTCAGATGGTCAGGCTAGAATGACAAGTGCATCTGACTGGCCCAAGCCTGTCCTCTGAAAGTGGACTAGGATTCATTTGAATGCATACTGAGAGTCTTGGGCTACTACCTGATAATGTTAGGGGAAAGGGGAGAATCCTGTAAGTGCTCAATAAAAAACATGAAAGTAACAGAAACTGAGCAGAGAAAAAACATGGAAGGAAGAAAACAAGTAAAGGACAAGAACAAGAATGAAGAACAAAGGGAGCAGATGGTAAACAGCTACGAGCATGGCAGACATTATCTGAATGGTAGCAGCAATCACTGTAAATTCCAATAGTCCTATACCAATAAAAGACAGAAACTGAGTAAAACTTTAAAAAAGACCCAACTGTATACTGTCTACAAGAAACCCCTCTTTAATTTAAAAACTTAACTGACTTAAAGAAAAAGTATAGAAGAAAGGCACTTCACCTAAACACCAAAGGAAGCAGGAGTAGCTATGTGAGACAACTCACATTCCAGAGCAAGGAACATTATCATAGATGAGTAATAATATAAAGACGATAATATAAAGATGGTAAAGGGGTCAGTCCTGCAAAACCACCTAGCAATATCAGAATATGTGTGGCAAAACCTGAGAACAAGGAGAATAGATGAATTCATCATAGGAGTTGAAAAATGTCAATATTCTATCAGATTAGCGATTCAGCAGGCAGATAATTAGCAAGGACATATTCTTAAAGTGAACTGCACCATCAAACAACTAGGTAAATTGTTACCTATGGACTACACGGTAGAATACAGATGACTCCTTACTAATGAGAAACAGAAATGAGATTAGAAATATATAATCAGCCACTTCTCTAGGGAATAGAATCAAAACAACCAGGAAGCAGATGTTCTTGAATTTGTGACTATGGGAAAGAGATGAATTTAGCTTCGAACAGATACTTGACAAAGCCCAGAAGTTTGGAGAGCAAAGGTGTTGGGAGCCAACTCCCAGCACAAAGCAGCTATCATCTTTGTAGCCATCTCAGGCCATATGTTTGCAGGTTGATACTTTTCCACCCTGACAAGAGACTTGTTTTTCTAGCATGATATTTTTGCAAGCAGCCTACGTCAGCTGAGCACACTCTGATAAACATCTTGTTTTTCCTCAGACATATCCTGGACTTGTTGTTTAGTGTCCCCAGCTGCAGGCACTCATAGTAAAGTGTCTCCAGCTGCACTCCCCTGCTTGTGCTTATATACCCATAATTGCCTTTCAATAAACGAGACTTGATCAGACAACTGTCTTGTCTCCATTCTTCACGTCCCTTTTCCCTCTATCCCCACTCTCTCCCTTGTAGACCCCATTGACTGACCCATGGGCCAGGTCACAAAGACTGAGAAGAGAGCTTTTGGCAAATGGCCCACAGTGTATCTGAGGTAGGGTAAAGGTGAAATTTGAAGGCCAGACCAAGAAAGCAGTTAGCACAGGCCTCAGCACCGGGGAAGGGCAGTCTACACACAGTTAAGACCTAGAATCTTGCAAGACATGAAAATTCTTCAGTACAACATCTTTAGGGCTATCTTGAGAATATCTTGTCTGAGTTTACTGGGTTGAGAGTCAAAGGCCCTAACATTGTTCTGTATCAGGAACCCACAGCAAAGGTTATGGACATGCAGTGGGCATTGGCCTTCAGAGCTAGTTTGAGAATGGGGGAAGATTCTGAAGCAAAAGGGCTGAGAGCTCTGTGCTGGGGAGGAAAACTGGTCCAGGACGGTAAAGGAACAAAGGTTGGGAAAAAGGCACATGATTGCATGACAAAACTTGAGAGCTACATTTTGGAATACCAGAGAGGAGTATGAGCTCCAGTGTAATCCAGCACAGCCCCCAGTCTCCCTCAAGTGTGGGTGACTGACCCAATACCATCAGAGCATGCTCTGCTCCCACTCCATCTGTACGAATTAGTTTTCTGTTGCTGTGATAAAGCACCATGACCAAAGCAACTCACAGAAGACCTTATCTGGGCTTACAGTGCCGGGGGGTGTCAGGTGGCAAATGTGGCGGCTGGAGCAGGAGGTCGAGGGCTCACATCTGGAACCACAGTGCAGAACAGAGAGAGCACATGGCATGGCCCGAGGCTTAGAGACGTGAAAGCCTGCCTTCTGTGATATATTTCCTAAACCTACCCAAACAGCACCACCAACTGGGGTCCTAGTAATCAAACATTGAGCCTGTGGGGGACATTCTCATTCAAACCACCACACTACCTACCCACGATTATATATTACAATATACAAATTATATTAAATATAAACAAAGACATGCTTATGTAGTATATAAATACACATTTAAAGTATTCTCTTGCTGGGCTTTACTCTTGTATGGTTATTAAGGACCCCATGTCTATCACTCGTGAAATCCAGGCTCTGAGGATTAGCTATACTGCAGTCTGGATTTTCTCATCAGTTACTGTCATAGCCCTGACCCCAACTGCAACTCCAGCTCATGAGGTTTCCACTCCTGCACTGCTACTCCTGGGAAATGCCTAAACCACCACTTCAGAGAACACTGTGTCCTGGGTGATAACATTCTAGTGCTTTTGATGCTGCCAGCAACCCCAGGCCACAGGCAGGCTAGAGCCCAAGCAGGTCCAAATTCTGCTTACTTATTTCTCTTTTTAACATGTAATTTTCTCTCTAAAGTCTTTTATTGGATCCTTTCTCCTTATTTTCCTTGCTAAGGATAACACACATCTGGTGCTTACAGTTTTTATATTTAATTTGGTCTCTCTCTTTTTTCTCTGTTTTCATTTAGCACTTCTAAAATTTTATTTTCTAGCCTTGTACACCTTTAATCCCAGGACCTGGGAGGCAAAGGCACGTAAATCTCTTTCAGCTGGGAGTTAGCCTGGGCTACATGGTGAGACCATGTCTCAAAACCAAAGGTTTTTTCCTACGTTTTTCATTCTCTTAAAAATATTTTGTTTTATTAATTTTTTTACCACTAAAATTTCTTTTTTATTGGTCTCTATCTTTTTTATTAATTAGTTTATTTATTCACTTTATATCCCTATTGCAGCCCCCTCTTTCCTTTCTTACCAGTCCCACCCTCCCACCCCCATTCTCCATCCCCTTTTTCTCAGAGCCTTACCCCTACCCCCACCCCCGTACCAATCTGCCAGGGCATATCAAGTCTTATCAGGACTAAGAACACCCTCTCACTGAGGCCAGACCAGGTAGACTCAATATAAAACTGGATACACTAAATCTAATAGATGAGAAAGTGGAGTATAGCCTTGAATATATTGGCATAATGAGTCAACTTCCTGAACAGAACACCAATGGCTCAGGCTTTAAGGTCAACAATCAATAAATAGGACCTCATGAAACTGAAAAGCTTCTATAAGGCAAAGGACACTGTCAATAGGACAAAACAGCCTACAGATTGGGAAGGATCTTCAACAATCCTACATCTGACAGAGGGTTAATACCTAAAATATATAAAGAACTCAAGAAAGTAAACACCAACAATCCAAATAACCTGCTTTATTATTCTCATGTTTATCAACTAATACCCTTTTATTTCATTTCACATTATCCTTGTGCCCCTCTCTTCTGTTATTCGTATTGTGTTAGTAAAAGCTCTCAGTTATTGCAGCACTTCTGTATCTGGTTAATATGTCATTGCTATCACTGCTGTTTTCTTCTTTCTCTATCATGTTGGAGCTAGAGCCTGGGGCTGTAATCATGTTGAGTGGATGTTATGGCATAGAGCTACCCCAACTCAGTCTCCAATAGAGAAAAATAAAAGTTAAAAAATTAAAAAAAAAAAAAAAAACAGTTCCCTGAAAAGATCAATAAAATCAACAGCATTTTCCCAGGCTGAGGGAAAGAGAGAATAGAAATGACAGTGTCGGAATGAAGTAAGAACATCAGCACGGGTCTCAGAGACAGTTAAAGGGGAATGTTGTCCTTTCCCTGTTGGTGCTGGGTATAGAGCTCAGAGCCTTCAGTGTAGGAGGCACATGCTTTCCCACTGACCTGCACAGCCAGACCTGAAGGAATATGACCAATAACTCTATACTCATGAACTCAGTATTCTAGATCAAACAGACCAATTCCTCAAAAGGCCCAAGAAACCGACAATCTGAACAATCTCTCTCTGTCTCTCTGTGTCTGTCTGTCTGTCTGTCTCTCCACACACACACACACCACACACACACACACACACACACCAATCAGGGGACAAGCGAGATGGCCTAGTGGTGAATAGCACTGGCTGCTCTTGCATAGGAACCCCAGGTGGATCCCCACATCCATATAGCAGATCACAGCCATCTGTAACCCCAGTTCCCAGGATCAACATGCTTTTCTGGCCTCTGTGACACTAGGCACACACATAGTGAGCGCACATACATTCAGGCAAACTACCCATATACATAAAGATAAATCTTTAAGGAATGCAAAACACAACTGAATCAACTGTTGAGTTAACAATTCAGGAGAAGAGCAAAGTTGAAGGAATGACAAAACTTAGCTTGAAGACTTTCTGCAAGGGCTACAGTTAAACAGAGAGTGTATGGTATTGCTAAATGAACAGATGAGAACCAATGGACCAGAAAAACAAGGCTAGACACAGTCATGAAAATATATAACCTATGGCAAAGGGTCACAGGCAATACAGTGGCACAATGCCTTTCTATATTGTTGAGTTGGCTATTTGGGGCCCTTTGTGTCTTAATATAAACTTTAGAATCAACTTAGTGATATTCACAAAATAACTTGCTGGGATAATGGTACTGGAACAAAACTATTCAGAAGAAAAACAAGGAATCTAAACACAGATTTTATATTCTTTACAAGCATATAAACCCAAAACAGATAATATGTCTAAACATGAACTTCGATGCTACAGTCCTAGAAAATAACATGCAACAATATCTAGATAAATTCGGGTCTAGTAATGACATTTGCATGCCCCAAAGGCACAGTCAATGGAAGAACTGACAGGTAAGACTTAGTCAAACTTGGAAACGTCCACTCCCCACAGGACATGCATAAAGTGAGAGGGCACCCTGCAGATTGAGTACTTATAAAAGAAACATAAAAAAGACAAAACACAGTAAAAAAAAAATACTGAAAACTAGATGAAAGACTGACACTTTATAAAAGTAGTCATATAGATGACAAATAAAGATTTATAACTTGGAATATAACTCATCAAGGAAGTAAATATTAAAACATTGAGGACTGAGATGAAGTTCACTGGTGTAGCACCTGCCTAGCATGATCAAGACTCTGCAGTCTGTCCCCAGCAAGCAAGATGAATGAAAGAATGAATGAATAAAACAATGAGATACCAAATGGTTAAAAGTTCAAAGTACTGATTTCTAAAAAAAGCAACTTGGAGAAAGGGTTTATTAATTCATCTTACACCTTCTAGGCCATCACTGAGAGAAGCCAGGGCAGGAGCTCAAGGCAGGAACTCAGAGGCAGGAAATGAAACAGCCCTACTTATCGGCTCCCTTTCTCATGGCCTGCTTGCTTGCTCTGGGATGGCACCACCCACATTGGACTGGGCCCTCCTGCATCCACCATTAATCAAGAAAATACTCCATAGACATGCCCTCTGGCCAATCTGATGGAGGCAATTCCTCAACTGGGGCCCCCTTTTCGAATGACTCTAGTTTGTGTCATGTTGACAAAAACTGACCAGACAATGCCAAAAACTGCAGGAGATTTTGGAAGACAGCAGTTTCTGCCAAAATAAATATATTTATAGCATGCTATAACTATTACAATCCTTTGTGTTTATACGAATGAAACGAAAATTTATATCCACACAGAATTCTGTGTATGAATGTTTATAGTAATTTTATCTGTAATTGCCAAAAGTTGGAAGTAACCAAGCTTATCAATGGATAAGTTATAGTCATGGCATATTATTTAGAACAATAAGAAATAAATATTAAATTGTGAGTTGACATGGAGGAAAGTTAAATATACAGTACTAAGGAGAAGGGGCCAGTCTGGAAAGGCTTCACATGGTATAAATTCTTGCAACGGTACACGAAGACAGCATAAAGAGTGACGGCTGCCAGTATTTAATGCCAGAGAAGGGATGCACAGAGAGAGCAAAGAGGATATTTATGTCAGTGAGACTATTCTGTGAGATACTATTAATGCAGGAAGAGGCACGTATCATTACACATTTCTCAAAACTGACAGGCTATACAACACTAGGGACTAGACTGGATAACATGGACTAGGGCAGGTGTGAACCACGTAAGTTCATACAAGGTATGACTCTTGTCCAGGGATGCTAACACGGCTAGAGGCTGGGGTGGGGCAGGCTAGGTAGAAATACAACTTTGGCTTTTTGTTCAGGTTTGCTGTGATCTAAAAACTGCTCTTAAAGACTTTCATCATACCTCCATGATGAAACTCTTGACCAGGCATATGTGAGGCCCTAGCTTCAACTCTGAGCTCAAAAGAAAACCTATTTTTCATCTTATCTTGAAATAGAATAGGAAGTATCAAAATTTCACATATCTGATTAAGCTAAGCCCTGATAAGGAAAATGTTTATTTCTTAAAAGTACACTTCTTACTGTAGATATGGTTAAAACATCAAAGGAAGTATGGTTTATGTCCTTCTAATCTCCTGAAACAAACACAGCTTTTACAAGGAAGTTTTAACATACCTGCTCCCACGTACTTGACAGCCTTTGCGGCTCTGACTGCAGCCTCTCCCAGCCTTCTTCTTACTTCAGGATTAATACCAGGCTACAGGAAGATATTCAAGATAATTTCTATTAGTACTTGGTCTCACAATACATTTCCACCAGAATGCAAAAACAATTAAAATATACATTAGATATAGTATATAGTAGCTGCATTCAAAAGAAAATATACCAATTTGTCTGTCAATATCCAAAGTTGAATACTTCCGCTAGTAATGTTTATGAACTACAGCTATTCCTCAGTATAATTACATGTCTTTATACTTTGTATTTTCATACCAACCTCTATATCTATATAAAAGATAACAAGTATAGAGCTGGAGAGATGGGTCAGCACTGGATTCCCAGCACCCACATCAGGCAGCTCACAACCTGCTTCTGCAGGTACTGTTTAAAGCAGTGCTGTACACACAGGCATTTAAATAATCACTGCTTAAAAATTAAGCTTTACTGACGTTCAAATATCTAATATATTTATCTATTTATCTAATTTATTTATTTATCTAATTATATATATCTATTTCAAATATTTAATATATTCTGCAACAAAATATTCTATTTTGAATAGTATAAGAACAAACTGGTTAACTAGGAACCTCAGACTCCTGATGTTTCAGAAATACAGACAACCAATGGCCATTGTAAGCCCCAAAGGAACATAAACCCAAATACAGGTAGCCCTGGCTTTGACCCTTCTTGCAACCTGAACCAACAGAGGGATGGGAACACACTAAGGGGCAGATGTCAAACAGTGATTACAGTTCCTCCACAATATAACTCTTGGGTACGAAGATGACTAAAATAGTTCAGGAACACGCTGAAACAGTAGTTAAAACAAGAGTCTTCTCTATGAAGAAGATGTCCAACTAACTGGACAATTCCATTTCAATTATGTAATTAATTCTAGTTTACTACTGCTTAGATTGTGTGCTCTAACCTCCCTGTCCAGCTGATAACTCTTAGTCTGATACTTGCACCAAGACAGACCTTGCTGGACTCTGTCCAGAAGGAACACGACTCAGCTGTGTCTGGTCCCAGATCAATACTCTACTCTCCACCCCCGAATCCCCACCCTGGATCCTCGGCTCTGCACTAAAGTGTTATCACTAAATTACTATTTGGATGCTAGGGATGGGAGACGTGAGCTTTACAGATCAATCGTGAAAATGAAATTGAACAAGGCATACATTCAAGAGAACCTCAGAAAAGTCCTTTTAGCTTCCTTACCGCTGGGGCCTCCTCAATGATCTTCTGATGTCGCCTCTGCACACTACAGTCTCTTTCAAACAAGTACACTGCATTGCCATGGTGATCACCAAACACCTGGACTTCCACATGCCTATTTCAAAAAGAAACGTGTTAATATACTTCACTAAACATTGAGAGATCTCCCATTTTTCAACCCAAAAAGTTGGCCAAAATGACCAAGATTCCTCCATTTTCTTTGAGAAACATGTTATCTGGACTCTACGTTGAGGTTACAACCTAGGAACATGGGTACAATCTTGTAAAATCTGAGTTAAAAGATTCCTGTTTATATGATAAATACTACAGAAAATAAATTTATGTATCTGAAATGACTGGTAGGTAAGAAGATTGAAAATATAGGAGACCCAAAATAGAAGTTAGTCACAAAATAAAAAAATATCAAAGACTGATTAGTTTGTTACAAAAATTAATTATAAACTATAGCTCATAAGAAGGTACATAATAACTGACTTAAAAACAAACAAAAAATTTTATAGTTAAAATTTAAAAACAATGGATAATTGAAATCAAAATGTCTCATCTATAAAGGAGCTAAGACATATATCAAATAATTAAAAATAAACATAGATCAGTAGTATTTTAAGAGTATGCTAATATTAAATCATGAAAAAAAAACACAAAAGGCATTTTAATATTGAGTAAACAAAAAAAAAAAGCTAGTAGAATTCTGATAAGTCATGCTGAGAGCAGACATATGTAATGCCTAGAAAAATGAGACTCACACACTACTTGGTCCTTGGTCACTACCCAGGGCTGATGAACTCACGGGTCCTGGAGAAGAACCTACACACATGCGCCACTTTACTAAACCAGCATAATCCCTAACAGCAATAGAAACATCTGGCTGTACACACACAGATAGTGGAGTCCTCACCCCTCCTCAAGGAAACTTCTCTTTGCAACAGATGGACACTGCAGAAAACTAGAACCAATCAAACACCGACCAATCAATGCATCTACAAATCACACCTACTCCAACAGCCCGGGGAACACTGTAAAAGAGGGATGGAAAGATCCTAAGAGCCAGAGGGTCAGGGACTGTGCCCTGAGTCTGCATCTCTTAGTAATGTCAGAGTTTACATCCACAAAGTCTCAACAACATGGCTGCCTAGACATGAGCTGAACAAGGACAACAACAGATATGCCAAAGTGGATGGCATGGCAGAAAGGACAGAAGGCTTCAACCTTACACAAAGAACTATAGGCAAGTAAAGAGCATTGAGAAAAGAAGAA
Organism: Mastomys natalensis; assembly: GCA_021653895.1. Lineage (NCBI taxonomy): Eukaryota > Metazoa > Chordata > Mammalia > Rodentia > Muridae > Mastomys > Mastomys natalensis. The sequence continues at coordinate 405,123 of JAJTUV010000805.1, forward strand.
ATAGTCTTCCCCAAGGACAGGCACATAAATTGCTTATCCAATGCCAGATGGTCAGCTCTGAGAAGATACATGTAAGTAACATTGTACAGACTGAGAAGGTTATATTTAGGTATATGTATATACATATATGCATGCAATAACAATTAATGAAAAAAGAGGCCATGAATTTGAAAGACAATAAGGCAGGGTATGTAGGAGGGTTTTGAGGGAAGAAAAGGAATAGCAAAGATTATAATTTCAAAAATTAAAAATAAATAAATCATAAAAAGAGAGACTATTGTCACTGTTTGTGGATCATGGTTGCTGGGGCTCAATTCACGACCAACTGGCCCTGCTGCCCTGGGCCTTTGACAGCTCATCTAGGTGAGAGGGCATGGCAGAGCCAAATATACCTCATAGCTAAGAAAGGAAAACAGGCGTAGGCCCCATTGTCTCTTCCAAGGGTACATCGTCCTGGACTGGAGTATCTCAGACCAGGCTTCTCTTCCTCCAGTGAATGTCAAGTTGGAGACTAAACCTTCACTCAAATACGAGCATCTCAGATCTAAACTAGCAGCCTCCCGCTCCCCTGGATTCTCGGTCTCCCATGTTAAAACTCACGTGCACAGGAGTAGGTATCTAGTTACTTATCCCGAGAGCTGTGCAACCGTCCCTCTAAGGTCTTGTTGAGATCGTCACTAATTTTGGAAAATCCTTGACTATAACTACTTCAAATTACTTTTTCTTCCTTTTTTATCTTCTCATGCTTTCCAAGTAACAAAGAATACCTTTAAAATGGTTCCATTGGGAGTTTTATGTCATTTTCTCCTGACATTTTTGCCTAGGGAGTATCCACTGGCACATGACCAGACCGGTAATTCTTTCCTTTGCTGCCCATGTTCGCCTCTACCACAGTGTTTTCCTTCCCAGAAGTTTCTTTTTATTCTTTTTCCATGACTCTGTTTCTCATTCCCATTTGTTCACTGTGTTTTCTGTTGGTTGGGTCAAAGCCTGTAATGAATTAGTAAGTTACTTTAAAGTTCCTATCTGGTAGTGCTTAAATTTGGTCACGGCTGGTTGGGGCGCTTACTTTGTTTCTTCAGGATCTGCTTTTCTGGCCTTGTAATTTTTTTGTTGTTGTTGTTGTTTTGCTTTTGTTTCTTGGGTTTTTTTTTTTTTTTTTTTTTTCATCAGAAAATAGAACATGGTGTACCAGGTGATAGACCTGAGCTCTCAGGTTAGCCCGTGAGCGATGGAGATGGTGGTCAGCGTTGCACACGCCACAGATTCAGTTTCCTCTTGTATTGTCATTTCACGTTTGTTGTTTCCTCCTGACTGATGTTGGGTTTCCCAAGCACTTCTCCAACTAAATCTGCATTACAGCCCCTTCAGGGTAGCACACCATCATCACATGGAGGTTGGAGACATAGTCTAGTCCATTCTGCCTACTATTACAAAATACCTTAGGCTGAGAAATTTATAAACAACATAAGTTTAATTCTTATAGCTCAGGAAGGTAAGAAGTACAAAATGGACATGAGATTCAGAGCGTGGCGAGAGCCCATCCTTCACACATGGTGCCTTGGCTGCTGTGTCTTCACGTGCCAGAAAGACAAGCAGATGGTTTCCCTGAAGCCCTTCTAGAAGGGCACTAATTCCACTCAGAAGGCAAAGGACTCATGTTCTAATACCTACAAAAGGCCCTAATTGCTTTAAAAAGCTTTCTTAGTTCCCAGGGTTGAACCCCAAGCCTTGCAAATGGCAGGCAAGTGTTCCATACTTAGCTCCATCCCAGGTCTTGTTGCCATGCTGGCTGCTTGATTTTTCACAGACGCACATTTCAACCATAGCTTGGTGACAGAAAGGTACTGTGACACTAACATTAAGTCAGTTATCCTGTGCCAGGGCTTCAGCTGTGGATTCAGAAGTGTTTTCCCTTGGCTGAAAGAGCAGACTGGACGGCACCTCTCACTGTATAAAACCTGAGCATGGTTTCCCAGGAGGATGTGCTTCTAAAAGAGAATAGACTGTTCTAGGCCTAGAATAAAATGCTTTCCCTCCCACTCATCCAAATTATGAGGTCATTTGGATTTTCCAAGAAAGTGGGTATGCCCATCCCGGGGGAGCTTCTCTTTCAGGCTGATTGACACTTAAGTCACTAGACACTTGTGGGAAATCCTATGAAGTCTTGGGGCTTCGGCCGTGGCTACCTCAGGTAAAGCGATCTCAACTGCAGCTTGTGTTCATAGGCAGGTCCACATTCCAGAGTGCTCTGTTTGTGCCTTCAACTCTCTGATGAGTCCAAATGTCACTCACTGTCTTCCATGTTGTTCAGGTTTTTTGTTTTGTTTTGTTTTTTCCTGCTTTCTTAGGTATCCAACCTCTTTACACAGCAGAGATGAAGTGTGTTTGTCAAGATAATTGCCTCTCTCATGTTGTCATTGCTCTATGGAAGGAAACACTGTTGTGGTGACTCCAAGGTATGAAGGGAACACATGGGCCCAAAGCACACACAGGAGCTGCCCTCTGACACTCAGAAGTAAGAAATACCTCTCTGTTGGAACTTAATATGTAAGGGAAGCTCAATACAGATGTGGGTTCTGCTGTGGTCTCTGAGGTCATCCAATGGCTATGGCTTCTGAGGTCATCCAATGGCTATGGCTTCTGAGGTCATCCAATGGCTCTCATCCTCTTCTTTCTCAGTATCCCTTCCTTGTGCTAATGAAGAGGTTCTAGAGCCCAGTGCATATATGCATCTGACCAGCGGCTCCAACTCAACCAATGTAAGTCTAGTTAGAAAAGACTGCTGGATAGTACAGGAATGCATATATATTGTCAAGGAATATAAAAACGGTGTATGTTTGTAAGCCATCTAGAATATGTGTTGAATATAATCTGTGGTATTTTCTCTCTAAAAATCATATATTTTGCAGATGCTTTCCTATCCCAGTCTCTTAGATAAACAATAATTTTGATCAGTTCTGCAAGCACTACTACAAGCTCACCAGAACTCTATTCCAGTAGGTAATTATTCAGCAGGTTATAAGAACACAGTGGTAATTATAATATTAAAGGATTTGGACTAGAAGTTACAGAACAGAAACACAAAGTTGATCAGGTTGGATGTGGTAGTGCCTGCCAGCACTGGGAGGCAGAGATGGGAGGGTCATCATGAGTTCAAGGTCTCTGCACAGTGTGTCCCAGGTCGGCATGGTGGCCAGGGCTACAGGATGAGGCCCTGTCTCCAATAATCACTGTTCCCTGTATCGAGCCACACACAGTGGGGCAGCAAGTGCTCCTTCAGTGCTCACGTAAGAGAACGCTGACTAGGATAACCCGTCTATTTTCTTCTGAAAGGTATTACAGAAAGAAACATCTAGAACTTTCTTCATGTCTGCCTTACTTCCACTAGTAGGCGGCATATATCATGCTTTCCTAATAATCAACCTGTTTTGAATTGAATTCTTTTTTTAACTATCAAACTGCAATTACATTTCAATTATTGTGTCAAGCACAGGTATAGTTCTACTATTTCTTTTTAAAGATATACTTACTTTTGTTTTATGTGTATGAGTGTTTTGCCTATGTGTATAATCATGTACCACATGCGTGCTGGTGCTTGGCCTACAGAAACTAGAAGAGGTCACTGGATCCTCTGTAACCTGAGTCACAGATGGCTGTGAGCTGCCATGTGGCTGCTGGGAGTTCAACCTGGGTCCTCTGCAGGAACATCAAGTCCTCTTCCCTGCTGAGCCATCTTTCCAGCCCCTAGTTCCACCTTTCATAAGGTGTAAATCAAAAGCAAAACTAACTCAGGCCCTCTCTAAAGAGAAGATAACATTAGAGAGATCCTGGGAGCTGAAGAGATGGCTCAGAGGTTAAGAGCACTGACTGCTCTTCCAGAGGTCCTGAGTTCAATTCCCAGCAACCACATGGTGGCTCACAACCACCTGTAATGGGATCTGATGCCCTCTTCTGGTGTGTCTGAAGAGAGTGACAGTGTACTCGCATACATAAAATAAATAAATAAATCTTAAAAAAAATCATTTTTAAAAAAAGAGAGAGAGATCCTTCTTGGACTTTCTTTTAAGGAAAGAACTCAGTGCTTCTAGTTCATTGCTTACAAGGGAAAGACTCTCTATTCATGTTTCACAAATGAATTGTTCTTTCTACTTGACTTAAAGGTTATATTCATATATATATATATATATATATATATATATATATATGAATGAAACAAAAATCTAGGACATAGGTAATTTTATCACTATCTTATTTAAAAAAAGAGAAAAAGCTAGGAATCTTTATGATCCTTCTATAGTGGTATCTAGAGACTCACTCCAGTGCAATGGCCTAGAATGGGAACTCTGGTGTAACCTGCCTGCACTCAAATTCCAGCTTTACAACTGTGGGTGACCACAGGCAGCAAGTCGCTCTATTGCCTAGTGCCTTGATGCACAGACTGAAAGCAGGAGTCCATATGTAGGGGGTTCTGTTAAGATTAAGGTGAGGACAATAAGATTGGCTAGCATGCGAGAGACGTAGAACCTGGCACATGGTTAGTGCTGGCTAGGAGGCTAACAACTTGTTAAAATACCACAAAATGATGATAATAGTCTTTGCAATTGACTCTAGTTAACTCACAAGCTCCATTTTTCTGAGTCCCTCAATTAATGCTTAAAACATACAGCTGATTCTTAGTAGAACTTACTTATACTGGAAGGAAATCCTAAGTTTCACCAGTAACAAACATATTTTGGGGCATGAACATCACAGGGCCACTCTACCTTGACCAAAGGTACTAAGACAGTTATTATTTACTGATACAGAAAGATGCCTGGAGTATAATATCACTGTGTACCATTATAATGCTATAATTGGTTCTGTCCACTGTCCTAATGGACATAGTTATTTCTTATGTGCTAGTGCGTGAGTTCTCTATTAATATAAAAGAAAATGTTTAGGAGCAAGCACACTGTCCTCTAACCCATGACTACAGAGGTGGAACGGGAACTTCAAGAACTTACATAGCATTACGACATCATTCTAACAGAATATACATGCACTGCTTATAACAAAACAAAAGCTAACAAACAAACAACAATAACAAAGCCAAAAACTCAAACCAGCAGTCGACCTTGGTGTGTCCACGAACTTCTCGATCAACATTGCATCATCATTGAAAGACTTCTTAGCCTCCCTCCGGGCTGATTCTAACTGCTCTTGGAATTCTTTTTCTGATCTAATGATCCTCATGCCCTATGAAAGAAACGATTGATTGTGTGACCACAACATGAACACAGACTTCTAGCCAGAAATGGCAAGGACAGGTACCCACAACCTTACTTTTCCTCCTCCACCACGGACGGCTTTGATCATAACAGGATACCCGATTTTCCCAGCATGCTCTTTCAGGCACTGATCAGACTGGTCCTTGCCATGGTAACCTTCCACAACAGGTACTCCAGCAGCAGCCATGATGGACTTGGACGTGCTTTAGAGGAAAAACACCAAGAGGACCCAATTAAACATCTACAAACCATAACTCTTTAAAGAAACCATCCCAAAGGTATAGACAGGGCTTGGGCCTGGAACCAGTGGTAACACACACACTGAAAATTCCTTGTTATATACTTGCTCTTATTTCACATGGTAGCTCATCCCATCATCCATCTTTTAACCCCAGACAACTAATATAAATCTTGGAGTTACAACACAGTTACCTCTCTATATTCCAAAATTCAGTTAAACGCCTACTGATGAAGCTGGTAAGATGGCTTGGTGGATAAAGTGCTTGCCCTGACTATTTAGTCCTGCAAAGCTGGAATGCCTGCATGCCTGCACTCTCAAATAATAACACATTTAATTTGATTTTATGATTCCTTGTTGTAATAAACGACTTCAATTTGTCTTATGACACTTACCTCTTTATACCCATGTCTCTAATTGCAGACGAAGGAGGACCTATAAAAATGATTCCTTCTTGCTTACAAAGTTCAGCAAACTCCATGTTTTCTGAAAGAAAACCATATCCCGGATGGATGGCCTACAGGAGAGAAAGCACAAGTAACTCACTCACTAGCTCTCAGCTGGCAAAGCTGCCTTCCTGAGACCTCTCCAGACATGGCTGAGAGGACACCAAGGTCTCTGTCATAACTTGCTCCAGGAGAGATGACTAGAACATTCATGTTGAAGTTTTGAAGCCTCTTTGTTTTCTTTTTTTCACATCAAACCCAGGACCTCACAAGACAAGTTGTCTATCAGGAGTTATTGTAGTAATACATATGAAAGCTACAAGGTCCCAGTCTCAGCAGTTGTGAGCACGTGATTCCCATCAATGTCACCCTCCTCCTGGCATTAGCGCCTGTCTCCAAAACATTGTCATCACCCAGACCTAATCCCTATGGCCAGGCAGCTACTGTTTCTCCTTCCATTTCTACAAATTCACAAGCATAGATGTGGCCTATTGGTGGAATTGTATACCTGCGTGTCTACAATTGGCTTATTTAACATTTCATGGCTTCAAAGTTCATCCATGTGGCAACTGGTACCAGACTTTCATCTATTTTTAGGCTAATATTTCACTCTCCGTACTTTCTACATTGGTTCATCCACTAATCCGTTCACAGACATGTGAGTTGTTTCTACTTTTTACCTTCTATAAAGAATGAGACAGTGAACCCTGGTATACAAGTATGAGCCCCTGGTATAAATTATTTACATAAACCTAGAAGTACAATTAGCAGGACAGTATGATATAAAGTGGGTAAAGTCCTTACAGAAAGCCTGACCACTTGAGTTTGATTCCTGGAAGCCATCAAAAAGTAGAAGGAGAAAACTGATTCCACAAAGTTGTTCTCACAAGCTCCTAGCCCCTATATCTCACACACACACACACACACACACACACACACACACATACACACACTATACACAAACACACACATATATATACACATACACATATATATACATTAAATGCATACAAATACACACATACACATAAATGCACATAAATACAATAAAACTTCAAAGTAGAATTAATGAATTATATGGTAATCTATAGAAAACCTATTATTATATATATATTATTTTTAACTTTATATAAAACTTAAAAAAATTTTAAAACAATTTATTTTATGTATATGAGTATATTGTGGCTGTCTTCAGACACATCAGAAGAGAGCATTGGATCCCATTATAGATGGTTGTGAGCCATCTGGGAATTGAACTCAGGACCTCTGGAAGAGCAGTCAGTGCTCTTAACCATTGAGCCATCTCTCCAGCCCTAACGTTTAAAATTTTTAATAACTGAACTTTAAAATGCTTAAATCAAGAAGTGGCTATTATTATAAATTAAATTTAAAAACATAATTAAATATACTTTTTCCTTTTTATCTTAAGACATATTTTAGGTTAAAAGACAGTAGTAGTTATTAAACAGTTGTTACCACATCTTTTACTCGTGTGTGTGTGTGTGTGTGTGTGTGTGTGTGTGTGCGTGCATGTGGAAGTCAGAGGACAATTTGGAGGACTCAGTTCTCAAGAACTGAACTCAGATTGGCAGGCTCAGCAGCAAGTGCCTTTATCTGATGAGCCATCTAATCCACCCTAAAATAATCCACATTTCAACTTAAAACAATATCTCTATTAAGGAAAGTCTCCATTAAGGGACTGTACCATGGGAAGAGGGGTTTGTTTATCGTTTCTATGCAAAACTAGCCTAACCTCTAACCCTTGAGGTTCCAAGAAGAGCTCAGCTCTCTTAACTCTAACTTACAGTTTAGATTCTCCCTCCTCTTGCTTCCCAAAACTTCAAATGCAGAAGACCCAGGAAGAAGGTTAAAGAAAGAGAAAGAACAAATACAGTTTACAAATGTAACTCAATAATGATACGTAAAAACTGGCTAAAAAGAGAAAATGTCTACAAAGAAATAAGTTTGCATAAATTATAGAAGATTGATTTGCTTTGTATTGTAAACTTTTCTGCACGTCTTACCTGTGCTGCAGAGCTCTTGGCCACTTGAATGATTTTTTCCATTGCGAGGTAGCTCTGCTGAGACGGAGCAGGGCCAATGGCATACGCCTCATCTGCCTGTAAAAGGAGGCGTGGCTAGTTTGCACTTATATTGTATATAGAACCACATCAGCCTTAATTACTATTAAAAATAGAATGCTGGGCCCAACAGGCAATGCCAATGGCATGAAAAATTTAAGAATGAAGCAGAAACAGCCAGTTTAGGACTCAATCTTGCACATAAGGAGAGTCAAAACTCGATTTTCCCAAATAAACTGCATTCTAGATTCAATCACACTTTATTATGATCTTAAATGTAGTTAATGCCAAAAGTTATTATTTGAAAACAGATACAAAATACAGAAAGAGAACATAGCAAGAAAATGTTACAAAGTTTACATAATCTCTCACAATTTGTGAATTACCTACATTATCCTTTAATTTTTTCATATGATCAAGGCATTCCTTAAAGTAGCCTAAGTAGAATCCCTGTACTCATTTGTTTACAAACATGTGCCTACTGTGTGCCAGGCTTTGATCTCGGAAGTGTTCTTTACAGAGGGAAGGCAGCCATTAGCATTTATACACAAATGGCAACAGTAACAAAGGTCCTAAGGGAGGCAGGACTGTGACAGTGACAGAGGGCTGGCTCTGGTCTGCAGGCGGCCAGGGTGAGCTAGCAAGGCAGTCAGGGCAGGTTCCTCCAGGCTGGTAAGGACTTTGCCTAGAGGTGGATGGAAAAAGTGGAGTAAGGAAAGGGATCTGAGAGCTTCCATGCAGAGAACACAACACATGTGAACGCCCAGAGGTGGAAAGGAACCTGGTCTGTGTAAACAACCAAGGACAGCTTATGTGGCTGGATCATAGTAAATGAGGGGTCAAGGGACCAGTGATAACACAGATTTCATGAAGTATCTGGGAAGTAAAAACATTTGGATTTTTTTTCTCCCAAATAGAACTCATAATGAGATTTGGGGGGAAAAAGGCAGAAAAACACCAAATATTATATTTTAACTTTTAACTTCACAAAACACAGGTCCATTCTCATTCTGAAAACCATGGACAAATAATACAATGGCAAATTGGCCTTGAATACCACCCTCTCTTCATTACAGTCCTCCCCAGACATGTTTTCCACTACAGTCAGCTTAGAACACTTTTCCATATCCATATTTTTATTTGTTCATATACACATAAGCACACACAGTCTTAGTTTTTTGCAAATAGAATTGTACACTTGCCAATCTTCTTGAATTGTTTTTTGTTAACAGTATGTATTGGGGTGCTTCTTTGCTACCATACAGGTGTATAGCTCACTGTGTAGAATAGTTATACAGAATGGAGGTACCATGGCTCAATTAATCACAAGCCTCTTCACTTGAATTTGAGTTGTAGTAGTATAACACCAGACACAGGCAAGGCTGAGAAAATTCTTTATATACTTGTATGCATTTATATGTGAGTCTATGTTGGGGTCACAGACCTAAGCGAATGTTTGCAGGGCAGGATTAAGAATGTGGTGCGTTTGGGCTGGAGAATTGGTTCAGCGGTTAAGAGCATTGGCTGCTCTTCCAGAGGACCCTGGTTCAATTCCCAGCACTTGTATGTCAGATCACAACTGTCTTAACTCCAGTCTAAGGGTGACACCTTCACATAGACATACACACAGGCAAAATACCAATCCACATAAAATAAAAATAATTATTAAAAAAAAGAATGTGTGCATTTTAATAGTTCCTGGCCTGTTAGTGCTTGGGTTTCACTAAGAATCATCTCAAAAAACAGCGATTCTACTCATCTTTACCAACATCAAGCATTATCTGTTTTTAAAGTATTCCTAACTTGAAGAGTCAGATAAAAGGGTTTAGAGCAATTAAACCATATGAATCAACTTTGGTTCAGAACTTGTTTGGCCGAAATGCAAGACACAGATCATAAGAGCGGAGCAGAAGACAGTTAGAAGGCTTAGTGTGTTCTAAGCGAGGGAGGGATGAAGTGTATAAAGTGGGAAGAGGAAGGAGACATTAAAGACACCCACATCTCTGCATCACTGTTTTCATAAGCAAAGGTGGTGGTGTCAACTGGGGAGGGAAGCGTGTAAGAAAATCAAGTTGAGTATAGATAAAATATCTAGAGTTCAGTGTGAGGACATATTGGTTTAGTATCTGATAAATGGGCAGTGGGGTGTCTGTGGACACCCATGTTCAAAAGGAAGTCTGAGCTGCAAAACAGAAATTTGGGGATTTCCCTTAGAGGGGAGAGGTAAGATGATCAAGAATGAATGACTGCAGGGGGAAAGAGAAGGGTCAAGTCTTGACATCTGAACTTCCACATTTATGGTCAAAATTATACAGGTGGGTGGGGGTCTAGAACGGGGCATGGAAAAAGAAGAAAGGGCAGAGGCCTGAAAGGCAGCAAGATGACTTATATCTAACAAGAGGAAGTAGTTTACTATGATTTAAAAAAAAAAAAAAAAGCCGAACTGAAGCTGGTCCAGGAACTCAAACTGATGCATGCAGTCTTGCTGTGGGCCTGAAAGTCCACAGTTGAACTCATCTCTGCTAGAGCTGTCTGACAGATAAGAACCAGTAATAACTGGAAACAAACTTCAAAAGGAGATGGTGTTTTTAGCTGGGATTTTCCTGACGAACTAAAGTTCAGAAACATCAAGTGACTTGTCTAAGGTAGCTAAAGCCAGTGGTTAATCACTATTAACAAGCATCTTGATCAGTTTTGTCCTTGAACATCAGGGACTTGAAATGAAGCAGTCCCCGATGAGATCAAGTACCTTGCCTATAAATCGTGTGACTGAACATACTGTTTGGTTCAACTGGTGTTACATCTTAAACATGCCTCCAAGAGGAGCGATTACCCACCTACATAAACCTTGTTCACACTTCCGAATATCAACTGTTATCACATAGGACTAAATTGAGCTGGGCAGTGGTGGCGCATGCCTTTGAACATAGCACTTGGGAGGCAGAGGGAGGCGGATCTCTGTGAGTTCGAGGCCAGTGTTATCTACAGCGGGAGTTCCTGGACAGCCAGGGCTACACAGAGAAACCCTGTCTCAAACAAACAAACACCAAAACAACACCAAAGAAATACACAAGTAAAAATTTAAAAATGCAATGTCTACAACTAAATTTAATCATTATTATGTCTGGAGAGATGACTCAGTGGTTAAGAGCACTGGCTGCTCTTCCAGAGAACCTGGGTTCAATTCCCAGAACCCACACGGCAACTCACAGTTGTCTATAACTCCAGTTCTACAGCCATACACACAGGCAAAACACCAATATACATGAAACAAAAATAAATATAATTTGAGGAGCTGAACTGGACACGGAGTAAATACACACAGTCACTAACCAGAGTCTGTCTCCAGCTTTTACCAACATACCATATCTACATGCATGAATTCCTGTCGGCCTCACTGTAAACAGCCACTGACTGCACACCCATTTTTTGGCTGTTCGTATCACCCTGCAGGCAATTTCTCCTCTGTTTGCAATGAGGACCTTGGTAATGCTTCCTCCTGTTAAAAACCATGAAGATAAGACCCAAATGTTACTGGGAAATAAGAAATTAAGATATGTTATTAGTCAGCCCATAAGGGTTTGTTTTACTAAAACTGCACATGAACGGCTAAAATTAGTTTTATTATTAGATAATGGATTTCTTTTCTATTCACTAACTTTCATAATGCCTCTGTTAATGCAAACTCAAGTTACTCAGTAAAAGATACATAAAGCTTCAAAAAACATACTGTGTGATCTTCATATGGGAAGGGGAGGACATTTAAGTCAAGAACTGCAGTATGAAGGAGACGAGACTTGGTTCTCTCAGTTTCTCTCTTACCATGTCACGGACACATCCTGCTCTTGCTGTGGAATGGAAGCATCTGTACTCTCAGCGGCTCTGGCTCATGAATGTGTCTATCTCTCTAACGACAATTTCCATGGGAAAGTCACCTTGTCAACTTAACATCATCGAATCAAACCATGGCTTCTTTCCACAGACACTCTTTTCCCAGTTCCTAAACTCCTGGGAAGTTAAGGTTATCACCGACTTTTCTCAGGAGGCCAGCTCTTATTCGGTCAAACCAGGTGGCTTCTCACTGCTTTCCTGCACTATCTCTTGAAACATTACTTCTGTTCCTTCTTCTCATTCCTTCCCATTACTAGAATCCACCTTTATTAACCTAAACCTAATTAGTACAGGCATTTCAAATATGCCCAGTAACACGGGCCACTTCTTTTGCCAATCAGTCTGCATAGTTCTTTCTACTTTATTTCTTAAAAAGTCATTTATACTGATTATGTCCTGTTCACAAACTCATGACTCATCCATAAGACAGCCACCTATGTAAGATAATAGAGTGTAGCAGGCGACAGTTCTTACACTATTGCCTCCACTGTCACCTGATGATTTATATTTAATTCTGGGTGCCTAAGAGATTCACTATTTCCTTTTGTTTCAACCAGGGCAAAAAAATTGTCTGATCTAGAAAAAGAATATGATAAACAGTTTCATCATCACACAAGATAAACACTGAGAGTTTAAAATCAGGTTTTTCTTAAAAAAATGTTTCCTGTAACTTAAAATGTTTTCCCATAAGATCTAAATATTCCAACCACCATGAGAGCCCACTGAGGCTGCTGCAATCTAGTATAGGTAGGGGTCATATCCACTCAACCAGAGTTTATTCCATTACACTTGTATTCATTTTGTATTTCAGAATTCCCTGGAAAACTTCACTTGAAGAAAGTAGCAGTGCCTTTATTAAAAGGCGGAAATTACATTAATATAAAATGTCCTCACCAGGCATGGTGTTGCATGCCTTTAATCCTAGTACTTGGGAGGCAGAGGCAGGTGGATCTCTGTGAGTTCGAGGCTAGCCTGATCTACATAGTGAGTTCCAGGACAGCCAGGGCTATGTAGAGAGACCCTGTCTCAAAAAATGTAAGATGTTCTCCATCACTGCATATCAAAATTTACACTCAATAGCACAAAGGATTTGACATAGAAGGCAAAACTGGTGACTTGGCATTAATAAGAAAGTTATTGTGAAAATCAAAAGTATGGAGGTTTGTGAGTGCTAATTTTATGTGCACACATTAAAGATTAAACATTTCTTTTTCTTGGCTCACACTCTGATGCAAAGCTGAACACAGGCTGCAGGTACCTGGGGTTGTTCCGTACTTCATGGTTCTCAGCTTCCAAGCCCATTCCCTATAATATAAACCCAAACAGAGTCATGATTCAGCACAATATACAAGATCAGCTGCTGCTCTTTGAAAACGCATACGCAAGTCCAGATACAGTGGAAGGTCAATCTGAAGTCCATTAACAAAGGGATTTAGTAAGACTCTCTGTGGAAAGAAAACCTATCATCTAGAACCTGGGGTGTTGCGTCCTGGCCAGTTTCCCTTTGTGTTCATGTCTTTGAATAAGTCACCTATCCTGTTTAATATCTGAAGCTGGCATTTGGCCAGAGAGACAATGAAAAAGCTGAGGTGCTTTAAAATCATCTACCACAGCTTAAAACAAAACCAACCAACCAAACAACCAAACAAATCTTCCTTTTGGACTGTAAGTAATAGTAAAAACTACCTGGCACACACAATTCTCATTGTCATGGAAGACAACAGACTGCATTTTGATGCTTTCTGTTCTATCTCATTAAATCAAACAAGTTTAAAAATACAATTGAATGCAACCCTCCGGTAAGGCAGTATTGACATTAATCCAGAGAAACTAAAGGAAGGAAGCTGATCAGGGATAATAGAAATAAGAAATGTTGGCTATGCTCTAGTCCCCTCTGGTTACTCTTCAACATACGCTTGCCCACAGTCAGATCACTCGACCTTGGGGTTTCTTAATCTCTTTTTCATTAATATCCTCCCAATGAGAAAACTTAAATAGCAAGGAATAATCTTTACAAATAGATGAATTTAAGTTTTAGAGGGCCACAAATATGGTAGCCAAGTGCTTAACCTATAGCTCCCATTCTGTAAGAGGCAATCTTGAAGATACTGCCCAGTTTTAAAGTATACAATTTTCCCAAATAAAACCATGGTTATAAATAGACTGATGAGCGTATTTCCTTCATAAAGCACAAAGATCACAGGATGCATTAGATACTCAATGACTGCAACCAGCTGGACTAGTGTCTCCCAAGGGTCATGTGAGGAACACTATACACTTAGCATCCTGGGAGGCACACTTCATCAGATGCTGTCATTCTGGAGACTACTGGGAAAACATCTTTGGCATGATCACTCTTCGGATGGTTTCCTCAGAGAGTGGTGCTCTCACAAATCTTTCCAATTCAGCCCACCTCACAGTCTTGCTCTTCAAGGAGAAAGACTTAACTTTCCTGATCTTTTAAAGGAATTTTCTGGCTTAAAGCACTGTTTTCCCTTTGACCTCTCCAGGTATAAGGTCTTTCCAGTCATGCTATGAAATGACAGCGTTGTCTTGTATTTAACTGGGGACCCCTGATAGCCTAAAGTTTTTTTCCTTTCAGCTAGTGAAGACTGAATTAGACAGACTGACACACTCCTTAACTGCAATCCTCTATCTTGACAGTGTTCTGATTTCTATCCTATTTTTCAAAGTTCTTTTGCTACATCTCAAAACATTTACACAGATGAGTAAATTGCCTGCCAGGAGATAATTCACCGGTTAAGACAGCCTCCACTCTCATGCGTAGAATCTTACTACTGGGAATTCTTTTCTCTGAGGTATTAGAGGAATCATGGCTGGCAAGCAAAAAAAAAAAAAAAGTAAAATTCTCATGCTGGAGTTTTAATTTTAAATACGATTAGCAGGATGACAGCTATAACTAAGCTTTGAGAAAGAGGGAAATGAGTCTGTAGTATTCTAGGAAACTTAAAGAGATTCACAGGAAGGAAAACAGCATTAATATGACTTTCACCATCTTTCTTATTTACAATATAGGGTGAAGACCTGTATTTTAGTACTCATCAAAAATCCGGGGCATCGACCACTGTTTGTTGAATGGACCATAATGTGGTTAAATTTTTATCCACGTGTTGATTTGGACAAACAAGGGGACTAGTATCGTCTAAATATCATCTCAGCTAGATACAAGCATCATCACCTTCTCTCCTAGGAGAGAAACTGAAGCACAGATACTAGGTAACTTGGCCAAGGTCACAGGTGTAGTGTGCAGCTAAGCTGGGAACCTAACCTTCTGTAGGCAACTCTTGCCCTTGGGCCAGCACGTCTTTCAGAATGCAAGGAGGTGATGTTTATGATGAAGCAATCTACCTACACGACTCGGAGTTTTCACTGTCCGCAAAGCGCGGAGCTTCACTTCCAAAAGGATCCGGGGTCTGTCAGCTTTGTTCAAACGTGTGAACAAGAGCGTTAGACAAAACTCACCTCTCATTAATTTGATTTTTTTTTTCCAGCAATGGGAAAGATCTCTAGGAATCCTTCTCTTAATTGCACTCAAAATGAGGGAGCTGAAGTGAAAGCGACTTTGGGAAAGGGGTCCTGGCGCAAGCCGCTAGCTATGTATGCCATCTTCAGTTGTAGCGGCGTGAGGGGTGTCCAGCCCCGCAAACTCAGAGCAAAACTCAGCCGAGCCGGACGGGACTGTTAGAAGAGGCCAAAGGCTGCAGTGGAACAGCGCCTACCTAAACTACACACAGACACTTAAAGGGCTGCTCACGTGACCCAGTGCCCCGCATCCGGGCCGCGCACCGACCCCGTAGCCCGTGCACGGGCCCGTTGCCACCACGAGTCACCTCGGCTGCAGCAGCAGGATTGGGACCCGCCGCAACTGGTTCCTGTCCACCGCAGCCAACAGCGCCGCCGCCGCCATCTCCTCAGCGCCTTGTTGGACACCAAAAGCTGCTTGGCTTATTCGTGAAAGCGTCCCTGCGCAAGCCTCTTGTTCCCTGCCGGCCACCGTACCTCAGAAGAGCAAGTAGGCGTCTCCGCGAGAGCCAATCATAGAACTGGGTGTCTCGTAGGCACCGATTGGCTGATTGGGCCATGTGCCTGGGGTGAACCCTGAGGGGCTGGGCTCCATCTGGAGGGGCGGGGCCAGGTCTACTTTAGCTCAGAGGCGGAGAGGAAAATGCAGAGCTTTTCAAACCACCACTCAAACTGGTAGCATTCTCAATAAACATCAGGAAAAAGGAGTAATTGAAACTACGTGGCAGAATATCTAGGAAACAGAGACACAGTAAAAACTATCCGTAGGTATTTGATACAGCTGGAGCAAGGCTCATAGCGGGGAGAAAAAGCACAGTAAGTGAAACAGCCAATTGAAGGGTTACATGTGCAAAAAGAAATAGGGCATAGTGGCACATATTTGCAATCCCAGGAGCTGAAGCAGAAGGATTGTGGTAAGTTAGAAGATTGAATTTCACGGTGAGTCCGAGGCCAGCCTGAGCAATACGGTGAGGCTATCTCTCAAAAACTAAAATAAATAAGATGATTAAAAAGTAAACATGAATGCAAAAGGAAAACAAATGTAAAGGGGAATAAATTAGTGAGTTCAGAAAACTAATGCCAAAGGACACATAAATCCAAGAACTAAGAAAATAATTAGAAATAAGGGGAGACAAGTGGAGGCAGGAGGATCAGGAGTTCAAGCTCATCCTAAACCGTAGACCAAGTTCGAGAACAGTCCGGGCTATGCCTGAACCTGTCTTTAAAATCTATGATGTTTGCTTGAAAGTTTTGAACTTTTAGAAGCTCTGGATACAAATTGGCTTGCTTGTGTATTTTCGAGACGGTTCTGAGTTCTGGCCCATTGGCCAGCACAAGAGAACCCACTCGTCTGTAATTCACCAATAATGAATTCCTTCCTTTAGAAAGACGATTATGGATAGAAGAGTATCTTATATTGAATTTTAAACTTTTATTAGTAGAGTCATCAAATAGTTTCAAAACGTCACTGGGAGTACTTGTTTGTGTGGCTGGATACCTTTTTTTTTTCTTCCCTACAGAATTGTAAGAACTCTATAGAGGTTAATATTTTCTCACTGTCACTTGTGGTTAACGTCCCTCCTTTTTTTTTTTTTTTTTTTTTTAATAAACCCCACACTGTTTTCTGTTTTCTGGGGAGAAATTATTTCCGTCTTGTACATAAAATGAATGTAAAATATATGTTAAGAACAACAAAAAAGTGAACATGGCCCCCAAATAAGCAAGAAATAAAGAGGAAAAAAATCTCACATAATTTTTCTTTTTCTTTTCGAGACAGGGTCTCTCTATGTAGCTCTAACTGTCCTGGAACTCACTCTGTAGATCAGGCTGGCCTCTCAAACTCACAGAATTTGAGAGCTCTGCCTCCCAAGAGCTAGGACTGAATGTGTGCACCACCACACTGGTCTTCACATAATATTTTAAAAATAGGAAAATCAAATATAGAGAAAACAATAAATTACCAAGAAGCTAATCTTTCACAACTTTGAACAAACCAGAAATGAAATGGATTTTACAAGAAAATACTGTTTACTAAAATAGATGCCTGAAAAGAGACAAGATCTAAACAAACCATCAGTGCAGGGGAATGAGACTGTATAATCAAAGAACAATCCTTCCTTCTTTCTGAACCCTTCCTTACTTCTACCCCAACTGGTGGAAAAGCTCACCTTCTCTAGCTAAAAAACAAATCTATATGTAATAAACAATGGTTCACTGCAATGCTGTTAATTTTTTTTTATTGGATATTTTATTTACATTTCAGATGTGATCCCCTTTTCCCCTCCCCCCAACCAGGAACCCCCTATCCCACCCCCTCCTCCTGTTTCTTTTCTTTTTCTTTTTATTAGTAACTTTTTTAAAATGTTAATCAAAGGCTTTATAAGTTTGGTAATGCTCTATACTATAACAAGATGCCCATACAGTCAAAAGTGTAACCCAATACCCAACCTAGATATACCAACTATCTTTGACTGGTGGAGACATTCGAATCATCCGTCTCCATGTTCCCCTCCTCCCTTTCTCTCTCTCCCTTTCTCTCTCTGTCTCTCTCTGTCTCTCTGTCTCTCTCTCTCTCATCTCCTAGCTCCTCCTCTTCCTCTCCTTGCTCCTCCCACCTTAGCTCCTCCTACATATCACCCTTCCTGTTAAGATAAAACTTTTCTCTCAAAATACAATTAGAACATAACTATACCAATTTGTATCAGTAAGGTACAAAATAGACCTAATACCCAGTCCATCATTTTGTTGACTAACCAGAACCTCTGTCATCTCTCCTAACTAAAAGACTTAGTTCTGAATCTGGCATTTTCCTTGGCTTTAGAATGAATGTCAGCTGAAAACCATCCTTTCAAGTCTTTTCTCTCAAAGTAAATAGCTGGGATTGGCTATGAGACTATAAGTCTTCAACCCCATCAGAAATCCAGAATGACTGAATTAACTGAAATTATGGGAAGCATAAAGCATAACTTCTAAAACTTAGCCAATTTATAGAGACTGCTGAACACCTAGACAGTCCCTATACTACAAAACGTTGGAGCATCCGATCTTCAGCCTTCCGGTCCAGGATCATCTGCCAGACCTAGTGATGCAGAATTATTAAGGGCTGATTACTCTGTCTTGGCAGATATAATCAGTCAACTATTCCACAAGTGTGTCCTTTTCAGGACAGTAATTTGTCTGTAGATGAAAAGAGGCAATTCTTGCCTAGTGGCTGTCTCACCACAACTGAAGTAACTCCAAAGATGCTCAATTTCTTCTTAGAATCCAAGACAGGGAAGCTGTCAGGAGCAGACAGGTCTCTAATCAAAATGAACATTAATACAGAAATGTTTGTAACGTCAGTTCTGTGGACTTCTGATGTTTTGGAAACCAACTATCCATGTAAGGCAATCTGGGCTGTTGTCTGTTAACTTGTCTCAGCTATTTCTAAATAAAATATAGAAAACACCCTAACAATAAATTCAGAGCCATGAATTTGCTATAGGCCCTTAACTCACAGGCTAACCATCTCAAATCAGTTAAAAAAGTTAAAAAGATGTACTGTCTTGCAGTGATGCTATATAGACAAATAGATGATTTCTTAATCCTTGATGATGATCCTCTAAGAATTCCTAAATTTATAGTAATTATTAAGCTCTCTTTTAATAACACTGCTATTAAATCCTTTCTGATAGTGAAAATCACAATGAGAAGTCTGCCAGTCTTCACTGTCACTTCTGATACCAAGCAGGCAGTCTACTACTCAGAGCACATGCCAAAAGGTTGTAAACCCATTAACAAAAGGTCATAAAAAGGGAACTAACGATTTATTATAGGTGCTAGCACAGAAGATAAAATATTGACTGGGTTTATCTATACAAAACTTCACTAATAATTTAGTTAAGGTTTTTAACTCTCTATGAACCTGTAGAGCTGTGACAGGTGGTGAATGTTTAGCCAGATAATTACTCCTAAGGGATATGCATGTAAACATTCTCTGTTGTAACTTCTTATTCTATTTATGATTTGAATTTATGTGTAAACTTGTGATGAACATTTTACCATGTGATCATGTATTCTGAAAGGTGAATATGTGCTGAAGACAAGAGAAAAGAACCTTCTCCTTATCTCACTTTTCTTAGCATTATTCTCCTTATTCCCCCTTCTTAGTGATTCTCCCCTTATCCTGCTTTTCTTAGATCCCACTTATTTCCTTTATCTTAGATCTCTTTTTATCTCCCACTTCTTACAAGACCCTCCCCCCTTTTAAAGAGAGCTTTCATAGGAAACTTTTTACAACTTATAAATAAAGGCTAAAATCACTTTTCAAAGTGTCTTTTTTTTCTTCCTGTGACTTCAGCTGGCAGGGTGAACCGTTAGAGCCCTGTAATTCCTGCGGAGACAGAACACAGGCTACTTTACTTCTGCAGCCATTAGACTATAGGTGTTAATTGTCTAAGTTAGCAGCTTTTAACCCTCAAAAATAGCAAGAAATATTTTAGGACCTTTTAGAAGCTATCTACAAGCATTTAGTATAGTTAGAGAGCTAGAATATCCGGACACCATCAGTCTTTAAAGCTGCACCTGACTCCGGGTCTGTGTCTCACTTCAACCCTCTCCAGGGAAGGAGGCTCCGGCAGATTCCCATGCAATTACTCTCCCGAGTTCCTCCCTACCTCCCCTCCCATCCAGATCTACCTCCTTTTTGTCCCTCATCAGAAAAACAAAACCAAACAATAAACAAAACCAAACAAAAACCAACCAAACAACAACAATACAAATTGGCTTCTGAAGGGTAATAATAAAATAAGACAAAACTAACAACTTAGCATTGGATAAAACAAACAAACTGAAGGAAAAGAGCCCCCAAGAGAAGGCACAAGAAATAGAGACCCGCTCATTCACACACTTGGGAATCTCATAATAACACTAAACTGGAAGCCATGATATATGTGCAAAGGACCTGGTAAAGATGCGTACTGCCCCTATGCTTGCTGCCTCAGTGTCTGTGAGTTCAAGTGATATTTGACCTTGTTGATTTAGATGGCCTTTGGGTTTTTTGTTTGTTTTATTTTGTATTTTTTTTAACTCCCCTTTTATTAAAGGTAGATTCTTTTCTTATACTACATAAGTCTAAATAGTTTCCCCTACCTTTAATCCTCTCAGTTCCTCTCATGTATAACATTTTTTTTTTTCCAGGCTGTGAGACAAACTCACTGGGCTGCAGCAAGCAGAGGCTGGACTCGAATTCAGGAGAGACGGCCGCCCCAGAGTCCCGAGCGCAGCGACTGCAGTGGTGTGCCACCGCTGGCTGG
The DNA here is from genome assembly GCA_021653895.1 of Mastomys natalensis. Lineage (NCBI taxonomy): Eukaryota > Metazoa > Chordata > Mammalia > Rodentia > Muridae > Mastomys > Mastomys natalensis. Next base: position 425,886 of record JAJTUV010000805.1, read on the forward strand.
CTTCATGTATAACATTTTAAAAGCTTGATGAGTTTTTGGTTTACTTCTCAGCCCTCTTCCCTTACAACAATCATGGCTGCCTTGGCAACACATTTCTTCCTCTTCCTCTTCTTCCTATTCTTCTTCCTTCTCCTTTTCCTCTTCTTCCTCTTCCTCTTCTTCTTCCTCCTCCTCCTCTTCTTCTCTCTTCTCCTCCCTCCTCCTTTTTTGAGACAGGGTTTCTCTGTGTAACAAGCCCTGACTGTCCTAAACTCACTTTGCAGAACAGGCTAGTCTCAAAATCACAGAGATCCTCCTGCCTCTGCCTCCTGAGTGTTGGGATTAAAGGTGTGCACCACCATGCCTGCCCCACATTTGAGATTTCTAGCCAAAATAATTAATGTAAACGTGTAGGAGGAGCTAAGGTAGGAGGAGTTAGGAGAGGAAGAGGAGGAGTAAGGAGGAGAGGAGGAAAAGGAAGCGGAGGAGCTAGGGAACAGGAGAACAAGAGAGGAGATGGAGACAGATATTCACGTGTCTATAGCAGTCAAAGGTAGTTGGTATATCTAAGTTGGGTATTGGGTTACACTTCTGATTGTATGGGTATCTTGTTACTGACCATTATCAAATATATAAGCCTTTGATTAATCTTTAAGCATTAGAGTCTCATCTTTCTACTGAGCCTGTGTGGATGGTGGGATGGCCTGGGCAATGCCCAGCCTTGCAGAGACAGCGTGGGAGACTGAGCCATCTTCCATGCTGACGTCTCATGGGTGGCAGGGCTGGTGTTTCTAGTTGGCCATTTCTAGCTGCAGCATGCACAAGGCCTCTGGCGGAGAAACATGGCGGCTGGGCTAGGCAGAGCCTCTGCAGCTTCGATAGTTGGCCTGAGCCAGAGGCGGTTTTAAATATCAACATAAACTATAACAACCAAAGAGAGTATAAGTTAAAAATAATTACCATGAAAAAAATACTATACTCTTCCAGGAATGTACTATTCCAAGGTATTAATCTGTAATCTAATTTGGATGTAGATGGTGGTCTTTAAAGGTGAAAAATGTTCTACCCAATCTTCAGCACCAAGACCGGAGTCATAGTTGTACTTTTCATCACCTTAATCAGTATGGTTGTATCTTTCTTGTGTGGATTATTACACTATAACAAAAAGAGAGTTGACTTTAACTATATAAATGCTTAGAGCTGGTGTGGGGGAACCAGCTATTTAGGAAGTTGTAGTGGCTTGGCTGAACTTAGGGGATCAGCTTCAGCAGCAAATAGTGAGAATGTTGTTTCAAAGCTTTAAAATTCATACATCAAACAAACATATAGAGAAGTGACGAGCACAATATGAATAAGGCTTTTAAGTTTGATCATAAATACATGATTATTGTGATGATTTGAATGGGATGCTGTCCTAAAGTCTGACCTTTGAATGCTTGGTTCCTGTGAGGAGGCTTAGAAGGTGTGATCTTGCTGGAGGAGGTATGTCATGGGGGTGGGCTTTGAGATTTCAAAGGCCACTGCAATCTCAGCTCTCTCTGTTTCCTGCTTGCTATTCAAGATGTGAACTCTCAGCTGTTCTTGCCATCCTATCTGCTACCTGCTGCCATGATTCTCACCATGATGGGCTCTTACTCTGGAACCACAAGCCCCAGATAAACACTTTCTTTTGTAAGCTGCCTAGGCTACAGTGTTTTATCTTAGCAGTAGAAAAATAGCTACTACAGTGCTATACTTTCCTTAATATATACAGAACCTCAGATGAACTAAGGCAATAATCTCTAATGTAAGAGAGAAAGTGGTCCATAATGAAGACATGTTTATGGACCACCCTGTGAGTACACTGTTTCAATTCAGAAACACTGGAAGAAGGTACCAGATCCCATTACAGAGCAGTCAGTGCTCCTAACCACTGAGCCATGTCCAGCCCCATCACTTACCATCTTTACCTCACTATTACCTTGTGACTGCTGGCACTGGCCAACCTAGAGACAAAAGAGGAAATGTTTCAATTCCCTTCCACCTTCCCACCCTCCCCCTTAAACCACCATAGCCTGTAAGAGGACGACAAGCTCAGTGCTTTGTTTTTTATTTAACTAGAGATGTCCCCTCCACAGGTGCCTCTCCCCCAAATTAAACCTGGGCTTGTTATAGGCACGCATATCTTTGTCTGTCTTTTCTTTTTACTGACTTCACAGTTAAGTATGAAAAACCATCAACCTCACACCAACTGAGAGAAGTACTCTACCTCTCATATGAACAAATATGGCGCAGAGGGTTTGGCACAGTGTAATTACTGAGAGGTATGTAACTCTTACACCTTGCTAATGCAAGTCAAACTTGACACAATCACTATTAATTAATGTCAGGAAAAACACAGTTCTCATCTCAAGGGAAGTAAGAGATAACTTGTTCTTGAGCAATCTGAGCATGGCCTGGAACACAGATTTAGGTTACCCATGTTCTAACGTGGAAGCAGCTTCACAAAGTTCTGTAGTTTTGCAAAACAAAAATTCATAAGGTGAGGCAAGTTATATGAATTGGTAGATGCATTTGAGCAGTGGTTACAGTGAGAAGGGGCTTTGCTCTATGGCTAAAATGCTTTCTTATGACATTCTTAGCTTTGGGGTTGCTGATGAGAGCCACTGCATCTGTTAAGCTAAAGCTTTTGTGTATTAGTCACAAGATGTTAGTTCTAACAGGTAGCCAAAGAATGGCTGACTTAAGGGCTAAAGCTAGCCCAAGATAAGGTAATTAGCCTCTTGACCTGTAACATCTTAATCTCTTCACAGTATTGAAATTGTACTCAGTCTCCACAGGCACAGCTTCCTTTCAGGAGTTTTCATTTACAGTATTTTGACAACATTTATAAAATTTGTTTGTTTATACTTCAATCTACCAAGTTATTTCTTGATACTCAGCACACAGAGAAGACAGTCGCTGTCCACATGGAAGCTATTCTGAGCTAGTGCTCTGCGCTATGGGCTGAGCCCTGCTACTGCCTAAGCAGAAATTCAACTCAAGTCAAACTGAGACATTATGACAAGTGAGTAGGCATAGAGCAAACAAGAGTGTGCCTGATAAAAGTCCTGCACACAGATACCCCAACCAAAACTCCCCACAAACAGTGCCACCAACTGGGAAACAAATGTCCAAATACTAGGAGCTACGGGGAAACATTCCTTATTCAAAACATTTTCTGTTGGTGAAAATGGGGTATTGAAATCACCCACTATTACTGTGTTGGGTTCAATCTGTGGTTTTAGATCTACCAGTGCTTCTTTTATGAAATGGGGTGCCCCTGTGTTTGGCGTACATGTGTTTACTATTGTAGTATACCGTTGGTAGATTTTTTTTCCCTTTGAAGAGAATGAAGAATTCTCTGCCTTAGTTTGGGTTTTACTGCTGTGAACAGACACTATGACCAAGGCAACTCTTACAAGGACACCATTTAATTGGAGCTGGCTTGCAAGTTCAGAGGTTCAGTCCATTATCATCAAGGTAGGAACATAGCAGCATCCAGGCCAGCATGGTGTAGGAGGAGCTGAGAGTTCTACATCTTTATCTGAAGGCTGCTAGTAGAATACTGGCTTCCAGGCAGCTAGGACTAGGGTAATAAAGCCCACACCCACAGTGACACACCTACTCTAACAAGGCCACACCCCCCTAGTCCTTTAAGCTAGTTTTGGTTTGAAGTCTATTTTATCAGACATTAGAATGTGTTTGCATTTTAGTTTCTTTTGTTTGAATACTTTAACAAAAAATCTTTTACTCTAGGGTGATGTCTATTTTGATGTGAGGCATGTTTCTTAGAGGCAGAAAAAAAACAGATCCTATTTTCTAACTCAATCTTTTAGTCTGTCTTTTTATTAGGGAATTGAGACAACTAACATTCAGAGTTCTTTAAAAAAAATACAAATCAATTGTCATTTTGTTAGTTTTGTGGGGTTTTGTTGCAGGAGATATTTAAAACAGCGGCATTCAATCTGGCTTTTCTTAATCATCCGCCATGTTCCTGACTAGCATAGGCCTGCGGCCAGGAGCGAGCTCAGAGGTGTGTTCTCAATGCTCAGTCGGCTAGAGACGCTGGCCCTGCCACCAATGAGACACCAGCATGGGAGATGGCTCTGCTAATCTTCCATGCTGTCTCTACAAGGCTGGGCAGTGCCCAGACCATCCTGCCATCCATGCGTGGGCCTGGTAAGAAATGAGACTCTAATGCTTAAATGTTAATCAAAGGTTTTGTATATTTGGTAATGCTCAATCAACAAGATGCCCACCATTATACATGTTTCCCACTTAACTAACCTAGATATTCGTTGTTACCCAGGACTGCTCCCGGTACATGCGTGGTCATCCATGGCACCTCCTACATCTCCACTCTCCCTTGCTCCTTTTCCTTTTCTTCTTCCTCTCCTTACTCCTCCCACCTTAGCTCTTCCTACAGGGTTTTCTCATATCTCTTTGGATTCCCTGCTGTGGTATTGTTTATTTCATTTATGTGACCTCTTGGCTGTGTTTAGCCTTCTCTTCAGACTGAAGCATTCCTTCTGGTCCTCCCCTGTAGAACTGGCTTAGTAGTAGTAAATTCCTTTTATCTATCCTCCAATTCTCAGGGATAGTTTTGCTGAGTATAGTAGTCTGGGTTGGCGGTGTGTTCTTTTACAGCTTGGAATCTTTCCCGACCCCTCTGGCTTTAAGGGTTTCTTTCAGATAATCAGGTATTGTTCTAAATAGTCCATTTATGAGTAACTTGACTTTTTTCCATTGTAGCTTCCAATTCTCTTTCTTTATCCTGTGTTTAATGTTTTAAACATAGCATGCCATGGGAATTTCCTTTCCAGTCTTGTCTATTTTGTTTTGCACAGGCCTCTTACACTGGGCTAGGCATCTCTTTCTCTAGGTTTGAGAGGTTATCATCCATGATTTTACTGAAGATGGTCTCTATGCCTTAGTGATGGTTTTCTTACCATTCTTCTATGCCAATAACCCAGGAAGCTGGCAAAGCTAAAAGTTTCCAGTCTTTTTATGGTGTCTCCAGATTCTCCCGCGTTCCATTCATACAGTTTTAAAAGTTTCTCATTAGCTTTTGTAGGATGAACCAATTCGACTTTGTCTTCTGTCCCTGACTCTCCAGTTTTGATATGAACAAGTCTCTTTCTAAAGCTTTCCATTGAGTTCTGTAATTGGTTTATTATTTCATTTCCAATACTGTTTTACTTTGGGTTTTCATTAAAAATTCAAACTTTATTTTCATGTCTTGGATTGACTTCTTTCTCTCTTTCTCTGTCTGCCTTCCTTTCTGGCTGCCTTTCTTTTTCTTTCTCTTTCTTTCTCTCTCTTTCTCTCTTTCTCTCTTTCTTTCTTTCTTTTCTTTCTTTCCATCTTTGAATTGTTTGACTGTGATTATAATTATTCCTTTGAATTTTCTGTCTGGAATTCATCCATGTCATTTTCATTTCTGTTATTACTATGGGCTTGTATTTTTAGGTAAAGTGATACCTTTTCTTTTTTCATGTTTTGATTTTTGTTTTAGGATTTGCACAGCTCGTTTGTTAGTTTGTTGGTTGATTTTTTTTTTTCTCTTTTTGTACTTTTCTTACTTAGCAGTGGTGCTTATAATGTTCGGGGTGGGGAGTCTAATTCATCTCAGATTTGGAACCTCGATTTGCCCTGTTTATCTGGTATTTGGGACTACAGCCTCTGTCTTATATCTTGTGTTCTCTGCTGGAGTCTGGTGTCTTTAGAACTTTGGTCAAGAAGCCTAAAACAATTTTCCTGGCACTGACTAGACATGGGTCTCAAGACTGACAAGAGCAATTGAAGGTTCCTGCTCAGGGGCAGGCAGGGCATCCAGTCTCTTTTTTATGTGATGGTTTGAGGCTCCCAGGTGGGGAGTGAACTTGCATCTGGTGAGTCCAGGAGTGGGCTAAACCACAGTAGTAACTGAGCTGGGATCAGGCTGGTCCCAAAGACAGGGGAAGTGCCCAAGGTTGTGGTACTTGGGTAACCAGAAAGGATGAAGCTGGAGAAAGACAGTACAAGTAGCCTAACTGGGTATGTACTAACTGCAGCTAAAGAGTCCCTGGCAGCAAGAAGACTGGGCTGGGGTGAAATCTGGTAGGCAGGGAGATGAGAGCAAGTCATGGTTCCTAACAAGTTGGTATGGGACTTGGGTGACCCCAATCTTATTGAATATTCTTGTTCATTAGAGGTTTTAGCTCATAATTCTCTTTTTTGTAGAGTATGTCTGGTTATGTATTAGGGTATTATTTGCTTTTTTTTTTTTTAATTGGAAATGTTCTTCATTTTCTGCTTTATGGAATAACTTAAGGAGTGTTAGTGTTAATTCTTTTTTAAATATGTGGTAGAATTTTGAGCTAAGTCTATCTGGCCCTGGGCAATTTTTTTTAGTTGAGAGATTTTTAATTACCATTTGTAACCCACTGGGTGCTATGTTTCCATCTAAATTATTTCTTTTTTACCTTGACCCAGCTTTGTTACCCCATATATATGTAGAAATTGATCCGTTTCTTTTGGATATTCTCATTTGGTGGGATAAAGATTTTTAAAGTATGTCATTAAAACTGTCTGAATTTCCAAAGTGTCTGTTGCAATCTCTCCCCTTTTATTCCTAATTTTGTTATGTTAGATTAAAATGTGTTAACAATGGCTTTTGTACCAGTATACTGAGTTGATATTTATACTTTGGAATGTTCATGGATTGATAATAATTAGCAAATAAGGTATCACTAGGTGACATTTAACTCCACCAAAGTATTCACACTTTGTTTCTTTGCTGCTTTAACTAACATTGAAGAAGTCTAAGGGCATAAAACTCTGTGATAAATGTGTTCACTTGTTACATTTACTTAAAAATTACAGATCCAAAAATAATTTAAATATTTATTTTTCTACTTATCTCTGATACAAAAATATTCTTTAATATTTAACATATATATTGGAAAATAATCAAAATGTTTTGTGAACAGCCAGCCAAGTAACATATTAAAGGTAAATGTTATATTTCAAATGTTATGTACATACATATATATTCATATTAAAATCTCTAAATATTCTTCTGATAATTCCTTTAGGAAGACTCTAACTTCATATACGAGTAAATTCTTGCAGAGAAGTTCTATGGAGTCCAGATTCAAATTCAGCAGAAGCTGCAAAGAAAACATGCTCTGTGTTAAAGACTTATAGTGAGTTGACAATGAGTTAGTTTTAGAAAATTTTAAAAGTTCATCAGTGTTAATGCAGATGAACCTAATATGTCCCACTGGTGTGGCAGTGGCATGGCTACTATGGGTGACTATCTGCTCTCTGATTGGATCTGAGGTCTGTCCATAGGAGGAGACTGGGTTCCTGGTACCGTAATCCTGGTCAAAAGCCTGTGGCTGGTGTCTTAGGTAGGGTCACTATTGCTGTGATGAAACACCGTGACCAGAGCAACTTTGGAAGGAAAGAGTTTATTTGGCTTACACTTCATATCACTGTTTGACACAAAAGGAAGTCAGGACAGGAGCTCAGGCAGGGCTGGAACCTGGAGGCAGGAGCTGATGCCGAGGCCGTGGAGGGATGCTGCTAACTGGCTTATTCCTCGTGGTTTGCTTAGCCTGCTTTCTTATAGAACTAAGGGCTACCAGTTCAGGGATGGCACTATCGACAGTGGGTTGGGTAGTGGATCAATCACTCCCCCGTCAATCACTAATTGAAAAAAATGCCCTACCTTACCTACAGCGCACGCAGTATTATGGAGGCATTTAGGCATTTTGTTGCCGGAGCCTGCTCAGCCTTGCATGGGCTTGAAGAGGGACACAGCGTCAGACATTGCTTTAAAGATTGATGGTCTCTGGCCTTCTAGCTCTCTATACTGCATGCTTGCTGATAACTTCTAAAAGGTTCTAAAAACTTTCTTGCTTATTCTATGGTTTAAAAAAACTGGCTTCATGGGTGGGGAGGTGGGAGTGGGCGGGAGGGTAGGGGCACATCCTCATAGGAGCAGGATGAGGGGGGACGGGATGGGGGTTCCTGTGGGGGGAATGGGAAAGGGGATCACATCTGAAATGTAAATAAAATATCCAATAAAAAATTATAAAAAGAAACTGTCCCCTATAAGCTTACATATTTGAACACTTGGTTCCTAGTTGGTGGTGCTTTTTGGGAAGGCTAGGAAATCTTCTATCTTGGTGATTTAAGGAAAACATTAAACTTTAAACTATGCAGTAATAAAAGCTATGATTTACAAAGTTAAAAAAAAAAACACTGGCTTCTTTTCTCTTTAATTCTTTGCTTTCTTAAACATTATAACTCTCTGTGCTTTATTTAACTCTTTATGCTTAAATAAGAGATAGGGAAACTTAACTCTTTTTTACTGTTCTATATTTCATTAAACACTAAAAACTTAACTCTTACTGTTCTGTGCTTCATTAAGCGGCTAAAACTTAACTCCTTATTACCTGTGCTTTAATAAACTTTAATAAGTGCTAACATCTGGCAATTACACATGCTGTTTAGCAGCAAGGAATTAAGTGATTTATTGCTAGTGCTCCTTTTTCTGGCCAGGCAGCCAGAAGCCACTCAGCTGGCCTGGCAGGTTAACTCTTTGTGAGCCAGAGAGGAAGGAAAGGGAAAGAATTAAGATGTGGTATACAGAAATGCACAGACACATTTACATTCAATCATTCACACACATACCTACACTCTGGCTAGGCCTGGCTAGGCCCAACTGTCACAATTACCTCCACATGTATTCATGCATGCTTACACATAAGCCCTACATACAAACATATAGACAAACAGACATACACATTTGGATGGATGGATAGATGGATGGATGGATGGTGGGGCAAAGCTCCCCAAGCCAAGCCATTCAACCAACAACCAACAACTTGATTTCTTTTCTCTGGTCTTTTTATACCTTCTTAGACAATTCTTTTTTTTTTTTTTTTTTTTTTTAGAAAATTACCTCGGAGATAAAATGGTACATAAAATGGAAGTTACACAAGGACGTTGATATTAAGTTCAAAGAAGTGTTTCATCACAATATACTCATTAAAAGTTCAAAGCAACAGCTTTTACATGGCCTTGCCTTATCATAGTGCACACCTGTGACTTTATCCTTGGACTTAAATGTTTTTCCTTGAACACAAAATTGTCCCAAGTCTATTTCTCTTACTAGTGTGATTATGAGAGCTCATCGTATTTCTTATTATGTAGCCTTTACTTACTATTCTGAGGAGTGGGCACGTTCTATTCTTGATTCTAACTTTATTACATCTTTCTAGTGATTAAGACCATCTCTAAAAACTTTCTTTCAAAAATTATTTGAATCAAATCAAGAATTCTATAGAATTATCTATTTGTCTATATAGCATCACTACAAGATAGTACATCTTTGTAGGTCTGCAGAGATCTGCTCAAAAGAGTGGGCTAATACCTAGGAATAGTTATATATTTATTAATAACAGGAAAAGCATATTAATAGCAGGAATTGTTCCTAAAATTGACTTCTCTGGGGCCTTGCCTACTGGAGCTGTCATAGATTCTAATCCAAGGTGGACCCATCTCAGGAAGATCACCTGCTAGTTTTTAGCTTCTCCTATGGTGGCTCCTGACATTTTATCAATTGAGGCTCCCTCCTCTCTGATGACTATACCTTTTATCAAGATGACAAAAAAATAGTGCAGCAGGATAGGTCATAGGCTGGAGGGTAGAGCCCTCTCATATTGCTAATGCTTGTGATGTCAGTTAAATAGTTGTGTTTGTACCTGTGAACCTGGGCTGGTCTCAGCATCCATCAGAGAAGCTTCTTTCTGCAGTGGAGAGCAGTCAATGGAGAGATAGATGCACAACTGGTCAGAAGGCTAAGAATAAGCGACTGAGTGCTCACCCCTGAACAGGACGACCCCACACACACGCGAGACTTGGGGAATCATAAAGAAAAACAAGTAGAAATAACATAAAAGCAAGAGGGTGGGGAGGGAAGGGAGATGCTATTGTCTGGACATCAAATGCCTATCATACTCATGAACTCACAGCAGGTGAGTTCATGGCCTACACAAGATCAATATCTGGCACAGACGGGCTAATGAATTCCAGGCTCTACCTCTTACTGAGGAAGGAGTTCTTGACAGCTGACAGTTGCTGGAGCAAAAAATAACCATTCTTTTGGGGGAATGTAGCCATTATAAGGATTGTCATGCTCCAGTAGATTGTTTCACATCCATGCACACATGGCAGCTCTAACTGGAGCCAGCAAATTACAAAACAAAACATGAAGGTGGGAGAGGGACATATTGGAGGAGATATAAGGGAAGATAAAAGGGGAAATGGGATATATATGTATATGTATATATATCTTGTATGAAAGTCTCAAGAATAAAGAAAAATTTAAAATATCATGGTACAAACTATAATACATAATTTAATAGTAGTTACTGAATTAATTGCCAGTTTGATTAAATGTAAGTGCATTTGATTTTCCCCATCTTCCTATAATCTTCACTAGCCAGGTGCTATGACAGGCACTGGCATGACACGTGAGATTTATATAATTCATTCTCCCACAACCAAATGCTATGATGCTTTAAAAGAAAGGACAGATGAATAGACAATGTTCATGTAGTCACAGCTGTGTTGATAGGTACAAGACAGAGCACTGCCGGAACAAAGGGAAGGCACTTAGATGCCTTCTGTTGTGTTGGTATGGCTTTTTGGTGGAGGCAATAGGAGTTGATAGCTGATGGGTACTAAGAAAGCCAGTAGCAGAATGAAAAAGACTTGAGAACAGAGAAGTGGGGTAGTTAAAGAAACATAAGCTTTCCCCAAGCTAAACAAATAAGGAAATAAATCCTAGGACATTTGAAATAGTACTTGTCAGGTGACAATTTATGAAGTGTGGTTTTTATTGTTGTTGTTGGCAAACTTTAGTAAATGAAGCTTGGTTTCTTGGTCATAAACTGAGATCAGCATGCCATTATATTTTCATATTTAATCATTTTTTATTTTTTGAGATTATAATATAATTGTATCATTTCTCCTTTCCTTTCTCCTCTTCAGTCCCCTCATATACCCCTCCTCAACCCTTTTTCAAATCTATGGCCTCTTTCTCACTAATTCTTGTTACACACACATACATGCATGTATTACTAAATGCCTTAGTACATCCTGCTCTGTCTCTGTACTGTCCCTTGTGTGTGTGTTCTCAGGGCTGACCACTTGGTACTGGGTAACCAACTAGTGTGCTCAGAGTAGAGTAGTTGTCCATCTCTCAGGACTCCTCAGTTGCCTGTCGTCCCTAGGGTTTTTAGAAGCTACAGTATTGTCTTTAGGGATAGCTTCAGCAGGCAGGCTGATAGTTTCATAAGGATTGCAGAAGTGAAGAGAGTGGTAAGCCAGACAAGGTACAGACGGTTTCAAAAATTCTAAGTGATAGGACAAGAATAAATGGTGTATGACCACTCTCTTACTAACGATGCTTGTCTTTTCCCATCTTCCACTTGGGTTTGTAAGAACAAATAGCAATGTAGAAACAATGAAAGCGATACAACTAGATGTTTATACTTTATTTCAGGAATCAATTAATTACCCTAAATTCAACAAATAAAATTTGGCACCTACCTTGTCTTAATTCTCTGGTTATACTTCGTTCCCACTCCTGAAGCACCTGAAATCAGTCAGATATTATTTATGATATATGAATTTTTTAATTTATTATATGAGTAAATGAATGTTGTTTTAATAGCTGATTAATTTTTTTTTTTTTTTTTTTTTTTTTTTTTTTTTTTTTTTGGTTTTTCGAGACAGGGTTTCTCTGTGTAGCTCGGGCTGTCCTGGAACTCACTCTGTAGACCAGGCTGGCCTCGAACTCAGAAATCCACCTGCCTCTGCCTCCCATGTGCTGGGATTAAAGGCGTGCGCCACCACCGCCCGGCGATTAATTTATTTTTAATAGCTTTTATTTTTCTTAGTAGCTGATCAATATTAATTGTATAAATATACCACATATTTATTATCTATTCATCACCTGATGATAATCTAGATGAGACATTATGATGAGTATTATATATCATTAAAATACTGTCTTCGAGCATTGTGATAGCACGTGCCTGAAATCCCTGCTTAAAGGAGGCTGATGCAAGAGAAAATCATGAGTCCCAGGCCATCCTGGGCTACATAGTGATACAAAGGTCAATTGGATTATATAGCAAAACTTTGTCTTTAAAAAATTTTAATTACAGTATGCATCTACCCATTCATTTACATATAAAACCAAAAGGAAAACATCACCTTTAATTAAGACACACACTGGTAAAATGTAGAGAAGAGCTGACCTACAACACAGTCTCTACCGCCCAAACCTCAGGGAACATCATAGAAGGAAAGATTGTTGTGGGTGTCTCTAAGGGTCTCTGTCTACTGTAAAAACAAGGGTTTTTTGATGAAGGAAGAAGTGTATTTAGAACACAGTTAGAAATTATATGAGTACAGCAAAGTGGTAGTGGTAGGTTCTCCTGTAGGTCCTTGGCTTCTCCAACCTTGGCAAGTGAGCTATGTTTGCACTGCCATGAATGAATTATCTCCTAGTTTGTGGGCCTTAAAGCCCAATTAGATGACCATTGATTGCTCCCAGGATATAAGTGCTACTATTACACCTTATAATGATTTGAATGAGATTTCCCCCATAGTCTTGGGCAAGTGAATGCTTGGTCCCCATTTGGTGGCATGGTTTAGGGAGGCTTAGGAGGTACAGTCTTGCTGAGAAGATATGACACTGGGGTGACCTTTGAAGTGTCAAAGACTCTTAACAGTCCTAGCTCACTCTCTCTGCTTCCTGCTCACAATTTAAGGATGTGAACTCTCAACATATGGCTTCAGACACCATGCCTGTCATCTTGTGTTGTGTCCCTGTGCTTTCAAAGAAGCATTGACACCGAAAGTCCTCAAATTATCCCACAAAATAGTAAACAAAGAAACATTTCCATTACAGTGCTACCAAAACTAGACAAAGACTAAACGAAAAGAGAAAATTATAGGCCGGCTTCTCAAAAGATAAAACACACATGGCTGAGAAACACTTCTAAAATGCTCACCATCCTTAGCCATCAGGGAAACGTAAATTAAAATTACATTCATTATTTTAATTTTATCCCAATCAGAATGGTTAAGATCACAGAAACCAATGTTAACAAATGGTGGCATGGGTGTAGGGAAATGGATAAACTTATTCACTGCTGTTGAACTGCAAAGTGGTGCAATCAGCGTAAAAATTAAGGTGGGGGTTGTTCAGAAAGCTGAAAATGCATCTACCACATGGCCCAGCTCTACAATTCTTGGATATATATTTACAGGCCTCTAAGTACCACTACAGGGATACTTAGGTGTCCATGTTCACTGCTGCTCTATTTACAATAGCCAGGATATAGAAACAGCCTAGTTGCCCATCAGGTGGTGAATGGATAATAAATATGTAGTATATTTACACAATTAATATTACTCAGCTACTAAGAAAAAGCTATTAACATAAATTAATCAGCTATTAAAAATAAATTTTTTATCTGCTACTTTTTTCAAATGAACTTCTTAGGTAATTGGGTAGAGTTGGAAACAATTACCTGGAGTGCAGCAACCTAGCCCCAGAAGGATAAACATTGTCGGGAGCCAAGCCCTAGCAGAAAGCGGCTATCATCTTTGCAGCCATCTCAGCCCATATACCCTGACAAGAGACTTGTTTTCAACAGCTACAACAGCTGAGCACATGCTGATAAACATCTTGTTTTCCTCACATATCTTGTTTTGTTGTTTAATGCCCCCAGCTGCAAGGCGCACATGGTGAAGTGTCCTCAGCTGCATTCCCCTGCTTGTGCTTATATATATCTAGAATTTCCTTTCAATAAACGGGACTTGATCACATACCCTGTCCTGTCTCCATTCTTCACGTTTCTTGCCCCTCCATCCCCACTCTCTCTCTTGCTAGACCCTGACCCACGGACCGGAGCAGCAGCACGGGCCGTTACAAAACATCACATATGTTGTTAGTTTTCTCATTTGTTGATGTCACCTTGAATCTTTTAACACGTGTTTCACTTGGAATACCAATGGAGAGACTTTCAAAAGAGGGGATATATAATGCAGGGGTATGAAAGGCTAAAAAGGAATTATGAAACAAGAAGGGGTTAATTTTTGGTGAAGAGGCAGAGAGTGGGGTAAAAGAATAAAATTGGGAAAGATAAGTAACATTAGAGATTTCAAAAAAGTCCTATTGAAACCTACTAATGCAGAATACATATACTAAAAGAGGCAAAATAGAGTTGTTCTATAACATGGCAACAAAGCCCCTACTAGACACCACAGTCTAGCAAATAAAGCCCAGTCCTGGATATGGGTTGCTTCTGTAGGTGTTGTTGGCCATCAAGGCCAACATTACAGGTTTCTACCAATGCTCTTGGTTATCCACAGAACTAGATGTCACCATCCTACCCTGAAGACACCACATACTTGAGTAATAGGACATGGAGAAATCAAACTGGTTCTGACCTGTAAAATTTATTCATTCTTGCTAGCTTGCATAGAGCTGGAGCATGCTATGTATGCTACTAGAGGAGGAAGATAATCATCAATTTCACCGAGAAACCCTGTGGTGTATATATATTTGTGCTTATATATATCTAGAATTTGTTACCTGGTGCAATAGTGTCATAAACACCATCAGAGTAACCAACAACTGTTTGATTGGATTTAAGTACTGTTAAACAAGAGAAAAACTGCCACCATTACTGAGCCAAGAGCCTGTGGCTAGAGAGGTCCTGGGTCTCAGGGAGAACCTACTATTATTCATCTGGTAAATGGACACCATGTTAAACTGACTTCTAATGACTTACCATTACATCCACAGATTAATGCATGTCCTTGACCCTCACAGAAGAGCTTTCTGTTTGCTATAGATAGGGATGAACACAGAGACTCACAACTGCCCATGGTTCAGGGAATAAGAGCCTGTGGACTGCTCAGTCCTAAGTGTCACATTTATATGGCACCCTAAAGGTTCATTGCAGAAAGGGCATAAAGAATGTAAAAGCAAGAGGTGAATGAATACAAAGAATCAGTATTTTCCCGGTAAAGCAGTCACTGCACATATGAATTGATAGGGCTAGGACAACATACAGAAGCCTGGCACAAGCTCAAGCCAGAAGAAATATCAGCATGGCAATTGGAGATGGACATGAAATTCTGGTCCTATCAAAGAACCTATTGCAATTGGTAGCTGTTGAAAGAGAGACAGTTTTCTTTAAGATTGTTGCCACAGATGGATTCAACACATTCCACATTCATGAACTGTGGGCACCAGAACTGGGCTTGATGGTTGAATTAAAGGGGAGGAGCCCACAAAGTTGAGTGGGTAAGGAAGAGGACAGAGGATCTGGGAGACGTTAGAGGATGGGGTGAATATGGTAAGAACTCACTGTAAGAAGTTCTCAAAGAACTAATAAAAATAAATAGCTTCCAAGAAAGAAATCAGGAAGAAGTATCATTTATAATAATCTCCCAAACAATCAAGGAATAAGTGTAGTCAAGGGAGTGAAGACTCAGCCTGGCCATGAAGGCCTACCCTACGAGAGGAACTATTGTAACTGATGGCTGCTGGAGAGAGAGAGAGAGAGAGAGAGAGAGAGAGAGAGAGAGAGAGAGAGAGAGAGAGAGAGAGAGAGAGAGATGGTTTTCTCTACGATCACTGTCACTGATCCACTCCTTTTGCTCTATATTCATGGACACATGAACACTGGAACTAGACTTGATGGAAGAACTGGGGAGCCACACACAAAGTTGAGAGGGTAAGCAAGAGGACCCTGGAGAGTTTACCGCAAACAGTTTAAAGCAGCAAAGCACACAACTGATGAAGACAATAGAAGATGGACAGATGTCATAATGCTAATAGGACACCAGAGCTAATATTGAGAATTTGGCCATGTTCTGTAAGCAAACCTTCAGCCACATCAATTACATTAAAATTCTAAAAATATTTTTTCACTCAGCTAGGAAAAAACATCTTAAAACTAATACAGAAGCACAAATTAAATCACTTGCAAGGAAAACCTTTAGTTTTCTGCAGTCACATCTGTTTGCTAATGTAGTGAGCTGATAAGCTTTGAAAGAAGCTGGAAGTCCACCAATCAGTTACACGTGAAGCATCAAGTCAACAGATGAGTATTGCTTGCAAACAAGGGTTTTGGAAATCTTGAAAATTATAAAATTTCTATTTTCTTTCTTCATGAACATACATTATTATAATGTTCACTCATTATGTGTAAAGAAACTAAATAACTTGGTATGATATGAAATTAACAAGAGCTACATCAGGAATGGAATCCAAAGGAAAGTAAGGAAGATAAAACTAACCTTGGTCTTGCAATTTTCCATGGTCTCAACTGAGTGCCAGAGGTTTGATGTCAGCATGTTTTCTCCAGAGAAACTTCTTGGAATGAAAAATTTATTACTGTCTCTAGGATGAGTGGACTCCAGCACAGGCCTTGTGTCAACCATGCTGTAGTGTGAATCTCTGTTCTGTTTTCTCTCCAGGAGAAGTTTGGTTTTGGCCTCTGCCAGTCTTTCATCTGTTCTATGAAGAGTGCAAAGACAAATTCCTCATACCTCATGTTCCTGAGTAGATCCTAAATAACCTACATTTTAAAACAAGTAATGACATTCCCCATTGAGCAGAAGGGCTCCACCCTTTCTGTCTTCTTCTCAGTCCTGCACTGAATCAGAAACTGTCTTAACATTTTCCAAAGTTTACTTTCCTAAGTCTTATGATAATGTTTTTCTGGGACAAAACTATGCTTTAAGGTACAATAGAAAACCGTAAAGGAGAGTCTATGTCCAGGGACCCTCAAGTGGTAATAACAAACAAACCTAATCAAGTGACTAGGATGTGCCCATTGCAACAGTAACAGTATCCCATGACCCATGGGCTCAAGCTATCACTTCTTAACCTTTCAATGTTTCCTTTCGAGAGGATGATAAGCAGAAATTTGGTAATGAGAGTATATGAAATACAGAGCTTTAGAGATATGCCAGGTTAACTATAGGATAGCATAAAGAAGGATAGAAAGCTTTATAGAAAGGAGATATAAATTGACATGGATGAAGTTATTTAAAATAATTGTTTAAAAAGAGGAATATGCATGTGCTCACATAATTGCAGGTACTGGTAGAGTTTGAAGCACTGGATTTCCTGGAGCTGGAGTTACAGGGGTTGTGAGCTGCCTGACGTGGGTGCTGCGAACTGAACGAATGCTCAACAGTATGCACTCTTAGACGTTGGGGCCACCTTTCCAGCCCCTTAAGATAAGTTATTTTGTTGATTTTATTTTCTAAAATGATAATCTCTTTTCCTTTGTGACTTTGTGTGTTGGGGGTGCGGGGAGGGTTGGCACTGCGTGTGCTAGAACAGCACTTGGTCTGAGCGTCAGTACCAGCCTACAAATTTACATTCTACAGTTGATTTTCACATCAATTGCTATAACCCATTTTAGGAAAAATTGTGTTCTAGGGACAGAATACTGAGCCTAATTTATCCTCTCTGAGTTCTGACTTACTTGCTTAATTTATTTGACAATGATTTTCTTATTTTCACTTCTTCTAGGTAGAGCTGCTTATAGTTTTCCATTTCTATTTGATTGCAATCAACTTGACTTTTCATCTTAGAGAATTCAGACTCCAGATCCCTTATTCTGAGCTCCATCTGAGTTCGCACTGAAGCGTTCTGTTTGTGCCTTAACTTCTCTAGTTTGTCTTCATACGCTGCTTGTGTCTACAGGAAATTGAATGCAAATAGTTTAAAAATAATTGTAGCTCAAGTAGTTGTTATGCACCCATTTCCTTTAGTTTTGACCAGCTATTTCGCAGATGCATTTTAAATATGTAAAATGATGCTAAATTCTAAATATTTTTCATTAATATGAGTTATGTTAAACTTGAATTTAAAAATAGAATCATTCGCTGGGCAGTGGTGGAGCACGCCTTTAATCCCAGCACTTGGGAGGCAGAGGCAGGCGGATTTCTGAGTTCAAGGCCAGCCTGGTCTACAGAGTGAGTTCCAGGACAGCCAGGGCTATACAGAGAAACCCTGTCTCAAAAAACCTAAAAAAAAAACCTAAAAAAAAAAAAATAGAATCATTCTTTTATTTGTGACTCTTATGGTTTTATGTGGTGATGAGGCTTGAATATATGTGCTTAGCACATGCCCTACCAATGAACTGTGGCCTCTGATTGACATTATTCCATGGTCATACACAATCTGACAAGTCACAAAATAATAGCAACTCAAATTAAATAAATTGAACAAGGTAACTTAAGTACAATTCAAATTGCAAATTTTGTTCCACAGTTTTTCCTTTTCTTCCTAAGTCAGGTTTTATGCTAGCTGGTCTAAAACATCAAATGGTTCTCTAAGAATAACAGTTTTGCAGGATCAGTTTACCTACACTCACAGAACTATTTCAAGGGGAAACATGCATCACCTTCCTTCCAAAATTTCTAACAAAACACTTTTATTCTTTGAGAGTTTCATAGAATGCGTTTTAATCAAGTCCATCCCCCTGCTCCCTTCAACTCCTCCTACATCCAATTTCCCATTCTCTTCTTTTAAAAACACAATGTACCAATTTGTGCTGTTCATACACTCATGGGTGTGGGGCCATCCACTGTGCATGGTTGACTTACTAGGGGCCACACTCATTAAAAACACACTCTCGACTCCCTAGAAGCCATCCCCTGTCCATGGCTCCTTAGTTAGAAGGAGGGGCATGAACTGCCTCCCATACCATGTTAAGATGTTGACTGGTTTGATCTTGTCCAGGTCTTCTGCTGGCTATTACAACTGCTGTGAGTTTATGAACACTACGGTTTTGTCCTCCTGAACCTCTGGCCTTTCCCACAATTTCTTAAAAATTTATAAAGCAGCTTGTGACATGAGAAGTAGAAGCGTACATAAAAGGTGTGCACACAGAATATTATTTGCAGTGAAAGGAATGAAGACACATTGCATATAATTAACCTGCAAGAATAGGTTGACTTGTTTTAACTTTTCTACCAAATCCTGCTTTGTTTTCTCTTCGATTTCCCATTTATACTGCTCTATTCGACCACATTCTATCATATTGTTTTCCATGTGACTTCTGAGGTTAACTACTTCTTGTTCTAACTTCTTTTTATGCTTCTTTAATTTTTCGTATTTCCTTTGTATTGTTTTCATAGACAGTAACTCCCGTTGAAGCAGCTGATTTTGTTTATAGAGATGTAGACATTTGGAAGATGCAGTTTCCAGTTTTTCAGTAAGATCATCACTCTGTAGACATAAAATAATACACCTTGGTGCTGAGGAAAGTGAGTTGACAATAGTCTAACAGAATACAAACAACAAAATCCGACACAATTTTAGGTGCAACAAGTGTCATGTCTACTTGATTCTTATGATATTGTTATTAATTACTCAGAAAATCAATAAGGAAAAATTCACCACGAGTCATAGAACATAGTCTTTATGCTCATTACCTTTGTTACATAAGTGTTATTTTTCTATAGTTTTGTCTTAACATGAAGTCACCCCTTAGAAGAACGCCTCTTACAGTATCTATCTTCACTTATAAAGAAGACATGGCAATATCCTATGGCCTTATATAGGTTCTATAGATAATTGGCTACCAGAAGAAGAAAAATAAGACATGAAAATGATAATAATAATAATAACTTCATCTTATAACTAATTATTCTAATGTCAATAATCTTTTTCCTGAACTGCAAATGTTTGATAATATTTGAATTGAATTCTAAGATGTAATGATTCTCAGAAAGAACTGATATCTCCCATGAGAGATATGATCCATATTTATTTGTCAATACAAATGACTTAAATTCAGTACTTAATATTATAACTGTGAGGCAGCTCAAGCCACACAATGAATCCTTACGTAGGCAACCCTGCCAAAGGCTTAGTCAGATACTATTGCCAAACATGTGGATGAACACACTTTCAGGTTATTTTAGTGCCTAATTTCAAGTTACTGAAGTTGATGCTAAGTGAGCTGGCCACATTAAGCCTCATTTAAATGTAGATTATAAAAAAATGTTGACTTTTGAGAAATTGAACTTTGAGGTGATTTAAGAAATAAAGTAACACAGATATGTAAGGTGAGATGATGCTACTGAATGGGAGGTGAGATGATGCTAATGAATGGGAGGTGAGATGATGCTTCTGAATGAGGGGTGAGATTATGTTACTGAATGGGAGGTGAGATTATGTTACTGAATGGGAGGTGAGATGATGCTTCTGAATGGGGGGTGAGATTATGTTACTGAATGGGAGGTGAGATGATGATACTGAATGGGATGTGAGATGATGCTACTGAATGGGGGGTGAGATGATGCTACTGAATGGGAGGTGAGATGATGATACTGAATGGGAGGTGAGATGATGCTTCTGAATGGGGGGTGAGATTATGTTACTGAATGGGAGGTGAGATGATGATACTGAATGGGATGTGAGATGATGCTACTGAATGGGGGGTGAGATGATGTTACTGAATGGGAGGTGAGATGATGCTACTAAATCGGAGATGCCTTAGACCTTTGGGTAGGAGTTCAAAGTGGCTAATGATTTTAGTTAACAATCCTAATTTTGAGAATATGTAGAAAAAACCCTCATTACTTTTAACAAATTTAATAGGCTTGTGGTACTATTACTGGACTTTCATTTTTCTGATCTATTAATACATTTCTGTATGACACTGATGTAAGAAGATGTCTTATGGCTCTCAGCTAACTCCTGATCAATAAATTGTCAAATTATGTGCATTAAAAATATAGTAAGAAAATGAGACTTGTCTAGCTATAAGATAGACCAATCAACACAATGGTTAGTGGTTTTTTCCAAGGGTAGATTCATGTTTCAAAGGTGCATTCCCAGTGATTTACAGACCACACATCCACATACCATATTCAGCTATGAATTCATGAATGCACTAATCTTTTGTTGAATATAACACCTCTATGATCCAATCATTAGCTGGGGCACAAGCCTTCAATATATGAAGCTTGGGGTTGTGGGGATACCATCTGTCCAAATCATAATATTCTCCCTTTCTTCCTCTGGCTCTTAGAGGCTCATGTCCTTGTCATAATGCAAATACATTTTGTGTGCCTTCAAGAGTTCCAACAGCCTTTGTTGAATAGTTTGATTCTGAGATGCAAGCAAACTCTTAGCTATGAATTGAACATTGTACAAGGAACGCTGGAAAACAACCTCTTAGACAGTCTTGTGTCACAAGTGTGTCCAGTTGTTCTCACTTTCTAAGTCTCTTTAAATGAATTACTCTTTTATTTAAGATGGTCTCACTATTTAGCCTTGTCTCACTATGTAGAGCAGGATAGCCTGGAACTCACAGAGATCTGCCTGCCTCTGCCTCCTGAGTGCTGGAATTAAAGGTGTGAGCCATTGTGCCCTGCTCCTTGGCGCCTTTTAAAATGGTGCTTATCTCTGCAGAAACAATGCCTTCCTTAACCCCAGCTTTTATACAGGCATGACTGACCAAACTATAAGTTTTTAAAAATTGTCCAGTAATCTTTTTGCTTCTAATTCTTAGTAAGCAGCTGGCCAAAAGCAAAGAGCAATAGTGATACAGTGTTGGGAGCCAACTCTGAGCAGAAAGCTGCTATCATCTTTGCAGCCATCTCAAGCCATATACCCTGACAAGAGACTTGTTTTCAACAGCCTACAACACATGAGCACATTCTGATAAACATCATGTTTTTCTCCCATATCTTGTTTTGTTGTTTAGTGTCCCCAGCTGCAAGGCGCAGGTGGTAAACTTTCAATAAAAGGGAACAGGGAACAGGACTTGAACAGACTCTCTGTCTTGTCTCCATTCCTCGAGTCTCTCGCCCTTCCACTCCCCACTCTCTCTCTTGCTAGACCCTGACCCGCAGGCCAAAGCAGCAGCTCAGGCTGGGATATAGTGGCCCCCAAACCTGGGGCAGCTCCGGGTCGTTACAATACAGCAGCCTGAATATCAGGCTTCCTAGGAATTCTTTCTTCCACCAGATGAATGGCTTTACCACTTTAAACTTGGCTTCATGTAGTCTTACAGCATAAGACAAAATGAGAACATGTTCTTTGCAAAAATACAACATGAATGTCCTCTAGTCTAATCCACAATGGAATCCTTGTTTCTGTTTGAAATCCAATGAACTCCACATTCTGGTCTTCTCAGCTCCCACGCAGAGCTCTCTTAAAGTATTCTATATGATGATTTTAAAACTCGTTTCCAAAGTCTTCACAAGGGCCTAAGAACCACATGGTTTTTTTGTTTTTTTTTTGACACAGTGATTACTCTACTTCTTGGTGCTGATACTCTGTTGGTCAGGATTTCCTGCCTTTACTTACTTAGTTGGGGGGTGTGGGAGAAGAACATAGATTTATTTTGGATCATGATTTCAAAGATGTCAGTCTTTTTTTAATCATTTGACCCTGTCACTTGACTTGCTAAAATTGTCATGAGCCATGTGAGAGGAACAGCACACAGACCTGTTATTTTAGGTCTGAAGTGAGGCAGAGTACTGTGGCGGCAGGAATGCGTTACAGAGAACACACTCAGAGGAATCTCGCTTCATGGCGACCATGGAACAGAGAAAAAGGGATGAGGCCAAGGATAGATGTGCTTCCAGTGACCCACTTTCTTCAATTAGACTTCACAACGAATTCCTGGATGCATTACTCCTTTAACGACATTAGCGCTATCATGGTCCTCTTTTCCCAGATATGTCTTCAGCATGTAAGTCCTTGTGTGCACTGGATAGGAGCAGGGAAGTGACTATGTATGAACCCCCACACTGAAAATTATGAACTTACAATGGAATTGTAACTAACCTAGGAACTGTGACCTAAGAAAACACTTAGTGGGAGCAAAGACTTCTTTATTCCAATTCAGTGTTCATATTGCAGACTTAGGATCTTAAGTTCTACAGGTCAAAGCATGAATGATAGAATGTCTCACTTTAGGAAACAGAGTTTTAATATACATGATTATATTGACATAATGAACAACATCTTTTTTTTTTTTCTGAGATTGGATAGTTAAGTGTTTGCCTAATGATCACAGACGAATATAAGAAATTCTTTTCTAAAATCCAAAGATCAAACCACTGTCCCCTGGGAGAAACTGCTCATAAAATGACTCATTCCTGATGAGATATATAAGTTATAAGAAATTCACTATCAAAATCTTGCTGAAAAAAATCTTAGATCAAAATAGATATCCCAAATTCTCAATCAAATAACTACTTTATTATCACTTTAAAGGTTGTTCTAAAATCCATAGAGTTAAACACATATTTAAAATGCACAGTTTAGGCTTGGTGTGTGGCTCAGTGCTGGGATGCTTGCTTTGGATCTGTAAGGTCCCAGGTTCAATCTCTATGCCACAGAAATAATAGTGATAGCAATAATGGCTACTTAATAAAAGGAATTTATTCCTTTTGTACATTGTACCTAAATTTCACATATTATTTACAATAGATAAATAATCTAGTAAGAGCAGCACTATTCATAAATAGTCAAAACACAGAAGACACCTATATGTTTTTTGGAGGATGAGTGGCTAAAAATGTAGGTTGTACAAATTGATATTAAACTTTTACAACAACTTCATTTAAAACTTATTACCCAGATCAGTAATTTTATGAAGTATCAAGAATTTTATACAGTAAACTTCTATAAACAGGACTATGTGTGTTACTAATATAAGCGAATGTATTGGTATGAACAAGAATATGTTTACCAATGAAAAGGTCCTACTAGCTAAAATTGTCTCGAACCATGCAAGAGGAACAGCACGCAGCTGTGGAATCCATGGAGGATAGACAACCCACAGGTCAGCATGACCCTGGTGAGTGCGCCTTGGAGAGGCCGAGCCCGAGGATTACAAGTCCCGAAGACCTCATATTATTATAGAGTATCTCTCCGCTTGTTGCCTGCATGGTCATCATGTCCCTCATAATCTATGAGCTGTGTTAAAGCTCTAATAGGCAGTGTCATTGGTACTTACAACAATAGTGATTGATTTATGGTATTCATTCTTGACCTCGGCTTCCTGATATTATTTAATGAAAAAAATTTTGGGTGAATAGGTGTGCACCCTGAGGATTTAAAGTAGAAATAACTGAAAAGAATATATCTATCTTCTTTCTTTCTTTCTTTCTTTCTTTCTTTCTTTCTTTCTTTCTTTCTTTCTAGCAGCAACTGACTGAGAAAAAATCACATCCCTCACTATAACAAGTAACTTAGACATGCATGTACATGGATCCTTGGTAATAATATGTTTTTCACATGTAATACATAAAATGTTTAATCATGTATTGGGGAACATGCTAGTTTCTTTTTACTTATGTTCATTATAATCATTCACTTAAAGAAAAATAGAATATAAGCACATTGTAATTGTTGCACTGCTTGAAAGATTTTGCTGGGGACTATAAACTGAGGGAGAAAAAAATGAAGTCACTGGAGCCTCACTTCATTCACCATGTGTGTGTGAGCACACGCCTGCTTTACATTAGCCGCTGGTCCACTCCCTGCTGGACCACTGAACTCACTGTTGGAGCTGGCCTCCGGCATGCCCCATTCCTCATATTAGACAAGTAAAACTTTCATTTAGTTATTACAAGAAATAAGAGAATAACTCACCAAAAATTCACTAAGTAGCTTTTCCTTTAACCATTCAATTTTCTCTGCTTGCTTTCTTGCTGTAACTTTTAACTTGTGGTTTTCAAGTCCAAGTCTATAACGTACATTTTAAAAGAGTCACTCTCACACCCCAATTTTAAAAACAACACTTAATTTGTCAACACAGATCTTAAATAATCATTATTTCAATTCTTTAAAAATAAAAAGTAAAATAATAAATGTATCATTTTCCAGCTTTGCTTTATGAATAATAAACCAAACTTATAAGATTTGCAAAACATTATTATATTACTAAACTGTGCCCCAAGCCTAAATTGTATATTTCAAGTAAATTAAGAATAAGTCTCATAAATTGTCATGACTGGTATAATTCTCATACCACACTATTTATTTGCTTTGTAAATACTCAAGTCATTTTGCATGCGGCCTTGTACTTTTGTATGCAGTCGTGCATCTTCTTAGTGGATTGGGAGGGCTGTATGTGTTGGTCCAGTGCTTCTTGTAACTAAAACAAAGGAAAAAATCTTTACTAACAATCTGGTATAAATGTATCCATTTTGGGTTTTGTACTAAAATATCAGTGGATACAGTAACCCTTCACTGAAGACTATGTATAGATACTTTTTGTTGTTACTATAAAATTAGCTAAACTATAGATACAAAAGCATTCCTCACAACAAAACACAGAGCTCTTATAATTCACAAAGCCTAAAAAACACCAATAGTCCTTTTTAAAGTTTGTTGTTTTGAGATAGGGTTTTTCTGTGTAGCCCTGGCTGTCCTGGAACTCTCTCTGTAATATGCTTTCACTAGGACTGAACTGTCAGGGGCAGCCCTGCTTATACACTGAAGGCCTAAAAACAGCCATAGCCCTAAAAATCAGCAATAGGCCTGACATACATGCCTGCTAACACAAATTCTTGGGTCTCTGTGGAAAAACACTGAAACAGATGACTATAAACTATTGTAAACAAGCAGCTTTGGTAGAAAATTGCTAGGCTGAGTAGTTATAGACCTTGTAGATAGGTAACCTTGGTGGATAATACCAACTTAGATAAGGACAAGTGAATCATAGTCAGAGTCATAGTGACATGTTCCCTGAACCTTTACTTTCCGTGTCACTGTAAGAGAATACTCTACAGAAACAATGAGGGGATTCATTTTTGTCTCATCATGGTTTGATGAATACATTCATCATGGTGTGTAAGGCACTTGATGCTGGTGTGGCTGTGGGGGAAGAACTGAGGAAGCTGGCTCACATATTGGCAGACCATGTAGCTGAGGGAAACGCTAACACTTCATCTTTCCATACTCTGTTCTGGAGCTTGTTGCGTCACCCCTGAATACCAGTCCTGTGTCATCCTTCCCCTACCATCTTGCCTTTTTTGTGAACCTGTTAAGAGGCGATTGATAATGCCATTAGCAGAGTGACTGTGCTCTTTCAGGTGATCTGCCTGGACACCTGTTTATTGTCCTGCTGGAAAAGACACTAAATAGAAGGTTTTTAAGCTGAGCTTTTCCCAATCTTCAGACAACTTGCCAAGCCCATGTAACCAGCTGACGGTTCTCAAAAACCAATTTGTAAATTTATATTTTTTCCTTTCTTGTAACTGTAAGAATACTCTAAGAAACATTATTTTCATTATCATTTTGGTGGAAGGCACTTGCAGTGGCTGAGATTCATATTGGCAGAACTGGCAGAGCTTGACTGCTTGGGCAGATCTGTGACAGGCCAGCAGTGCCTCGTGAGATTCATGCTTGCAGTGCCTGTCGTGTCTGGTAAATTACTGCTTTCTTGGCGCCAATATATCTTGACTCTACAATCTTTGTCCTTTTCTGCAATGATTCTGAACCTTAGAGAGGAGTGAAAAATTGTCCCATTTAGAGCGAGCACGTGACAGTCTCTTCAGGCTGATCTGACTGTTGGTACATCTCGTATTATTGCCATCATCTACTGCAAGAGAGACCCCACTTATAAAGTCTAAGGTTCTTTAAGCTGACTACAAATTCTCCCAATTCTTCAAGCAACTACTCAAGCCATGACCACATGACTGGTTCTTAAGCAAACCACGTTTGGTACCAATTTTCAGTAGTTCTTCCTTTGCTGTGTATAACTGCAATATAAATCGGAGAAGAAATGTATTTTATTTCTTTTTGTAGGAAGGCATGGCAGGGTTCAATGCTGTGGCAAATCGCCGCCACTTGCTGGTGTCAATCAGGAAGAAGTCATGTACGATCCAGCAGCCATGTGCTCAACTCCTCCAGAACTGCCCTTCATCAGCTTGTTCTTCAAGTTCCATGCTCACACAAATCAAGTACGACAAAACTTTCCATTCAGCAATAGCCTAAACAAAAGTACTGAAGAACAAGACATCCCCCATGGTGAAAATTCAAATTGTTGCATTCCAAAGATTATCTCCAGTGTGATCTGAAAGTTCATGCACATGTAAATGACTGCTGCTGTTCCAATGACGGTAGTCATTAGCAGTCTAAATGCTGAGTCAGAAGCCCAGACTCAACAATTATTGGCTATGTGGTCCCAAATAAGTTATCCTTGCTATATCTACTTCCTCTATGTAAACTGGAGTCAACAATACTACGTTCTGTTGGGTTATTGTTAAGGTTAAATTATAGTGCATACATAAAGAACCTTAATAGGTTCATACCACCATTAGCGTTATTACTATGCTTTATTTTTATTCAAACTTGATCTAGGTAAGTGGCATGCCAGTGGAAGAAATAACCTCTATGAAGTGGACTGAGCCATTCTTTCCTTCTGAGAGTGCAACAAATGGTGAGCTTCCATGCTCACCATTAATTTCTTAATACTTCATGAAACCATATATTATCATTATTTACAACTCATTTATTCTCATGACTCCTCAGTGGTCAGTAGGTGATGTAGCATAGAGCAAATGGTTCCTCTTGGATTAAGTAGTATGCAAGGGGCATGATCATCGTAGGTGGGCGAGAGCCAATGGGCTGAAAATGCTGGACTTTAATGTGAAATCCAGACTATTCCTGAATCAGCTCATTCCCAGTCAGTGCGGATGCTGGGATGCTTCAGCATATACACTGATGAATACTGGAGATGATGTGGAATGACAGCACACGAGAAACACTTCTCCAGAGCACTTGAGTTGGTAAATGACTACACATCTATAAATCCCAGCTCCAACTGCAGAATGAAGAATGACCGCAAGTCTCATTCTTTACACATAGTGAGAAAAATCCAACACAATTCTTCACTGTTATGTGAGCGCTATTAATTTTATATTTAATTTCTTAACAGATTTAGAATGAGAGACTACTATGTCAGTGTCTTAAGTAAATTATTGCTATGGTATGAAAATGTCATTTTATTCCTTTTCTTTCGTTTATTTATTAGCATATTTTTATTGTGTGTAGTGGTGAATTTCAAACATACATTTTCATCTCTACACATCATGTGCTTTGACCATATTTCACCCCATCCAACATGACTTTTCTGTCTTTCTCTTTATCCTTTAGGTTAGGCCAACCCCTTCACTTTCCCAAGTGGTCTTCCTGTTCGCTCACAGACACCACATTCACCGCATTCACACCACACACACACACACACACAATCCTCTCTCATCCTCACTCTCACTCTCTCTCTCTCTCTGGAACAATAAAATTCTACTGTGTATATACATACCATTTTTTCTTTATGATGGACATATAAATTGAGTCTTTACGTTGATTTTTGTAAACAATGCCACAATAAATATGGCTGTGGAAAGCCTCTGTGTAGTATACTGACTTGGATTTGACGAGTTAATGCTATCCTAAAAACTGTCAAGCACATGTATTTATTAATTTATTTAACAACATGAGACATGTAGCCTTGTACAGTGGCTTAAGCCTAGAACCCAAGCGTTTGGGAGGATGAGGCAGGAAACCTCACCATAAGTTCTAGGCTTACTCAGACTATATATTGAGCTCCAGATCTACCATGGCTGAAGCATCAGACCCTGTACTCCCAAGCAACAGCAAGCAAGCAAGCAGCAAACAGAATAAGTCAGCAAGAACAAAAGAAGAGAAATGGAGTGATATACATATTATAGCCAATACTTCATAAATGGACTTCATGGAAGTATTTTCAGTAACAGTCAGTGTGGTGGTTTGAGTGAAAATGGTTCATATGTTTAAATGTCTGCTGCCCGCTTGGTAGAAAGTATTTGGAAAGGATTAGGAGAAATCCTATTCCCAGTCTTAATCTCTCTGTCTCTGTTTCTGTCATGTCTCTATCTTTCTTTCTCTCTGTCTGTCTCTCTCTGTCTCTTCTCTTCTCTCTCTTTCTCTCTCTCTCTTTTCTCCTTCTGCCTTATGCTTGTGGATAAGAATATAAGCTATCAGCTACTACTTCAGTGTCATGTCTTCTGCCATGCTACCCACCAGGATGGTCATGGACTCATCCCCTGAAACCGTAAGCCCTAGTAAAGTCTTTCCTTTTATAAGTTGCCTTGGTCATAGTGCCTCTTCATAGCAAAAGAGATGCTAACTCCAACAGTCAGCAGGCAGAACTTTGACATGTGTTAACCGCTGAATGGAGAAGTGCCACAGATGCAGAATAAACAGAAGTGAAACAGTACTCCCACTTGATAACAATCACATTGCATTAAGAGAAATAAGCCACACAAGAAGGACTAATTCCATGGGACTCTATTTCTAGAACACAGAGAGTAAAGAGTCAAGAAACAGATTGGTGGGTTTCTAGCGCAGGAGAAGAGGGAGGGACCAGTTTCTAGGGATTTCCCAGATAAGAGTTTATGGTTTCTTTTTAAAGTCATAAAAATGTTCTAAAATTGCCTGTGGTGGTAGAAGTGGTTATGAACTCTGTGTGCATATTAAGAAACAGTGAGTTCTATATGCAAAGTGTGGAAACTACATGGTATGTCTGCTATATATGTAGTGTTATATCTACATAAAATTGCTTTCTAACACTCCACTTGACAGAGTCTAGATAATTTTCTTATTGATTTACTTATGGATATACATACTACACTTATTCCTACTACTTCTGTGCTATAAAATGTCTAAAATGAAAAAGAAATGCCTCATTTTTCAAGCACTTTAAATAGTTTTTGAGAAAACTATAATGGCCTTTCTATAGAGTTACCTTGAAAAATATGGAATAAATATATCCACTTCTGATTATTAGGGATATGCCTCCCTGAGAGAGTAACTGTACAGTGTGTGGAAGACCTGGACTCTAGCCACAGCACTATTGAAATCATGATACAGAAACAAAGTCTTTGTTCTGGGTGAGACTTGGCAGTAAAGTGGTTCTCTGTCTACTTAGAGCCCATCCTTGCTGTCAAAATGTCTTTGTAGTGAAATAAAGAATTGTAGCACACTGTTACTCTTCTGGAAAGGAAAGAAATGATCATCTAAAACATGATCTCTGTTGCCTATATTTTTCCCCTTTATCAAATGTTGAAACAAATAATCCAAATGTCTCCATTAGCAGATTGAGAGAGAAATCAAGCCCCAAAGCAGAGATACATTGTTACTAGCAAGGCTTTTGTGACAACCAAAAGATGCATTCTTATGGGAAATAACCAAAACTCTTTCTTGAGAAGAGCCAGTGTCAAAGGCATTATTTATGCTGCCTAAATCTGACTTGCATGACATTTGGATGAGGTCACTATGAATGTCATCACTATGCTGTAGACAAATGGACTTGAATTAATATTACTTTATCCAAGTTGCTAAAAAAAAAAAAAAAAAAAGGAGCTATTTCCACATCAAAGTATGTGTATTATGGATATCCACATAGGATTTTGAAAGGTGCTCTGTAGTTTTCATAGCCCTATAATTTCTTTTCTTTTTCTAAAAGAACCTTTAATCCCAGCACTTGGGAGGCAGGCAGGATTCTGAGTCGAGGCAGCCTGGTCTACAGAGTGAGTTCCAGGACAGCCAGGGCTACATAGAGAAACCCTGTCTCGAAAAAACCTAAAAAAAAAAAAAAAAAAAAAAAAAGAAAAACCTATGTACACATACAAATACATATACGGGGACTTGAAGGCAACTAAAAAAAATACCTTAGAACTAATTTTTTCTTGTGCAATTTTTAACTCCTTTTGTTTGTGAAGGTGATTTGCCAGAATCTCATCCTGTAAGATTCTCGCATTCTGCTCTTCCAAAAGTTGCCTCTCGATGCAATTTCTTTCCTCTAAAACCTAGAGACAATTTAAAGACATTTTTATTGTTATACCTCATGGTAGGACAAGTTGGGGAAAGGAGTCTAAAGCAATATTAACAGACAAACCTTGAAAAAGTGCTCAAAGAGCTGATAAAGCCCACAAGAATCTGCCTCCCACATGAATTACTCAATTAATTGCATAAATGATAGCTACCCTTTTCAACAGCAGAACCAAAAACTTGGTGCTAGGAACATAGCTCTTTTAGAGTGCTCGCAGTGAGGTCCCTGAACCATTGTAAAAGCAGGACTTGTGACACCTGCCTGGGAGTCAAGGACTCAGGAGGTAGAGGCAGGAGATTAGGAGTTTAAGGTCATTTCAGGGTACATGTTGAGTTCAAGAGTACCAGCCTCAGGTGTGATACTTGATGATAATGGAGGAAGACAGGTGCAATTTGAGCTCTGAATGACAAGTGGAGGGCCTCAGGGTACCATCTTTGTCCTATATGAGTAGCATTATTTTATCATCCTTACTACACCTTCTGGAACATTGTTCAATGATTGCTGTTATGTGAAACTTTTCTTGGGATGGTGGTACCGCTCTATGCAATGGTGTAATTGCCTCTAATGCTCTCCTCTGCAGTCCTTTGATCCCTCTGCTCCTACAGGTGGATCTCAAAGTGCACTTTCATCTAGAATTTCATTGCAAACCCCTCAACCAGCTCCAGGAGCCCTCCTGACTCACAAGGGTTCCTTCTGTCTTGGACCAACACCTCCCTCCCCACCACCACCCAGACTCTGCCCTCTTCAGCATGAGGCAGAGAGAGTTGTCATTGCCCCTCCTTGCCAGAAGTAGACTTAGAGGGACAGAAGTAGATAAGGAAAA
The DNA here is from genome assembly GCA_021653895.1 of Mastomys natalensis. Taxonomy (NCBI): domain Eukaryota; kingdom Metazoa; phylum Chordata; class Mammalia; order Rodentia; family Muridae; genus Mastomys; species Mastomys natalensis. The sequence continues at coordinate 457,659 of JAJTUV010000805.1, forward strand.
CAAAATTATGCTCCCCAAGACGGAAGCCTCTTGTTCCAATAAGATACTGTGAGGAGAAGCAGTGGTAAAGCACAAGAGAGGATATCTATCTATGTAGGACCAATGCGGGGAGGGGAGGACTTAGAGGTCCTATAGAATATTCAACCCAGAGTCTGTTTAGCAGACTCTCAGCCTCAGGGTCCCTCCCATACCAAGGAGTTCCTTTTGGTTTTTTTGCTTATTCCATTGGTTTGACTTTTGTTGTTTTTCTAGATGCTCAACCGTCAGTTTAACCCAGGAAATGAGCTTGTCAGTTTCTTAGATGACTGCCAGTACTCATGGCTCAATTTTTAATTTAAAAACCTAAATAATATAGTTAGTCACATATCACGTAAGAACACACACAGTGTTCCTGCATTGAGACTGGGGCTGACTGCACTGTGGCTGTGAGGACAGCCCTCTGGTGTAACTCGTTCCCTAAATTAATGACTAGCACTTTGGTAGAGCCAAGACAGCATACACAGAGGATATAGACTTCTCATTAGCAGGGTCCGTGATGTACACAAAGACTGACTAATCCCTGTAGAGCCTACCTCAGGCTCCATTGAATTCTCTCCATAATCCCCATGAAAGACAACAGTAATGCAAATGGTCAGAGTAACACAAGGGCACTTCTCTTTTGGAGCCTACCCTACCCTTGTAAATTCATTCTCAATTTTCCTTAATGAATTTGTGTTTTCCTTGTCTTCTTGTCCACATTTCATTATTCCTATGGACATGAGACAACAGACTTGGAATCCACTGGCTCAGGGTGGCTCTGGACACAACTGAGTTTGCATGACCTAAGCCTCATGGTAAGCCTAAAGATAGAACCAAGGCAGTCTCCGTTCCACTGACAGTAGTCATAAGAATATGATCACATTGATAAAACCAAGGCAGTCTCCATTCCATTCAAAGGAGCCATAAGAGTATGACCACAGTGCCCAGGGGATGAGTTAGATGTGCCCGCGTGTGTGAGCGCACACTTTTGATGACTGCAGGATCAGTATGCCAAGCATATTTCTCAGATCATATCCCCACATATAAGTACCAATTGATTATATGTTTACATTCAATATATTCATTCAAAGGGATAAGCAATGTTGGTGAAGTAAAAGTAAAATATAATTTTAAAGCATATTTGATCCTATTTGATTGTACTTACTTATCATGAGTACAGACTCACATACACTTGCAGCCTTACAAAATTTAAATAGTCCACTCACTTTATTCAGATTGTTTCTCACAGTCTTCAGTTCCACGTCCAGTTCCCTAACATAAATTTCAAGTTTTTGTTTCACTTTAACTTCTTTATTATATTGCTCTTCTTTTTCTCTTAGCTGCTCCTTCACTTTGTCATAAACCCAGACTGCATCTTTTCTCTTCTCCTCTTCTTGTTTTAAAGTAAACCTACAGTTTAAAATGCTTATGTTAGGAATGCTTTTTGTTAGAAAACGTTTCTTTTGCCTGGCTTGTCACATATTAGTTTATTCTTCTAAAGGTTCCAGGGTATCCCTGACCTTCCTCTGAAGCATGCTTACTCCCTGTTGCCCCTTCCGATGTCTCCCCTCCATCTTCAGACATACACAAACTGGGTGCAGATTTTCAAGCAGTTTGTCACCCCAAGACTAGTCAGGGAGAATGACAAATTAGACACCAGCAAAGGCAGACACCTCTGTCACTTGGATCCACACACTCGAAATCTTATAAAATGTAAAGAATCCCGAGCCTAAATCAAGGGTTCTATTTCTTATAGCACACTGAAAGGAGGAAATGCTTTCTGTCTCATTTCAGTCTTTTCCCAATGGGCAACCCAGAATATATGAGTTGTTTGAACAACTTTATTAGGTCATGCAGGGGACAGGCGCTTTGGGTACAGCCAGTTGTCACTGAAATCCACAGCAAATTTCCTATCCAGTGTAAACCACTTAGTTTTGCTTTACACAGAAGCAAATGCCTTTTACATGTACATTATATTGATAAATTGTCGTGTTCTGTTAAAGCTCACCAAGAAGCTGCAGATGAACTGTGGTTTCCCACTTCAGACACAAGCATGTTTGTCTCAATCTGTTCTCATAAATCCCTATCCTGGGTGAGGTTGGCCCCTGACTTAGTGATGAAGAAAAGGAGACCAGCAAAGCAGCCTGAGAATATGAAGGCCCTATGTCCTTAGAGCAAGTGAGAAGTAAACCATTTCCAACAGACATCAGTCTTACTTACCCACAAAAGATGTCTAAAGTAGAAATAGGTACTTTCTACTATAAATAGTAGAAATTCACTTTGGAATGGTCCATTTTGTCACACACAGCAACAAAAAGTAACTAATGCAGACAAATACAAGTATATAGTAACAACATTCATTTTAATTATTTAATAAGTAAACCAACAAGATAGAGAAAACAGACTATTGAAATCAACTCATGGGTCCCTTTGCTGCTGCCTATACCACCTCACTCTGTGTCTAAACTTTCCACATCCTACTCCAGGGTCTAGCCTGGTGAGTATCACCCCTCCCCCAATACTTGTTTTCCACATCCTGCCAGATATAGTTCAGGTCTCACAGCCAGCGAGCTAGTCAAGTCTGATGGCCCATGATGTTTCTTTCTTCACAATAATAAGACTTTGAGACTACAGCTTATAAAAATTTATACACAACAAACCAAACCTGAAGAAAATACAGGAAGCAATGTTTCAGGCCAAAGAGAAGAATGAACATAGGAGACAGACATGGCAAAAAATACAGAGCCATAATGACTACAACAAAAAATACCATGGAGAATACAAACTACCCCACCCAAAATCAACAACATGACCACAGTTAACACATATATTTCAATAATAACTTGAAATATCAATGACCTCAATACTCCAATCAAAGACATAGAATGACTGAATGCATCAGGAAACAAAACCCACCCATCTGCTGCATGTACAAAACATATCTTAGTGTTAAGGACAGGTGCTGACTTCAGGTTAAAGAATGGACCAAAGCACTCCAGTCAAATGGGACCAGGGTGCAGTCAGGTATTACTATCCTAATATCTGACAAAATAGACATCAAACTGAAACTAATCAGAAGATGCAAAGGGTATGGACACTTCTTCCTAATCAAGGGAACACATAAGTATGAATACATTCTTGTCCTAAACATATATGCATCAAGCTCATAAAAATCTCATAAAAAATCTACAGCTGCAATTAAAGACACACATTAACATCAATCCATTATAACACTCCCACTTTCTTCAATATACACATTATCTGGGCAAAAAGAGAGAAATATCAGAATTAATTGACATCATACATTAAAAGGACTTAACAGATATCTATAGAAAATTCTATCTAAACATCGAAGAATTCACTTTCTCCCAGAAGCACATAGAAGCTTTTATAAATAGAAGACATACTGGGACCTAAAAGAATTATTTAAAAATTCAAAAGATTGAATTCATTACTTTTATCCTATCTTAAACCAGTACAATATCTTTAAAGTAACAGAAAAAGTCCACCTCTAGTAAATACACAAACCCATGAAAATTAAAGCACTCATTACAAAAGAATGAATGTGTCAAAGAAGAAATCAAGAAAAAATAGAAAAGTTTCTAGGACTGAATTCAAATGAAAACCCCTGGGACACATTAAAAGCAGCCCTACAGTGGAAATTTATAGCTCTGAGCACCTACATTAAAAAATCAGAAAGAGCACAAATAAATGCAGCTAAATGAGATGGAAAAACAAGAACAACTCAACTCCAAACCCAGCCCACGGCAAGAAATAAGAAAAACCAGAGCAGAAATCAATGAAATAGAAACAAAGAAAACAACGCAAAGAATCCAGAAATCTAAGAGCTGATCCTTGGAGAAGATGATAAACAAAACTGACAGACCCTTGGCCAACTAACCAAAAAAGAAAGGACCTAAATTAGCACTCGGAAATGAACAGGGAAACAGTAAAACAGACAACACAGAAATTCTGAGCATTACATGGGAATATTTTATAAACCTCCATTCCACAAAGCTGGAAAACCTAAAAGAAATGAGTTATTTTCTAGATTAAGCCAAAACATCAAAGTTAAATAAAAAAGAATTCAAAAACCTAAACAGGCCTATAGCAAATGAGGAGACTGAAACAGTAGTAAAAAGCCTTCCTTCCAACTAAGAAATGTTCAAGATCAGATGGAGTCACAGCAGAAATCTACCAGGCATTCAAAGATCTACAGTAAGACCTTGTTATACTATTAAACAAACAAACAAATAGAAGGATCACTCACAAATTCTTCTTGAAGCTATTATCACTCTCATACCAAAATGATGCAAAGATACAAGAAAAAAGAAAAACTATCGGCCAATATCCCTGATGAAGATAGACTCAAAATTATTCAATAAAAATCCTTGAAACAGCTGGGCGTTGGTGGCGCATGCCTTTAATCCCAGCACTTGGGAGGCAGAGGCAGGCGGATTTCTGAGTTCGAGACCAGCCTGGTCTACAGAGTGAGTTCCAGGACAGTCAGGACTACACAGAGAAACCCTGTTTCGAAAAACAAAAAAACAAACAAACAAACAAAAAAATCCTTGAAACAGAATATCAAAAAATTATACATCATGAACAAGTCGGCTTTATCCCTGAAATGTATGTATGGTTTGCCATACATATCCAAGTAAATAAATGTAATAAACCATATAATTTGACTTTTACAAAAATCACATGATCTCCTCAATAGATACAGCAAAGGCCTTTGACAAAATCCAACATGTCTTCATTGTAAAATCTTTTTTTTTAACTGTCTAGAAACTTTATTTTAAAAAATGGAAAAAAAAAAAAAACACTAAACACAAAAACCTCAACCCAACCCAACCCAACCCAACCCCAATCCAACCGAACCAAATCCAAACCAAATCAATTCGACCCAAACCAAAACACTATACAGTCAAAACATTTACTTTATTTGCCAAGGCACTCATCGCTGAGCAAATTCAATTGACTTTCAGCCTTTCATGGAAATACCAGATTGCCTTTTCCTCTTTTATTTTTATGGAAGTTTCTAATTTAGTCCTCCTGATCTGATTTCACTGTATTAGGCCCGTATCCTGCCTGGGAACACTTGGCCCATATAAAAGCATTCTAAGCATTCCTCAGGAGTTCTTAAGTGCATGTTCTCAGTGCAAGAAATGGAGCCTCACACTATGAGTCCGCTAAATTTTTCATCAAAATGTCATTCGAGAAGAACAGTCCGACGGCTAAGAGTGTTTCCAGTTTTCAAAGTCTGATTCTTTAAAATGGAAAACCATGATGGGCTATGGAGTATGAAATTTGAAAGCAAGTGTTAGGGAAGATCTGACTGCTTTATCTAAAATGACGTGTTTTCCACTTAGGCATGGCTGGAGTAGTTTAAAAAATGGGCCTCAAAATATAAAAATCAGGCTCCATATATATATATATAGGTTTTTTAATTTTTTTTTTATTGGAAATTTTATTTACATTTCAGATGTTTTCCCCTTACCCCTTTTTCCCCCTCCCTCACAGGAACTCCCTATCCTTCCCCCCTCCTCTTGCCTCTATGATGCTGTACCCCCACCCACCCTCCCCGTACCTCACCTCCCCACCCTCGAATACCACCCCCCACAATGTCCAGCCTTCATGGGACCAAGGATCTCTTCTCCCACTTATAAATAGCTCCCTTGCATATATAGCTGGAGCCATGGGTCCCTCCCTAAGCGTTCCCAGGCTGGTGGTTTAGACCCTGGGGGCTCTGGTTGGTTGGTATTGTTGCTTTCCTCATGGTGTCACGAATCCTCTCAACTCCTTCAGTCTTCACTCTATCTTCTCTGTTGGGAACCCCATGATCAGTTTAATGGTTAGCTGTGAGCATCTGCCTCTGAATATGTCAGACTCTTGCAGACCTCTAAGGAGACAGCTATATCAGGCTCCTGTCAGCATGCACTTCCTGGCATCCACATTAGTGTCGCCTTTGGTGACTGCACATGGGATGGATACCCTGGTGGAATGGTCTGCAAACAGCCCCTCCTTCAGTTTCTGTCCTGTACTTTGTCTCCATATTTGCTCCCTTGAGTATTTTGTTACTTCTTCTAAGAAGGACTGAAGCCACCCCACCTTGGCCGTCATTCTTCATGAGCTTTATGTGGTCTGTGAGTTGAATCTTGAGTATTTCGAGCTTCTGGGCTAAAATCCAATAATCAGTGAGTGAATACCATGTATGTTCTTTTGTGATTGGGTTACTTCACTCAGGATGATATTTTCTAGTTCCATCCATTTACATAAGAATTTATCAAATTCATTGTTTTTAATAGCTGAGTAATATTCCATTGTGTAAATGTACCACATTTTTTTTATCCACTCCTCTGTTGAAGGGCATCTGGGTTCTTTCCAGTTTCTGGCTATTATAAATAAAGCTGCTGTGAACATAGTGGAGCATATGTCCTTGTTATATGTTAGAGCATCTTCTGGGTATATGCCCAGGAATGGTATAGCTGGGTCCTCAGGTAGTAATATGTCCAATTTTCTGAGGAACCGCCAGACTGTTTTCCATAGTGGTTGCACCATCTTGCAATCCCACCAACAATGGAGGAGTGTTCCTCTTTCTCCACATCCTTGCCAGCATCTACTATCACCTGAGTTTTTGATCTTAGACATTCTGACTGGTGTGAGGTGGAATCTCAGGGTTGTTTTGATTTGCATTTCCCTGATGACCAAGGATGCTGAGCATTTCTTTAGGTGCTTCTCGGCCATTCGCATCTCCTCAGTTGAGAATTCTTTGTTTAGCTCCATACCCCATTTTTTAATAGGGTTATTTGGTTGTCTAGAGTCTAATTTCTTGAGTTCTTTGTATATATTGGATATTAGTCCTCTATTGGATGTGGGATTGGTAAAGATCTTTTCCCAATCTATTGGTTGCCAGTTTGTCCTATTGCAGTGTCCTTTGTCTTACAGAAACTTTGCAATTTTTTTTGCAATGTTATTCCCATTTGTCAATTCTTGATCTTAGAGCATAGCCATTGGTGTCCTGTTCAGGAACTTTTTCCCTGTGCTCAAGTATTCAAGGTTCTTCCCTACCTTCTCTTCTATTAGTTTCGGTGTATCTGATTTTATGTGAAAGTCCTTTATCCACTTAGACTTGAGCTTTGTACAAGGAGATAAGAGTGGATCAATTTGCATTCTTCTACATGTCGCCTCCAGTTGAACCAGCACCATTTGTTGAAAATGCTGTCCTTGTTCCACTGGATGGTTTTAGCTCCTTTGTCAAAGATCAAGTGACCATAGTGTGTGGGTTCATTTCTGGGTCTTCAATCTATTCCACTGATCTTCCTGCCTGTCTCTGTACCAATACCATGCAGTTTTGTTTTGTTTTGTTTTGTTTTTTATCACTATTGCTCTGTAGTACAGCTTGAGGTCAGGGATGGTGATTCCTCCAGAAGTTCTTTTATTGTTGAGAATAGTTTTTGTTATCCTGGGTTTTTGTTTTCCAAATGAATTTGAGAATTTCTCTTTCTAACTCTGTGAAGAGTTGAGTTGGTATTTTAATGGGGGTTGTATTGAATCTGTAGATTGCTTTTTAGCAAGATGGCCATTTTTACTATATTAATCCTGCCATTCATAAGCATGGGAGATCTTTCCATCTTCTGAGATCTTCGATTTCTTTCTTCAGAGACTTGAAGTTCTTGTCACACAGATCTTTCACTTGCTTGGTTAGATTCACCCGATGTATTTTATATTATTTGACTATTGTGAAGGTGTCATTTCCCTAATTTACTTCTCAGCCTGTTTATCTTTTGAGTAGAGGAAGGCTACTGATTTGTTTGAGTTGATTTTATAACCTGCCACTTTGCTGAAGTTGTTTATCAGATTTAGGAGTTCTCTGGTGGAAGTTCTGGGGTCACTTAAGTATACTATCATATCATCTGCAATAGTAGATATTTGGACTTCTTCGTTTCCTATTTGTATCCTTTGACTTCTTTTTGTTGTCTAATTGCTCTAGCTAGGACTTCCAGTACTATATTGAATAGGTAGGGAGAAGTGGGCAGCCTGTCTAGTCCCTGATTTTAGTGGGAAATTGCTTCAAGATTCTCTCCATTTAGTTTGATGTTGACTACTGTTTGCTGTATATTGCTTTTACTATGTTTAGGTATGGGCCTTGAATTCCTGATCTTTTCAAGACTTTTACCATGAAGAGATGCTAAATTTTGTCAAATGCTTTCTCAGCATCTAGTGAGATATCATGTGGATTTTTTCTTTGAGTTTGTTTATATAGTGGATTAAATTGATGGATTTCCAAATATTGAACCATCCCTGCATTCCTGGAATAAAGCCTCCTTGATCATGGTGGATAATTGTTTAGATGTGCTCTTGGAAAAACCCTTTTTTTTTTTTTTTTTTAAAAAAAAAGGAAAAAAAAATTTTTTAAAATTAAAAAATTTTTTTTTTTTTTAAAAAAAAAAAGGGGTTCTTTAAAAAGGGTTTTTAAAAAAATCTTAAAAACCAAAAAAAAATAAAAAAAAAAAAATTTTTTTTTTTTTGGCTTTTAAAAAAAACCCCCAAAAACTTTTTGGGGGGGGGGCCCCCACCCCCCCTTTTAAGGGGGAAAAATTTTTTTTTTTTTCCCCCCCCCTTTTTAAAAAAAAAAATTTTTTTTTTTCCCCCCCCCCCCCCTTTTTAAATTTTTAAAAAAAAAAAATTTTTTTTCCCCCAAAAAATTTTTTTTTTTCCCCCCCTTTTTTTTAAATTTTTAAATTTTTTAAATTTTTTCCCCCCTAAAAAAAAAAATTTTTAAAAAAAATTAAAAAAAAAAAAAATTTTTTTTTTTAAAAAATTTTCCCCCTTTTTGGGGGGGAATTTTTTTTTTTTTGGGGAAAAATTTTTTTTTTTTTTTTTTTCCCCCCCTTTTTAAAAAAAATTTTTTAAAAAAAAAACCCAAATTTCCCCCCCCCAAAAAAACCCCCCAAAAGGGTTTTTCCCCCCCCCCCAAAAAAAAAAATTTTGGAAACCCCCAAAAAAAAAAAAAACCCAAAAACCCCCCCAAAAAAAATTTTTAAAAAAAAATTTTTTTCCCCCCCGGCCCCCCCCCCCTTCCAAAAAAAGGGAAAAAAACCCCCCTTGGGTTTTTTCCCCCCCCCAAAAAAATTTTCCCCCGGGGGAAAAAACCCCAAAAAAAGGGGGGGAAAAAAAAAAAAAAACCCCCAAAAAGGGTTTTTTCCCCCCCCAAAAAAAATTTTTTTGGGGGGGGGAAAAGGGGGTTTTTTCCCCCCCCCCCCCAAAAAACCCCCCAAAAAAAAATTTTCCCCCCAAAAATTTTTTTCCCCCCCCTTTTAAATTTTTTTTGGGCCCCCCCAAAAACCCCCCCCAAAAAACCCCCCCCCAAAAAAAAAAAAACCCCCCCTTTTTCCCCTTTTTTTAAACCCCCCCCAAAAGGGGGGGGTTTTTTTTGGGGGCCAAAAGGGGTTTTTTTTGGGGGGGGGGAAAGGGGGTTCCCCCCCCCCAAAAAAAGGGGGGGGTTTAATCCCCCCCCAAAAAGGGGGTTTTTTTTAAAAAAAAAAAAAAAAAATTTTTTTTAAAAATTTTTTTTAAAAAAAAAAAAAAAAAAGGGGGCCCCGGGCCCTTTTTTTTAAAAAAAAATTTTTTAAAATTTTTTCCCCCCAAAATTTTTTTTTCCCCCCCTTTTCCCCTTTTTTTGGCCTTTTCCCCCAAAAAAAAAATTTTTTTAAAAAAAAAAAAAACCCCCCCCCCCCCCCCCCCCCGGGCCCCCCCCCAAAAAAAAACCCCCCCCGGGAAAAAAAAAATTTTTCCCCCAAAAAAAACCCCCCCCCTTTTTTTTTAAAAAACCCCAAATTTTTAAAAAAACCCCCCCCTTTTTAAAAAAAAAAAACCCAAAAAAAAAATTTTTTTTCCCAAATTTTGAAAAAGGGGAAAAAAAAATTTCCCGGGGAAAACCCCCAAAAACCCAAACCCCCAAAAATAAAAAAAAAAAATTTTTTAAGGTTTCCAAAAAAAAACCTTTTTAAAAAACCCCCCCTTTTTCCCCCCTTTTTCCCAAAAAAAGGTTTAAAAAGGGGGTTTTTTTTTTTTTTTTTTTTTAAAAAACCCCCCCCCAAAAAAATTTTTTTTTCCCCCCGGGGGTTTTTCCTCCAACCCCCCCCCCTTTAAACCCCCCTTTTTTTCCCCCCAAAAAAAAATTTTGGGCCCCCCGCCCCCCAAAAAAACCCTTTTTTTAAAAACCCCCCCCCCTTTTTTTTTTTTTAAAAAACCCCCCCTTTTTCCCCCCAAAAAAACCCCCCCAAAAAAAAAAGGGGGGCCCCCCCTTTTTTTTTAACCCCGGGGGAAAAAAATTTGGGGGGGGCCCCCAAAAAAAGGGGGTTTCCCCGGGCCCCCCTTTTTGGGCCCCCCCCCCTTTTTTTTTTTTTGGGGGGGGGTTTTTTTTGGGGGGTTTATTTTTTCCCCCCCCCGGGTTTTGGGGGTTTTTTTTTTTTTCCAAAAAAATTTTTTAAAAAATTTTTTTTTAAAAATTTTTAAAAAAATTTTTTGGCCCCCAAAAATTTTTTGGGGGGTTTTTTTTTGGGGGGCAAAAAAGGGAAAAAAAATTTTTGGGCCCCCCCCTTTTTGGGAAAAATAAGGGTTTTTTTTTTGGGGGGGGCCCCGGGAAAAAAAGGGTCCGGGGGTTTTTTTTTCCCCCCCCCGGGGAAAGGGGGGGAAATGAGGGAAAGGGAACCATTTTAAATTTTTTCCCCCGGGAAAAGGGAAAAAAGGGGTTAAAAGGGGGTTTTTGGGGGGTTTTAAAAAGGCGAGAAGGGGAAAAAAAAAAATTTCCCTTTTTTTCCCCCCGGGGCCCCCAAAAAATTTTTTGGGGGAAAAAACCCGGGGGGTTGGGGGGAAAAAAAATTTTTTCCCTTTTTTAAAAATTTTTTGGGGGGGCCCTGAAAAAAGGCCCCCAAAAACCCAAAAAAAATTTTTTTTTTAAAAAATTTTTTTTCCAATTTTTTTAAAAAAAAAAACCCCAAAAAAAATTTTTTTTTGGGGGTTTTTTTTTAGAAAAAACCCCCCAAAATAAAAAAACCCAAAAACCATTTTAAAAAATTTTAAAACCCCCCCCCCGGAAAAACCCCTTTTTTTTTTTTTTCCCCCCCCCCCCCCCCCCCTTTTTTTTTCCCCTTTTTTAACCCCCCCTTAAATTTTTTGGGTTGTTTTTTTTTTTTTTTTAATTTGGGGTTTTTTTTGGGTGGGGGGCCGGGTTTTTGGGGGGGTTTAAAAACCATTTTTTTTTTTTCCCTTTTGGGGGGCCCCCCCCAAAAAACCCCCCTCTTTTTTTTTTTTCCCTCTCTTTTCCTTTTTTTTTTTTTTTTTTTTTTTTTTTCTGTCTTTTTTTTCTTCTATGTGTCTTTTGTCTCTGTTTTCTGTTTTTATGTGTCCCATCGTCTGTCCTGTCTCTCCTCTCTCCCTCCCTTCTTTCCCCCCCCCACTCCCCCATTTTTTCCGGGGTTTTGCTTATCATTTCCCGATATAGGGGTGAACCTTCCTACTTTGAAAGGGGGGCATAAAACAGTATTTGTCTTTTTAAGCACAAAATGTGGTTTTACCCAAAACATGAACTTGATGGAAAACCCCCCTTTCAAACCCGAAAAAAAAAAAAAAGGAAAAAAAAAAGGGGGGGGGCACATCCCACTGTTTTTGAAAAAACCTCTGATGGAGGAGAGCTAAAAGGTTCAGGCCCCGATTTTGTATAATTTTTTCCCTTTTACTTTCCCTTTACAGCTGCGGTTTTTCCCCTCTGTTTGTTTAAGCTTTCAACCCCGTTACCCATTGGGTAAAATTTTTTTTCAAAGGGAACCCCGGTTTGGGCTTTTAACCCCCAAAGGTTGGGTTTTTTTAGACCCCATCTGTGGCCTAAGGAAAATACTTCTTGGGTTTTCTAAACGGGGTTTCTTAAAGCCCCACCAATTTTATTTTTTAAAAATACCTTAATTTATGACTTTCTTTTTTTTCCTTTTTATAAAAAATCCACAAAAACTTGACCCACCTTGGTATTTTTTTCCCTGACTAATTTAAAAAACTGGGTCCAAAAGTAAATTTTATTCCCTTTGAGGTTTATAGCGGGGTTTTTGTGTCAATTTCCCAAAAATTTTTACTCCCAAGGGTTCAAATGCTGTGGGTTTCTGTTGTTTTTTTCTTTTTTTTTCCTTTTCCCCCTTCCTTTCCCCCCCCTTTCCCCGGAACCCTCCCCCAACTCTGCCTTCCTTCCTTTTTCTTCTTCTTCAGTGCTTCCCCCTGTATCCCAGATTTGGGGCCCTTTTGGCCCCCAAAATTTTCCCCCTGCCCTGCAAAACTGGGGAAAAATTTCCCTACACTACTGTTTAAACCCCCGGTGTAATTTCCCGGGGAAAAAAGACCCCGGGCCCCTTGAGAACCCCAATGAAGGGTTTCCCCAAAAAACCCCGGGAAAGGGGGGGAAGGAGAAGCAAAAAAAAGATCTTTTTGGGTGGAAATTTTTAACCCCTAAACCAAGCTTTTACAAGGGACAGGGTTTTTAACCCAAATTTTGAATAATTTGGGATTAAAATTTTTCAGGTTTAACCCTTTTTTATAATTTAATTTTCTTTTGGAAAATTTTTTAGGGCCTTTTCCAATTGAATTTTGGGGGAAAAAAATGGGAAAAAAATAAGTTTTGGGTTTATTTTTTGGTAAAAAGGGGTTTTTTGTCCCCTTTCCCTTTTTAAAGGAAATTTGGGAAGGGGAAAAAACTTTTTAAGGGCCCTGAAAAAAAAACTTAAAACCAAAAAATTGGGCAATTTTTTAAAGAAGGGGAAGACAAAGAGGGTTTTGACATAAAAAAATTTTCAGTAATTTTCAAAGGGGAATGACCCAAAAATTTTTCCCCCTAAAATTTAATAAAGGATAATTATAGGGGATAAACAATTTTTTAAAGTTAAACCCCTTTTTTAAATTTTTGCTTTAAATACCCAAAAAAAAACTTTTACTTTTTAAAAAAAAAAAAAAGGGTTTTGGTGTGGGGCCCTTTTAAAGCACCCCGTCCCCTAAAATTTTAAGAATGGGGGGGGGAAAAAAATAAATTTTTCCCTTTAAAATTTCCTTGCTTGTAGTTTAAAATTTTTCGAGTCTGCCAAACTTTTTTAAAGTTAAAAAGGGCCCCAAAAATTTTTAATTTCTTAAGTTTTTAAAATTTTTCATCTAAATTTTAATGGTATTAAAATTTTATATAAAAAAAATTATTTTAAATTTTTTTAAAATACCAAAAACAAAACCCGGGGGGGAAAGGAATTAAAAAAAAAATATTTTAAATGGGTTTTTTTAGAATAAAAATTTTTTTCTAAAAAAAAAAAAAAACCCCAGAAGGCAGGGAGAAGGCAATATGGGAATAAAGTATGAGAGTGGTTTTTTATATGAATAAATGTATGTTGTCCCATTTCTCCATTCAATACGGAACACTTAGAAGGCAGGAAAATTACTTTTACATCCACATAGCACAATAAGATAACTATGCTTAACATTAAATATCTTAAAACAGTGAGTAGAGACAATTTTCAATGTTCTCACAGCAAAGAAATGACAAATATTTGAGGTTATAGATCTATAAAAACTATGTCTTAGTAATTATACATACAGTGCACATGTACTGAAATGCTATGCTGAGCCCCATAAATACAAGTAAGGATACTTTCCTATGTGTTAGCTAAACTAATATGCTATTTCACAAAGTGAATACTATTTTTCAAAATAGCTGAAATACAAATAAAACTTCTACAATATAGAAATATCCACTACATGAAATAATATGTGTGTGTGTGTGTGTGTGTGTGTTGTATATAATGCACAAAGACATGGAAATATTAATGACATGAAAATATAAAATGTTACCAATGAAAATAAATGCAAACTATTGCTTAGTAGTTAGAATATTTACAAAGATGTCAATGCTCAGCAGTCTAATAGTTAACAGGACCACAAACTATTTTTAATTGACAAGCTGATTTTAAATTTTGCATCTACATCAATGGCTAGGTACTTAATGAGTATATTCAAAAGCTTATGTTTAATCTTTACCACTACACAAAAGCAAACACAAGTAAAATGAATCTAATAAAAAAATCATATGGAAATGCAAAAGATTTAGACTATAAAAATTACTCTGAAAAAAAAAAAAAAAAACCCCAGCAAGAACAGGGGTTGGTTTAAAATATAACAGATATAGTGATCAAAACAGTGTGACACTTATATAAAGAAAGCCAAATAAATCATGAAGACCAACAGGGTCCTACAGGAACAAATCGGACGTTTGAAGAATCAGCCAGTTTGTTAGGGCGCAGTGGGCACGCTGCGGAGAAAGGATAGAGCTCACAATATGTGGGTCAGGAACGTCTGCATGTCGGCAGCCACAAGATGAACTTGACCCATATCCTACACTGCAAATAAACTCGAAATGGACCCAAAACTATAAGACTTCTAGACAAAGACTGGGCTAGATGAAGATTTATTAGATATTATCCTGAATCAAAAATCCATAACTGAACAAAACCTAAATTGGGTTTTATAAAAGTTGAAACTCTTACTCCATGTTACTAGGGTTAAAGGATGGTAGTTTAATGTTAGAATGCTTGCCTATCGCGTGTGGGTCCCTAACTCAGTCCATTCTGCAGCACAAAAGACAAGACAGTGCTTAAGATAGTCTCAAGAGAATACATAGATGACCCTAAAACTGGAGTGGGGAAAGTCCTATCAAAAAGTACAGCTGATAAAGGAATGCTATCTGGAACATATATACAACAATGTTAAAAATCAAACAATCTTATTTTTATTTGGCAAAAAGCCTGGGACTGACAGTTTCCAAAGAAAACATACAAATGTAACTAAACACACGGAGAAATGTTGAGCATTATTATTGATTTATGTTACATGTATTACAATATGTGGAAAACTTAAAAACAACTGACAGTATCTATGCTTGTGAAGGAAGGGAATGGAACTAGGTCCAAATATGGATGCGGTTTGTGATCTCATAAGTGATTATGAAGTGGGAATAGAAAGAGTATTCTAGGGTAGATTGTACTGTGTTGTGCTAAAGGTTTAACGATCCGCAACTTTTGACAAGGCAGATGGCATTTCTGTATTGAACCCTAGTACTAAGAAACAGAAGCCCCTACACAGAAAACTGTCTAAAGAAGAAAAAAAGAAGAAAATAAGAATAGAGTTTTAACTGTAGATGTTAACTGTTGTATAATGTGACAAATACGTTAAGGTTGTGAAACTGTTCTCAAAATGAGGTTAGAAACTTTGCATCAGGCATTCCAATTAGGCAAGAAAAAAACCTATAAACATAGAAAACGCTCGATAAGAAACATGTTTAAAGCAGGGTGGACCCAACTGAAGAGAATACTGAATAAAATTCTGGCTAAATGGATGATGTTACTTTGTATCTTAATGTTAACATCCCATATATTGGATGTAGACTGGTCTCTAAGGAGGTGAGGTAGCAGGAACTGTCATGCTGATTCCAGGATCCAATATACAGCAGAGACATAACCTATCAATCAGCGCTCAAGAAATAAGTGTTTCAGTACAGCTTCACACATGAAGATAGAGGAAATTCTGCCATAGTCTGATGCAATGTATTCCATATGAGCACCAAGACAATCGCTCTAGGCTGCAGAGTGGTTGCAGGACTTGTCACTAGACTTACCTTGATTCAGCTAAGACTTTATGTTCTATGTTCAAATAGGGCGGGACTGCCAAGCTGAGGTGTTTCAGTACTGAGTTAAGTCACCGAATTTCAACAGCATTTTTTGCTTAAAGTCATACCAATTCAAATTGTACTTTAATATCTTTTACCACATGCTATTCAAACAGAAGAGGCAAATGACAATCATTTTATATAATTCAAACTATGGGGATTTCTGAAAAGAACTGATATTTGTCAGAAGGAAACTATCTATGGACCAATGTTTCTCAGTTTCATTTTAAAAGTTAAATGACTTCACATAACGACAGAATCTGTATTTTCACCTTATCTTTTATAATGTACCTTTTACTATTACTGTATTAGTATATATTAGTGGTACAAAATAAAAGGGTTCATTATGACATTCCATACATGCTTATATATTTTGATCATATCCATCAATTTTATACTTTTAAAAATGATTATGTATTTGTGTATTTTACATATACAAGTACTCACTCTTCATGCAAACCAGAAGAAATTAGATCCCATTACAATGGCTGTGTGCTACCATGTGGTTGCTCAGGGCCTCTGGAAGAACAGTCAGGTGATCTTACCACTGGGCCATCTCTCTAACCCCACTCTATACTCCTTTATCCTCTCTCCCATTTCCTCTTTCCTTTCCACATCCTGGAAGCTTCTGTTTATTTTTTTAAATGCATCATTTTGCATCTTATAATGTTTTAATGAAATATTTTTTGCTTATTTTTATAGCAGCTTACATCATTGCCCTTAGTGTTGCTTCTTGGGATTCCAAACCATAAAGTCCTTCTAAGACAGATAATAAACTGAAAAAACAGAAGAGTGTCTGTACCTGTTGTCATCTGTGTATAAAATAATCACATTTTTATTTATCTTGTTCATAAAGTTTACAAACACTTACAAGTCATTTCATACAAGAGTGATTTTATTATTTGTCCCAGAGATAGTATTTAAAACTATTAAAAACAATGCCAGGGTGGCATACCTGTCATGGAAAGGGACATTAAGGGACAAAAGCTATGATTACTAATAATGTAACAATTAAATTTAGATCAAACTTCAGTTAAGCAAGAGGAAAACAGTTACTTTGTTAAATAAACATGCACCAGGTATTCTGTTATTGCCACTTTTAATAAAATAAGTTTTTATGAGAATTAAACTTGATTTGGAAAAATATTACTCAATCATTATTTGGAGGAAACCTTTTTTAAATTGCTAGGCTTAGCTTCCTTGGGACCTATTATGTAATTACTATGTGTTATTCTAAGCACTGGGCATGTGTTGAATTCATTTCAGTCCTCACAGAATTGTGAGGTAGGTTTCACATTAGTTCTATTATGAAGAGATGAATTAGAAAGGTTCCTAGGGTTCTAGGCTAGCAAGATGGCTTAGCAGATAAATGCACTCACTCACTCTGTGCCAAGCTTGAGGACCTGAGTTTGCTCCAGGACCCGCAGGGTGAAAGAGGAGGCCTGACTCCACAAGTATCCTCTGACCGCCATACATGTGGCGATTGGCAAGCGTGTGTGTCCCCGTCAATCAATATAATAAAAAAATTAAAAAAGAGAAAGCCTGAATCACTTACCCAAGCCATTCAGCAGATCAGTGGCTAAACTCAGAAATCTCCACCCAGGGATTCTGACTCTATAGCATGTGTTGTGAATGTAATATCTCCAACTGTGTTTAAGTCTTAATACTGGCAGATGAATTCATATTATCACCCATATCTTATTAAAATAAATAACTTCGGAATCTTGTAAATATTTGTGTATGTGTTGTGCGCGCACGTGTGTGTATACGCATCTTTCACCTGTCTGTAGCCTAGCCACCACGTTAAGCCGGGAACCCGACATAGGTCCCCGGGAAGAGCAACAAGTGCTGTTAGCCACCATACCATTCTCTAGCCCCTTTAATTATTTTTGAATTTCACATGTGTATGTGTGCCACGTGCATGCTTGGTGGCCGGGGGAGATCATAAGAGGGCATTGTGTCCACTCAAACTGGAGTTACAGGAAGTTGCAAGCTGACATGAGAATGTTGGGAACCACTCCCCGGCCCCGAGTCCCAAGTGCTCTAACTGGTAACCTTACTGCACCTTCTACCTTTTTTTAAAAGTCAGAGTTTCTTGAATTGAGAGTGCACCGTTTGTCTGGCTTAGTCCTGAGAACCCTCCTGCCTATGTCCTCTAGTGTTGGGCTTTTATGAGTCCTGTGGACCCAATCTCAGGTCTAATGTTGGCAAGCACTTGCCCAGTGAGTAATATCCTCACCCCCAAATCTTGAAAATATTTTCAAAAATAAAGTGACAATAAACATAGGTAATTTGTGGAAGCTCACTGTTTTTCACCCAAAGGAAATTCCTTAATTGACATGTATTTAGCTGCTTACTCACGACTCTACAAGCATGCATTGTACAAGCCTAAGTTAGTGATGGTGTCGGTGCTTTGGTCTCATGGTCTATGATTGACTATACTTTACCTTTTGTAAACAACCGTCCCTTTCCCTGGAATCTAAACAATGGTTCAACTGATACACTTAGATTTTGGAGTAACGTGCAAAATCACAACTTTAGATTCATTCAGCGAACTTTACAAGTTTTTCTAAGATCGTATATCAGCCCTTATTTCTCACCTCTTCACCGAAAATACAAGACCTCACAGTGGTCCATGTCTTCTTTCCAGGAGGTTTCAACCGTCCCGTGGTGGCCTCGTGGGGATTATGTCTAGGCGCAGAGGCCTCTGGGAGCTCTGGGCAGCACATGGTCTGTGGTCTTTGGTAGTCGTTGCACCCTGTGTTGCAAGAGGATCAAATGTAGCAAGTTTTTAAAAAATTCTTCAGTATTTTCCTTGTTAGTATAAATATTTACTGCATGGGAATATTATTTCTATATTTACTTGAGCTTTGTGGATAAATCGTTGGATTTTTTAAAAAGTACCAAGTGGCGTGCTTATCTCTTTGCTAGTTTCTTAATGTGATTTTTAACAAATACAAA
Source organism: Mastomys natalensis (assembly GCA_021653895.1). NCBI lineage: Eukaryota > Metazoa > Chordata > Mammalia > Rodentia > Muridae > Mastomys > Mastomys natalensis. The sequence goes on from JAJTUV010000805.1 coordinate 476,386, forward strand.
ATAACTGAAATAATGCCATATATTAGCAGATTATAATGGTATCAACCTAAAAACCAGCAAAAACAATACAGAAACATAAAACCAAGGAACTGGAACAATATATATTCTGAATAAACAGTAGGTCTTAAAAAAAGCAGGGAGAAAGTTGGTTTTTTTTTTTTTTTTTTTTTTAATTCTAGAGTTAAATGAGAAAGAAAACAGAAGTAGATATAAAAAAGTCAGTTCTAGCCGGGCGTGGTGGCGCACGCCTTTAATCCCAGCACTTGGGAGGCAGAGGCAGGCGGATTTCTGAGTTCGAGGCCAGCGTGGTCTACAGAGTGAGTTCCAGGCCAGCCCGGGCTACACGGAGAAACCCTGTCTCGAAAAAAGAAAAAAAAAAAAAAAAAAAAGTCAGTTCTACGTGAAAAGCTCATAGCTATGTTCGCCCATTTGGAAAAAAAAAAAAAATCAAACAAATCTCTAATAACTTAAAGTACCTCCAGGTCTTAGAAACACAAGACAACTCTTAAAGGTGGAAGGAAGAGAATCGGGTGTTTAGGACGAGCCTCTTCTTGATTACGTTAAAGCTAACCTGAGCTGCATGGGAGGCTGTATCAAAAGCAACAATAAGACAAAAGGAACGTAAGGAAGAAAAAAACCCCAAAACTAGTAGAAAGAAAGTAGTGAAGATTAGGGCAGAGATGAAGGAAGTGGAGGAGGAGAGAACAGTATAAAAGCGTCGATGAAACATAGTTTCTGTTTTTGACACAAACAAGATGGAGAAACGCTTTATCTAACTAACCAAAGGAGAGAAAGAAGATCTGTTAATAAAATTAGATACGAGAACATTGACTCCACAATAGATTCTGATGAAATCCAGAGTTTTGTTTTGTTTTTGGTTGGTTGGTTGGTTGGTTTTTTGTTTTGTTTTTAGCTTGATATAAGCTAGAGTTGTTTGAGAAGAGAGAATTGAGAAAATGCCTTCAGAAGATACGTCTGTAATAAAGCTTGTGGAACATTTTCTTAAACAGTGATTGATGTGGGCTCATGGGGGCTGGTGCTAGCCAAGGGCGTGTGGTCCTGGACTATGTAAGAAAGCAGACGGAGAAAGCCAGTAAGCAGCTGTTCCTTCATGACCTCTGCATTAGCTCCAGCCTGGAGGTGCCTGCCTTAACTTACTGTCCTGACTTCCTTGAGAGATAGACTACAAGATATAAGTTGAAATAAACCCCCTTCTCCCAAGTTGCTTTTTGACATGACATTTTATCAAAGCAATAGACACTGAGACATTGAGTCTCTTTAAAATATACAATATCCCTAAAAAGCAAAAATCTCTCGTTTGTGATACAAAATGTATTAGTGCTATATAGTAAATTGTTTTCTTCATTAAATTTATTCTGATTTTGTTTCTTATAGTTACTTTTAATTGAAAGCATTTTTCATATATGTTTTGATTAGTTTCCCTTCCCTAGTTCCTCCCAGGTCATCTTTCTACATACCCAACTTTATATTCCTTTTCTCTCTATTTAAAACAAACAAAAACAAGAAACACATACATAGAGAAAGCCACAAATATAGAAATCAAAACAAACAAGAGAAAGACCAAAAAGATAACAGCAAAAGCCCAAAAGAAGCTATATGAGGCAAAAAAAAAAAAAAAAAAAAAAAGTTGACATAAGTACTGTTGAGTTTATTTTTGTTGGCCAACTACTCTTGAGCATGGGGCCTACCAAAAAGTGTGAGAATTCATTGGAGAAAACTGATTTATTTTTCCTTCACAAGTAGATATCTATTGCTTATAGTTTCTTGAGTAGTAGTGGTAGCCTATGTCTGCTTCCTTCTCTCACTGCTGGGATTTCATCTGGTGGGCTGCTACAATCCTTGCGAGTATATATAAACATGACATATATATATGATGATGTTAATATCATCATATATATAAATATATATGATGTTATATCTGTAAGACACTGTTTTTTAAGAACCATCTCCTCTTGCCTACAGATAATCTGATGGAGGCAATTTCTCAATTGAGGTTCTTCTTCCCAGATAACTCTATCTTATGTCAAGTAAAAAAAATAAACTGTTATGGGGTCTGCTTAAATCCAGTCTAACTCAAACAAACAGTAGGTCAATACAGATGACAAAAATTTATTGTAATCAAGCCACTACTGATTAATTAAGGCTGCAGAACAGAATTGGGAGCTAAACTGAAACATTGAGCCAGAATTTCACAGAATATTTAAGCTTAAGATATAATAAAAATCTGTGCCAAGTTATTATTACATTTTTTCTACCAATCAGGATAAGAGTTGATTCCTGAGCCTGGGAATACGAACTTAGTTTAACTCTACCAGCAAGATGGAGTTGTCTTTGAGATGGCTGGACTCAGACAATTGTCTCCTTACAAGTTGTCCCTGGGATAGCTGGACTCAGACAACTCCTTCTTTCTGAACAACTGAACTGTTCAGCTTCTGGGTAGTTTCTCCTTATGATTAAATGGATTCATTTAATGGATAATTAAATTAAAACAAAATTGCAGTATTTAGAACAAATTTCTTTTGCTTGTTCCCAACAAAACTAATAAAAAATAAAAATAAAAATGAATAGAAAAAACTAATCATAAGAGAAAGGAACACTACCAAATACATTTTGTAAGGCCAGTTTTACCCTGATGCTAAAATTGAATGAAAAATCAACAACAACAATACCCCTATACATCATTATTCCTGATGAACAGACATACAAAGATCTCAGTATCTTCCTACAAGGTCCAGGTAACATCATGGAAGATGAAGTGGAAAGACTGTGTGAGCCAGAGGGTGGAGACCAGGCTACGGAATCTCTTTCCTGGTGTGCCATGGCTGTTGCAGTCACAAACGAGAGCAGTTGTGGCTGCCTTCTCAAAAAGAGATCCACAAAATGAGGCCCTATACCTTTCTGAGGAGCTTTTGAGAGTCAAATGTTTGCTGGGGGAGGGGCAAAACTTCTTTTGGAGATGTAGCCGCTGGTAGTAAATTTTTGTGAAACCAATCCTATTTATATTTAGTGAGGGAAACAAACACACAAAAGACCTAAAGTAGACAAGAGGATGGACAGGAAAAGTTAAGGGCCAGTGAGAGTGGGACCAGAGAGGGGGAGTGAGGACAAGTTGTATCACAGTATATTGTATATACATGTATGAAATTGTCAAAGATAAAAAATAAAAGATAGAAAACAAATTAAGCATAAAATGTTCAAAAACTAAATTCAAAACACACTAAAAAATCCATGCAGTATGACCAACTTACTTTCATTCCAGAGATACAGATAGTTCAAAATATACAAATCAACAAATGAAATAGACATTTAGCTTCAACTACAGAGGTCCCTCAATCATCTGAATAGCTACAGAAAAGGACTTTGGAAAATAGCAACATCTCTTTATCAGTCTTGAAGAAAATAGCAAAGAAACATAACATCATAAATGGTATATACAGCAGACATGTTGCAAATGTTGTGTTAAATGAGGAAATACTGAGCTCATCTCCTCTGAAACCTGGACCATGTGAGAGTCATATTCTTTCGACTCTCATTCAGCTCAGTGCTGACATCTTACCAAGATCCAGGGAATGGCATTAAAGGGAGACAAACAGAAAAAATTAAATCACCTCTTCTTGCAGAAAATATGATCCTATACTTAAAAGGTCTTAAGCGATCCAGCAGAAATTTCCTAAGTCGGCTAAGCACTTTCAGCAAAGAAGCAGGATACAAAGCTAATTATAAGGAACCCGTGAATTTTCTGTTTTAAAAAGCCTTTTTACCTATTGAAAATTTCATACATTATATTTTGACCACATTCTTTCTCCTTCTCTAACTCCCCCAGATACACCCTACCCCCTACTGTACCCAATTTCATGTTCTTTCTCTCTTAAAACAAACTCAGAAATAACCCACAAAACCATGGAGTCTGATTTGTGTTAGCTAGCTACTCCTGAGCATGGGGCCTGTCATGGAGTGTGTATAACTTTTTACTATCTGAAGACATCTGACTTCCTGTCTCAGAGCAGCCATAGACTACAAATAGCTTCTTTGTGCCCACTTCCCTCTCTCTGTGCTGTGGTTTTGTCTGGTTTAAGCTTGTGCAGGTCTTGTGCCTGCGTCTCAGTGTATGTGCATTCCTCTTTGCATCAGTCCTGGCAGCTGTTGACCACCTCTGGCTCTTACACTCTTTCCACTGCCTCTTATGAGTAGATCCCTGTGCCCTGAGGGAAGGGGTTTGAGAAAGACATTGTATTCAGGGCTGAGGGCTCCAAAGGCCCTCACTCTCTACATGATGTCCAGTTTTGCATCTCTTTGCCAATTACTATCTCTGTAAGGTGACAGCTTTTCTTCTTTAGTAACATAGTCTCATTTAGTAGCATAGTCTCATTCAGTAGCACCTTCCAGAACTATAAGCACTAGCCAGTAGAGGTGAAGTTTCCAGGTGAACACTAGTTAGACTTCTCTATGTTCTATAAGTATGTGGTATCTTCTGCAATAAGATCTTACCACCAGGTTGTGGAATGGAAACAATAGCATTGGCAATGCCCTGTGATGTTTAGGGATCTTATTTGGTAGCATATGATGTCTAGTTAGGGTATTGACTCCTATTTTAAGTTGATTTTCTTTAAACTCCTTAATTTGCCATTTGGTAAATTGTTAGCTATAGGGGTTTTTGTACATAGATTTTATTATGTTTAAAGATGTTCTTTATATTGGTGGCTTATGTCTGTCATAGGGATATTTTGGACTTCATCAAATGCTTTTTCTTAATCAGTTAAGATAATCATGTGATTTTTGTTCCTAAGTTTACCTGAATGCTATATTAAATTTATTGATTTGCATATGTTCAACAAAACTCATGTCCCTCGAATGGAACCAATTCTATTGTGGTGTATAATTGTCTTAGTGTGTTCTTCAATTTGGTTTGTAAGTACTTTGTTGAAAATTTTGTATCTAAGACCATTAAGGAAGTGAGTCCATATTTTCCTCTCCTTTCCTCCTGCTCTTCTCCCCTCTCCCCAGATCTCTGTCCGCCCCGACACACACACCAAACACTCCTCTCTCCTTATCAAGTTTTAGAATCAGGGATCAGTGTAATACTAACTTTGTAGAATGACTTGGTAGTAATATTTGCCTTTATATTTTCTGGAACAGTTTGTAGAGTATTGATGATGTTTTCCTTAAAAGTTCTTAATAGATGAATTCTGATATGTAAATATAACACATTTTCAATACCCATTTGTCAGTTGAAAGACAACTACACTGTTTCTATTTCTTTTTTTTTTTTTTTTTTGGTTTTTTCGAGACAGGGTTTCTCTGTGTAGCCCGGGCTGTCCTGGAACTCACTCTGTAGACCAGGCTGGCCTAGAACTCAGAAATCCGCCTGCCTCTGCCTCCCAAGTGCTGGGATTAAAGGCGTGCGCCACCACCGCCCAGCACTGTTTCTATTTCTTAACTATTGTGAGCACAGAAACAATGAATGCAGATGAGCAGGTATCTCTAGACCTTCAGTGGACCAGAAGTCCTTCAGTGTGTACTCAAGAGTGGTGTGGCTGGATCCTACAGTGAATCTATTTTTAGCTTTTTGAAGCACCTTCACAGTAATTTCCATAGTAGCTGCACCAGCCTGTGTTCCCATGCAGAGACTAAGTCTTCCCTTTTCCCACATCTATTCCAGAACTTGTTGTTCATTGTTTTTTTCCTCAGCCATTTTTGACTGGAGTGAGATGAGATCTCCAATAAGTTTTAATTTGTATTTTCCTGTTAGGTAAAGATGTTGAACATTTTAAAAAGCATTTCTTGGCCATTTATATTTCATGTTTTGAGAACTTCCTGTTTAGTTCTATACACCATTTTTTAATTTGGCTGTTCATTTGTTGTTATTTGATTTTTTAAATTCCTTATATATTATAGATGTTAATCCTTTGTATAACTATTTTTCCTTGTTCTATAGGTTGCCTCTTTATTCCAGAGTTTGATGGGGTCTCATTTATTAACTGTTGGTCTTCATGTCTCTGGTACCATGATCTTGTTCTGAAAGTCCATTCCTGTGTCAGTGAGGTCAAATATTTTATCTACTCTCTCTTCTATCTGGCTGTTGTGTCTTACGTTGAAGCCCTGGATCCATATGGAGTTAATTTTGTGCACAGCAAGAGATGAACGGTGAGTTTCATTCATTCTTCTACACGTAGTTATCGAGTTTGACCAGCACCATTTGTGGAAGATTCTGTCTTTTCTCTAACATGTCTTGTTGGCTTCTTGCTCAAAATCAGTTTATTGTAGAGTCTGGGAGTGGGGGGTTTTCTGTGGGTTCTCACTTGTATTCTACTGGACCATGAATCTGTTTCTATACCAGTACCATGCTGTTTTCATAACTATAGCTCTGTAATATATCCTATAGCCTAAGTACTGGGTACTGGGTACTAGGTGATACCTCCAGCAGTTTTTTTGTTTGTTTGATTTTCAGGATCATTTTGGCTATCCTGGGTCTTCTGTATTTCCATATGAAATTTAAATTGTTTCTTAATTTCTGTGAATAATCGCATTAGAATTTTTATGGGAATTGTGTTTAACCTGAAGATTGAGTTTGGTAGGATAACTATTTTAACAGTATCCTGCCAATCTTTGAGCATTTTCATCTATTGATAGCTTCTTCAATTTCTTTTCCAGTGTCTTAGAGTTTTCACTGCACAAGTATTTCAGTTATTTTCTGAGGGGGGGGGAGAGTTCATGTTTCTGGAGTGATGGCACCTAGGCTTTGAAGTAATCTTGTAACTAATCAGAGCTTTGTGGGGTTGCCCTTCCTATGCGAAGGAACTTCAGAGCCTTTGCATGACCTCAGTCTTGCAGTGGCTGAGAAATGCTCAGAAAATGGTTCTTTCAGATAACTCCTAGACCAGACCTTTTGTTGAACAATGAATCTGTTTCTATGTGGAAAGAGGCTTTGGCATGTGGACATTGACTTGCTAAAAGGCCTTTTGTGTAACAATGAATAGAAGTTTCTGCAAGATTGCTCTGGGTTCAGTCCGGAGAGGCTACTTCCATTCACCAACAAGATATGATCCAAATTAATAAAATGAGAGATGAAAAGACAGATATTACAACAGGCACTAAGGACATTTAGAGAATCATAAGAATATGTGTAAAAGAAGAAATCTGTATCCTACCAAACTGGAAAATCTAAAAGAAGTGGATGCATTTCTAGATATATACAACCTACCAAAGCTAAACAAGATAAAGTGGAACTTGGAACAATGATTCAACAGCTGTGCATACTTGCAGGGGACCCAGGCTCAGCTCCCAGCATCGAGCAGAATAATGGATCTTGTTTTCTCATCCATTCTGTTAGTCTGTGCCTTTTTGTTGGGGAATTGAGTCCACTGATATTGAGAGGTATTAATGACCAATGATTGTTAATTCCTGTTATTTTGATGTTAGTAGTGTTAGTGGAGAGAGCGTGTATGAGAGAGAGAGAGAGTGTGTGTGTGTGTATGTGTTCGTGAGTACGCTTGCACATGCATGTGCATACTTCCCTTGTTTTTGGTGTTATGGAATTACTTATTTCCTGTGTTTTCTTGGATATAGCTATCCTTCTTGGGTTGAATTTTTCCTTCTAGTATTTTCTGTAGAGTGAATTTGTGAATAGAAATGGTTTAAATTTAGATCTGTCTTGAAATATCTTGTTTTCTCCATTTATGGTGATTGAGAGTTTTGCTGTATATAGTAGTCTAGGTTGGCATCTGTGGTTTTTTTTAGAAGTTTCCCTTCTAGCTTGTAGAGTTTCTCTTGAGAAGTCAAGTGTAATTCTGATAAGTTTGCCTTTGTATGTTACCTGGCCTTCTCCCCTTGCGGATCTTAATGTTTTCTTTGTTCTGTAGGGTTTGTGTTTGTATCATTATCTAGTGGGAGAATCTTCTTTTCTGGTTCAGTCTAATTAGTGTTCTATAGGATTCTTGTGTGTTTATAGGCATCTCTTTCTTTTATTCTTTTTTTTTTTTTTTTTTGGTTTTTCGAGACAGGGTTTCTCTGTGTAGCCCAGGCTGTCCTGGAACTCACTCTGTAGACCAGGCTGGCCTCGAACTCAGAAATCCACCTGCCTCTGCCTCCCAAGTGCTGGAATTAAAGGCGTGCGCCACCACCGCCCGGCACTTTCTTTTATTCTTAAATTAGGTCTTTTCATGGTATCCTAGATTTTCTGGATGTTTTATGTCAAGAATTTTTTAGATTTAACATTTTCTTTGACTGATGTATCAATTTCTTCTATTGTATCTTCTACACCTGATATTCTCTCTTCCATCTCCTATATTCTATTGGTGATGCTTGCATCTGCTGTTCCTGTTTCTTCCCTAGTTTTTCCACCTCCAGGATTCCCTTAGTTTGTGTTTTCTTTATTGCTTTATTTCCATTTTCAGGTCTTGGACCATTTTATTTATATCCTTCAACTGTTTAACTGTATTTTCCTGTATTTCCTTAAGGGATTTGTCTGTTTCTTCTTTAAAGGCCTCTGCCTGTTTGGTTGCATTTTCCTGTATTGCTTTAAGGGATTTATACATTTCCCCTTTAGAAGCCTCTATCATCTTTATAAGATTGGATTTAATGTCATTTTCTTATGTTTATATTGTGTTAGGATATCCAGGGCTTGCTGTAATAAGGTAGCTGTGCCTTGGAGGTGTCATATTGTCCTAGCTTTTGTTGATTGTGTTCTCTCTAGGGCCTTTAGCCACCTGGATGGTTGTTGTTCTGATGTTTTTTCTTTATATCTGTCTCTCATTTTTTTCTCTTGCATCTTTCAATACTCGTTCTTTGTTTAGTATATTTAGTGCTTTAACTATGATATACATGGAGAGTTTATTTGCTTCTTGTATCTATGTGAGTATGTCTTTCCTTCATTTGGTGAAGTCTTTTCTATGGTCCTGTTAAAGACCTGGTCTACAACATTGTTCTGGGATTTTTCTCCTTTATGTATGCATATAACTAGAAGACTTAGTCTTTAATGGTGTTCCACAGTTCTTCTTTTCATGCATTTTATTTTTTATATTCTTTGCTTGTATAGTATACATTCTCTATTTTAGTTTTGATTCTGATATGCTATCTCTACTTTATCCATTCTATCCGTAACATTTTCCTCTGAATGTCCTAATTGTATAGTGTTTTTCACTTTCATCTTCACTTCAGTTTGAGTTCTGTGCCATATTTCTTTCTCTCTATGAGTTCAGCTTTCACATCCAAGATTTTCTTCATATTCTAATTTGGTTGTATATTTGTGTTTTCCTCCCATCACTCTGGCATTTATTGCTACTCTCTCTTAAGTTCATTGAGATGTTTGTGTCTCTTAAACTACTTGAATTCTTTGATGTTTATGATCGTGAGTTGAAGTTTATGATTAAGAGAAGTTGCTTATCTTTGAGAAATTATTTGATTAGATAGATAATTTATACAGGCCAGCTCCCATAGAGGATTTTGAGTTAGACATAACCTGTTGATGAATGAGTTCTGAAAGTTCTTGTAAAGCACCATCAGTTGTATTCTATTCAATTCAAATTTCTGTAAACTATTCAACTTCAATTTAAAAGCTGTCAGGTTTCAATCTAAGAAAATGGAAAAAAATCCTGAACATGTTCTGATAGAGTGAGGCAATTCTTACAACCACCTCAAAAGATTGTGTATATTTTTTAAAACCCAATGGATAAGATTTGATATGTGTGTGGTGGTATTGAGGGATAGTTTGCAGACAGCGTGGATATGAACACAGAATCCATGACCACTAGTGGATTTAGCCACCCCTAAGTTGGAATTCTCCTGAGGGGTTTTATCAGTGAGCCAGGTGGAACCCTCTGAGTTTCTTCTCTAACTACACAGACAGTGGAATAATTTTTGTCATTGACATCATGAAAAGGTCCATGCCTCTCCCGGGAAGCAGTAGGAGTCCCATCTCTACTCTGTGTAATAACCTATCCTCCTACACAAAATCCATCGCTAACAGAATGACCAGAATTGGATGTTATTCTTGAGATTGATAATGATTGCTAGAATCAAACATTTGATTCCATGAATGTGTACTGGACTCATCAATGTCTGTGGATAAGCTTTATATTAAGTTTCAGATAATTAGGTCTCATGGAAGCCATTATACATACAGAGCTGATGTTTCTATAGTAGAAACCTTAAACTAGATCCTAAACATTAAGTCTATCCCTAAACCCCTTATCCTAACCCTAACCCTAAACCTCCCTAACCCCCTAACCCATGTCTAACCCAAACAGTAATCCAAGCCCTGATCCTAACCTAACCCTAACCCCGTAACCCTCTGACTGCAACCCTCTAGCCTTTAAAAGTAATCCTGTGTGTTCTTTTGTGATTGGGTTACCTCACTCAGGATGATATTTTCTAGTTCCATCCATTTGCCTAAGAATTTCATGAATTCATTCTTTTTAATAGCTGAGTAATACTCCATTGTGTAAATGTACCACATTTTTTTTTTATCCATTCCTCTGTTGACGGACATCTGGGTTCTTTCCAGCTTCTGGCTATTATAAATAAGGTTGCTATGAACATAGTGGAGCATGTGTCCTTGTTATATGTTGGAGCATCTTCTGGGTATATGTCCAGGAGTGGTGTAGCTGGGTCCTCAGGTAATGCTATGTCCAATTTTCTAAGAAACTGCCAGACTGATTTCCAGAGTGGTTGTATCAGCTTGCAATCCCACCAACAATGGGGGAGTTTCTCCATTGTTGAGTTTTTTCATTGTTGAGAAACTCTTTCTCCACATCCTCGCCAGCATCTATCACCTGAGTTTAAAGCTTGCAATACCCAAGATACATAGCCACAAGAAGCTCATGAAGAAGAAAGACCAAAGTGTGGGTGCTTTGGTCCTTCTTAGAAGGAGTAACAAAATATTCATGGGAGCAAATATGAAGGCAAAGTGTGGGACAGAAACTGAAGGAGGGGCCATCCAGAGACTGCTCTACCTGGGTATCCATTCCATGCAGTCACCAAAGACAGACACTGATGTGGATGCCAGGAAGTGCATGTAACAGGAGCCTGATAATGCTGTCTCCTTAGAGGTCTGCCAGTACCTGACATATACAGAGGCGATGCTCACAGCTAACCATTGAACTGATCACGGGGTTCCCAAGGGAGGAGTTAGAGAGAAGACTGAAGGAGTTTATGGACCCATAGGGAGAGCAACAATACCAACCAACCAGAGCTCCCAGGGTCTAAATCACTAGCCTGGGAGCACATAGGGAGGGACCCATGGCTCCAGCTGTATATGTAGGAAAGAATGGCCTTGTCGGGCATAGTTGGGAGAGGAGATCCTTGGTTCCGTGAAGGCTGGATGCCCAGTGTGGGGGAATTTGAGGGCGAGGAAGTGGGAGTGGATAGGTGGGTGGTGGTACATCCTTATAGAAGCAGGAGGAGGGGAGGTAAGATGGGGGGGATATAATGGGGAAAGGGGATAACATCTGAAATGTAAATAAAATATCCAATAAAAAATAAAAATAAAACAACAAAAAAAAGAGTAACCCTGACCTTAATCTACCTAAACCCTAACCTCAACCCCCTAACTCTTTCCAGGGCCAAGGTAACTGGGAAGCCAAAGCTTCAAGGCAGTTATTGACCTCAGGAGCCTGACCACAAAAACTTACATCTGTCAACTGTAACTTGTGCCTTTAAAAAGTAAAACTCTTAACTGGCAGGTATGCTTCTGGCTGGAAAAATCCCACTTTCTTGCCTGCTGGCGCCACCTTGTGGTTTTATAGTATAAAATGAAACTGCAAACTTGACTCAGAAATGGAGCTTGTCAGGAGCTAGCCCACTAGTGACATTTCTCTTCCATTCTCATCAGTATCTCAGTACTGATTACAGAGAGTTTCCAACAATAGAGGAAGGCAGATGAGTTTTTGTGTCAGACACCAGCCTAGTTTACACAGTGAGTTAAACGCCAGCAAGGGCTACATTGTGAGACTGTTGGAGATTTCTGTAAAGGATCCTTCATCTTCTTCCCATGCTGTTTTATGTGTTGCTCAAGAAAAGCAGAGCAAAGCATGTTTTTTAGGGACAGGTAGATTCACACACATACAGACACCTAACAGACACAGGAAATAGAGACAGATCTGATCAGACACACACAACAGACAGACTGCAGACAATCCAGTAAAACAGACAGACACAGAGAGACAAGTGGAGAATTTTTAAATTTAGACTCACTCTTGGTCAAACTAATACAAGAGAAAGTAACTTCATTTATATTCTTTGAATACATCTGACATTTTGGTGCCTTCTCTGTGGTTCTCTTTAGTAGGTTAACCAATGCATTGTAATATTAACAGATCTTGGAAACAAAAGAAGTTATAGTTTGATAACGATATGCTTGTGTTGAGACAGAGTCAATTATGCTTGCTAGTTTGTCAACTTGACATATTCCAGGATCACTTGGTAAGAGAAAATCCTTCCATCAGACTGGCCCAGAGTGTCAGGAAAATGAATAGAAATATGTAGGGGGGAGCGGGGATGGGGAAGGGCACTAGAAAGTCCTAGACCCCAGGAAGTGAGAGGTTCCCAGGACCCAATGGGGATGACATTAGCTAAAATACCCAACAAAGGGGTGATAGTACTTGTAGAGGCTATCTCCAGGAGATAGGCATGGCCCCCAGTTGAGAGTTGGGGAAATTTCATTTCTCTAAAGAAAGATAGGGACAAAAATGGAATGAAAGAAAGGCCATCCAGAGACCGCCCCACCTGAGATCCATCCCATCTGTAGACACCAAATCCTAACACTATTGCTGATGCCAAGAAGCACTTGCTGACAGGAGCCTGGTATAGCCGTCCTCTAAGAGGCTCTGCCAGAGCCTGACCAATACAGATTGGATGCTCGCAGCCAACCATGGAACTGAGCTCAGGACCTCAATGGAAGAGTTAGGGGAAGGACTGAAGGAGCTGAAGGAGTTTGCAACTCTATAGGAAGAACAACAATGTCAACCAAACAGATCCTCCAGAGCTCCCAGGGACTAAACCACCAACCAAAGAGTATACATGGAGGGATCCATGGCTCCAGCTGGATATGTAGCAGAAGATGGCCTTATCTGGTATCAATGGGAGGGGAGGCCCTTGGTCCTGTGAAGGCTTGATGCCCCAGCATAGGGGGATGCTAGAGTGGTGAGGCAGGAGTGGGTGGGTGAGTGGGTAGGAGAGTACCCTCATAGAGGCAAAGGGGAGGGAGTTGGGATGGGGGTTTGTGGAAAGGGGACATTTGAAATGTAAATAAATAAAATAACCAATAAAAGGAATCAAAGTATCAGTAAAAATAAAATGCAAGGTTTAAGCAAGAATAATATTAATGTGTCAGTCAGACCACAGAAAGGATGAGAGCAAGGAAAGCCATGGTCATGCTTATTTAAAAGAATCATCCTTTCATGGGTGCAATCACTTGGATTGTGGGTTTTTAAAATCATATTGGGTGTGATATATTAAGAATGTAGCTTAAGGGTACTAAAGAAAGAGTTCAACAGTTAGGTGGATTGGCTGCTCTTGCAGAGGACTCAAGTTCAATTCCCAGCACCTACATGGTATCTCACAACTGTCTGTAACTCCAGTTCCTGGGGTTTCAATGCCCTTTTCTACCCTGAGTAGGCACCAAGCACATACATGGTGCATAGACATACGTGCAGGTAAAACACCTTATGCACACAAAATAAAATAATGTAACTTAATGAATTTTATGGAGAAATATAACAAAAGAAAAACAATCCTATAAGAAAGCCAAAGTGTGAAGGTGAGACTACAGTTAATGATAGATTCAGACAAACTATCTGAATGTTTATTATTATTATTTTTATAGCTGGGGTGACTCTAATATTTTATCAGGCATGTCAGTAGCTCATACACAGGATTTAATAGGAAGGCTGTTTAAAGATGATTTTTTTGTTTGTTCCCTTTAAAATCCCTTTAAAACTTTAGTTTTGAGGTGTCAATCATTTTAATTTGGGTTTTGTTTTTCTTTTTTATAATCATGCAGGTAGCCAGAATGAACTCCACTCCAACCATGACCCATTACGGCCAGTTAACAGTCTGGTCCTTAAGGGTCACTTGGACTTAAAAGGAGTCCCTGGATCTTGTATTCTTTTTCATTTTTATATCAGTAATTTCACATGTTGAGAGTGAGTCAAAGGCCTTGTTAACCATGACTTCGTTTAGAAGCACTGGGGACATTTCCCTGTGTACTGACCCTCTTCTTTGCAAACGTAGATTTGTTAGAAACCACACAATGGGGTCTCCATGGCTCTCTGAATAACAGGACAGGTGACTTGCCAGAAATATAAGACATTTTGGTAAAACAAACAAACCAACCAACCAACCAACCCATAATCCCATGGAAGCTGGATGATCTTGGAGGGAAAAATGTTTGACTGTCCTCTTTTACAGTTTCTGACCACATTGATACAGGCATCTAAGTATGGCTATTGAACACCCTAAGCACTAAAGAATAAACTGTGCTTTAAAGACATTGTAGGAACTGGAGAGGTAGTTCATTTGTCACAAGAACACTTGCTTCTCTTGTATTCGACCTGATTCAATTTCCAACACCCACATTGAAGCTCACAACCATATGTAACCCAGTTCCAGGGAATCCAGCATCCTCGTCTAGCCTCTCCAAGCCCAGGAATCACATGGTGGACATACATATATGTTGGCAATATACTCACACACATAAAATAAAGATTTCCCTCTTATTGAAAATAGATTGTTTTCTCACAAAATATACCCTAATTATAGTTCCCCTCCCTCTACTTTCTTCCTCCTCCTATTTGAATCCACCCTATTTCTGTCTTTCATTAGAAAAGAAGAGGCCTCTAAGAAATAATAACAAAACATAAGAAAATAAAATATAGTAAGATAAAACAAAGACCACGACCTCAAAGTTGGACAAGGCAACCCAACATAAGTGCGAAAGAGCAGGTACAAGAAACAGAGACCCACCCATTCTCACACTCAAGAGTCCCAAAAAAATCTAAACTGAAAGCTGTAATATATATGCAGAGGACCTGGTGCAGACCTGTGCAGAACCTCTGCTTGCAGCTTTAGTCTCTGAGTTCATAAAACTTGGTTCTGTTCATTTAAAGGGCATAGTTCTCCCGTGTCTTCTATCCCCTCTGGCTCTTATATGCTTTATGCCTCCTCTTCTGCAGATTCTCCTGAGCTCTGAAGGGAGGGGGCTGATAAAGACATCACATTTAGAGCTGACTGTTCCAAGTACTCGTCCTCTGCATAATATCTAGCTGTGCATCTCTGTATTTGGTCCCATCTGCTGGAGGAGGAAGCTTTTCTGATGGTGACTGAATAAGGCACAGATCTATGACTTTGGCAGAATATCATTAGGAGCCATTTTATCACTACTGTGTTTTAAGATCAGTGGTATTTGGTTTTATCCAAAGTCTCTGGATTATCTCTGATCCTTGGTCAACCAAGTAGTGTTGGGTATGGGTTCTCTCTTGTAGAATAGGCCTTGTTCAAATCAGACATTGGTTCGATACTCCTACTAGTTGTGTGACCATTGGCCTAGCATATTTTGCTGGCAAGATAACATTGCAGATCAAAGGTTTTATGGCTGTGTGGGTGTATATGTTTCTCTTTTGGTATCCTGCAGAGTAACATTCCATAGCAAAGACTCTAGAAGGGTCTCTATAGGCACCCATTATACCTCCCATGATTGAATAATTGTGTGGCTGTTGTCTTCAGCAATGGAGTCTTCTTGTCAGTTTTCGGAGAGCAAACTATTGTATTGGCAACAGCCTGGGTTGTCTGGAGCATTTCCATGGAACCTCTTTGGCCAATAACTCAATTGGATATAACCCAGGCTTGCTCCTAGAAGCTTTGTTTGGTAAGGAGAAATGGAGAGTTGCCTACCCATTTTTGGAGACATCATTAAGATCACTTTCATGTATTTTAGCAAGTTTCTACCACAGTAGGTATCTCAGTCAGTGTTCTATTGCTGTGAAGAGACACCGTGATAGAGGCAACTCTTATAAAGGAAAGCAACACTGGCTGGTTACACTCCTGTAAGGACTCCTGGGTCACCTGGAGATCTCAAATCAAAGGAACAGAGACTACAGTACTGATGCCAACCTTTAAAGAGGCAGTCTGTGGGCTACCAAGATGGCTTAATGAGTGAAGTAACTTGCCACCAAGCCTGGAGATCAGGGTTCAATCCCTGAGAAGTTATCTTCTGGCCTCCACACATGTGCCTAGCATGCTGTTTCTCTCACACACATAAATGAATAAATAAATAAACAAACAAATAAATTGATAAATATTTTTAAAGAGGCAGTCTACTAAGATTCAGTCTAGGTTAGGGCAAGTATTTCCTTGGCTCCTATAAATAAAATGTGGCCTTAGTAGTCTCTGAGATCTTAATGCAACTGATGCCATGTTAGACACAACATTTTGACCTTAGAACTGTACATAGGCCCCAACCTGCCAAAACGGGAATAAAGATCTAATTTACCAAAGACCTAGTCTGAACTAGGACCTGGGAAAGTCCCTAAACATATTAGCCTTGCTTTTTGGCTTCTGTAGTTTCACTTCTTGCTAACTGTTCTTACTTGCTTTTTGTGCATAAAAGAAAAAGAACAGTGAGGCTCTGGGCTATGTAGTTCCTTGTATAGTTCCCAGTGGAGAATAAATATGTCCTATTGGTGTTAAGACTGCATGTGTTTTCTGAAGGAGTCATCTTGCAACAGTTGATGCCACATTGGTCCCCTGATGATAACCTGCTTAGAAACAAAGACAACAGACATATCAATAAACCCTGATGTAAGAGCTGGGACAGCTGGACCAGGCCCTGCCTTGTCTTACTTCCTCAACACATGATTCATTTTAACAAACAAACAAACAAACAACATGGTGTTTATAGTTTCATAGGGAAGGACACTAAGCCAAGGGAAGTGCCTTGCCCAGGAAGTGGCAGAGAAAGCAAGTGTCTGAAGACTGTGGCCAGTAGGAGCCAGATTAGCTGGTGCACAACACAGGGAATGGCAGCTTCAGGAAAGGATGAAACCGTATGCTCTTAGCGCTTCATGCACTCTTGCATACAAAATGATACCACTCCACTCACATATTTAAGAGAATTAGGTAGAAGTGGGTTAGTAAAATGGGGCCCTTGTCGTTTTGTTAGACCCATTTAGGAATATTCTAAGTTCTATATTAAGTGCGATGAGAATAACAAAAGTTGTGCTTCTAGATTTATTGAATCTAGTCTGCTACGTAAGAGAATGGCGAGAACAGCACACAAACTCAAGGGGTGTGTTTTGGGAGCCCAGGTGGTAGTTTTGCAACTTGAGTTCTTTTTTCACAACACAACACAACACACACACAAACACACACACAAACACACACATCCTAGCCTTTTCAGATGAGTAAAAAAAATACAATTTCTAAATTACATACTCAGACATTACATACAGCAATGCTTGGCGTAGGAGGCATTTATTAAACATATTCCGGAACGACCTGTCCAACAGTCTCGATCAAGGTTTCCTCCAGATGTGCTCAGGGGTCATCATCAGGCGGCGCAGCCCGAGCGTCATCAGGAAGTGCGTGCTAGCTTCCGGCTGCAGAGCTCCGCAGGGTGCGACCTTGGATGGCCGGCTAGCTGCGGGCTCGTCAGACGCGGGTGATTTGCGTCATTAGGAGGCGCCGCGAGGCTTCCCCCGACTTGAAGTCTGAAGAACAGCATGTCTGGCTGTGTTCTGTTCTCGCGTGGGGCGACTGCGGCGGCAGCTGCGGCGCGAGCTTCCCGGGTGCTGAGGGAATTCAAGGCGAGGCGCCGCCCGCTGCACACCAGTCTGCAGAGCCGCTCGTTCGCCAAGGAGCTCTTCCTGGGCAACATCGAGCAGGTAAGAAGCAAGTCCGGGCTGCCCTTGTTCCCTGCTCCCACCTTTCGTTGGTACCCGCCGGAGTTGGGTGGAACGTTTCTGGATCTTCAAAGGCAAACATGAGAGGGTCGAATGTGGCTAAGTGTCACAGTGGTCTCATTAAATAGTAGCCCAGGCTGGACTCACTCTGTAGCCAGGCATGCCTTGAATACGTGGTTCTCCTGCCTCAGTCTCCAGAGTTTAGGTTTGCAGTGCTCCATCACACTTGCCTTTCCAGCTGTGTCTTGTCAGGGAAGTTTGGGGAATCATTGAAGAGGTGATTATGAAGACATCCCTCTGTTCCGGCAAGATTTTTTTTTCTTTCCATAATTTATTTATTTTTATTCATATTGTGATTTCGAAACAGCTCATTCTGTGCCGCTTCTCTGGCCTCCCTTCAGCTCCGAGACTCACTCGAAGGTTCCTTTCCCGTTTCAGAGATCCATAGCCCATCTCGAGCAACCTTGAGGCCATAATGCACCCATCACATTAAGAATGAGAAGGCTTTTCAATGAATTTGACTCTTTAGGTATATTCTCTTTAGAACAGCTTTTCTCATATTGTCTGACTGACTTCATTAAAGCAGAAGTCAGGTCTTGGGCTAAGAGTGACTGCCCTGCTGCAAAATTCAGAACTAGAACTTTGAAGTGTGGGAACCGTTTTGCCCACATCCTGGGGCTGAGGTCCTGGGGGGCTTGGATTCTTGTGCCTTTCCAAGGTAGCAGGAAGAGAGCAGCCATCATTTATCCCCTTCAGTCTTTAAATCTACCCTTCATCACCTGTCAGCTTTACAGTTTTAGTGAGAGTCCCAATGGTCAGCTGTCTTCCCCATGTCATGTACTTTCCACTACTGCTATGAGCTGTCCACCCCTAGCAGAGACTGACCTGGTGATTAGAACTCAGCTTTCTCACTATTCAAGGATAATTCCGAATCTTGAACCTGTGCCCTCAGGCTTTGGCCCAATGGCCGGTAGTCTTCTCCATTCTCGAGAGCTAAGTAATCACTTCTCATTCCCATTCCTACCCCACCCACCATTGGTAGCTAATGCAGATAAGTACTTAATGTTTGTTCTGAATGCACTTTAGGCCTAGAGAACGGTTCTGAAAAAAAAAAAAAAAAAAAGTTCTCTCTTTTATCTCCTTTGTTAGTTCCTTGGCTTCTCAACCTACAGACCTTGGCCATTGTCTCTGGTAGCCCAGTTGAAGTCCGAGGGAGTGTTATTGTTTGTGTTGTTTTGCTGTTGATTTTGTTGTTCTTCTTCTTTCTTAAAGTAGAGGTGGCAGTTGTCACTCTGGGACTCAAGATTTTTCTGCCTCTGCCTTCCTTCTTGAGAGCTAGATTGCAATTGTATGCCACACCTAGCGATGATGAATTTTTCTAAACTTTAAGCCTGTGGACCTCTCTTTTTATTACGACCAGCCCCTTGATGACCTAATTCAATGTCCTAGCTTTAAATGACACCTCTATTCTTATGACTCAAATTTATTTTTCAACTTGAGTTCTTCCCTTAACTCCAGACTTATGTCTACCTTTCTACTCCACATCTCCTCTTAGATGTCTAATTAGCATCTTTAATAAGCGTATATGACAATCCCCTGGATCCCGCCTAATCCTGCTTCTCCCAGCAGCCTGTTTACCATAGATAATGGCTACTCTGTGATTCAACTTTTTCAATATATTCTCCAGTGACACCTTTGATTCTTCTTATTCTCATTGTCACATTGATTCCTATAGTAAGTAAATCTTTGTCTATCTTCAGGTTATATTCAGATCTGACCACTTCTCACTTCATTGCTACTTCCTGGATTGGACAAACACCAGCTCTCAGAGCATTTCTGGGCCTTGATTAGGACAATGGCAGTGGTACTTAAGAGTCTGAGGGGAGAGAGTGTCCCAGTTACCCATGCCAGTGGCTGACATATACACTTAGTTGGAGTCTGCCACGAGGCAAGTGGGAGGTTGAATGGGTGAAGTTTGTGTGACATTAGCAGACTTAGTTACAGCCCCTTCGCCTATATAATTGGCTTCTGAGGGAAGATTACTTGAGTAATAGGTTCTGTTGCTTTATGAGCTTGAAAGATGCTGATTAGTATCACACTCCTCACCCACACTGTGCCTCATTCAGTTTTTGTTATTTTTAACTAGAGAATATTTTCCTTCTACATCCAGCATCTCCCTTGATATTTTTTGTTTTAGTTTTTTTGGCTTTTGTTCTGTTTGGGAAAATTGTATTTGGGTTGTTGTTGTTTTTGAGACTGGGCCATGATGTGTAGTCTTGGCTGGCATGGAGTCTGCCTCAACAGTGGAGTGTTGGTGGGTAGCAGCATATTCTTTGAAGTCACTTGTCTCTTTTGGATAGAGACCCACGAACCTCTTGACCTTGGGCCAGAGAGGATCGAATAGATTCTGGAACATTGCTAATGTGGAGAAGTCAGGAATGTGAGTAATAGGACAGGGTAGGGACAATTGAAGGCTCCCTTTGAGAGGAACCAAGGCGAGAGGGGAGCTCCTGAGCCTGGAAACTTGTGCTCTGTCCCTCATCAGCAGCTGTGCGTCCAAGTCTACACCCTATCCCAAGCAGCTTGGAGGGCCACAGGTCCTCAAGCCATGTGAGATGATTTCAGAGGCCAGCAGGGAACCCTGGAGAGTTGGCCACTAGTGATTAGAAGCCAAGTCATTCATGCTCCAGGAACAGAGAGTGGCCATGAGAAGAGCTGGGGTCACACAGGGGATCATGGTTACATCATGTTCCAGGACCTAAGTATGTCCTTTCTGACCCTCGAAGCTCCTTTCTCTGATGAACAGGATTATATAGGAGAAACCCCACTAACAGAGGACAGAGGAGTTGTGCAAAGCCAGTCACACATGTAAGGAGTGGCTAGGCTCAGGTTGAATTCTTGTCCTGTGACCCTGCCACCTCACATGCTCAGCACAGGAAGCCAGTATCCACAACACAAGAAACAGCTGCTCAAAGAGGGACACACAGGATGATCAGAATACGTCCTTACCATTAGGAACATTTGCGCTCACATAAAGACTGATGTCCATTTTAATGAAGAGTCCTCATATCTCCTGTCTCCTACAAGTCTCTAAAGGACCTTGAGGAGATGAGACCTGCACATTGTCAGGAGACTAAATGTAATCCTAGGCTCCTTGCTTATGGGGCACACTCCACCACTTGTTACTGATAGGGAAACTGTTGAAGATTAGGATTCAATCGATGTACTCAGAGAGGAAAGTAGATATAGATAGTATCTTAGACATCAGACCCATACCTGAGACGTTGTATGAAGTCGTCTTTCTGCCTCCTTCCTGGGACCAGATGGAGCAGGTAACACATTTCCCTCCTTTCCTTTTTGATAAATATTACAATGAGCAGTTGCTGAAAATTAAATTTGTCATTTATGTTTTTCATTTTTAGAAAGGAGTTTTCCCATTTCCAGAGGTTAGTCAAGATGAACTTAGTGAAATCAATCAGTTTGTGGGACCATTGGAAAAATTCTTTACTGAAGAAGGTATGTATGGTTTTCTTTTCATTGCTGTCTTCCATTACAAGATTAATTGTATTGCATACATTGGAAGCACTACAGGCAGAGCAAGCTCTTAGTGTTGTTATTAAGTCACACATAGTTTCTGCTCATAGTGGAGCCTTCAAGGACCACTCAATTTCTGCTTAGTTAAAGACACGAATTCGATGCGCCTCTAGGTCTCTGTGGTGAGCAACTGTTTTAAATGTTTCTATATTGCAGCAGGCTAAAACTTGCAAAAGACTTGATTAAAATGGGTAACTAGAAAAGATGAAAATGGCTTAGGCCAGGTAGCTCAGACTTGTTAATTGCATACTGTGGCAAAGGCTGTATGAGGTGACATGCATGTTCCCAGGGTTACGTCGGGTTCTTTGTACTGGGTGTTAGGAACTGTTCACAGTCTGGCCAGCATTTTCTTGGTTCCGGCTTGTAACGGTAACATCTTGGATAACTCATCTAACATCACAAACAGGACATTGCTGTCAGGACAAGCCAGCGGACCTCACTCGGTTCACAAAGCTTAACCTGTACTGGTGCACATGTGTGTGTGTTCTCATACATTGCTGTTGTGTGTGTGCAGTCATGAAGGTGCAGATACAGTGACATAGTGAAGATTCTCATGCTATCTTTTTAATGACCAGATTTTACGTAACTTCCATGACTCCTTGAAACATGTTATAATTTTGCCATTTCAAGAATAGGAGTGGTGTTAGGGGGAGGAGTTGTTTGGTTTGGGAGACAGATCTCACTTTTCTGGCCCCGCCCCGCCCTGCCCTGCTCTGCCCCCCGCCCCGCTCTGCCCTGCCCTGCCCTGCCCTGCCCTGCCCTGCCTTGTCTTTTGTTTTTTTTTGAGACAGGATCTCTCTACATAGCCCTGGCTGTTCTGGAGCTTACTGTGTAGACCAGGTGGCTTTGAGCTCATAGAGATCTACCTGCCTCTGCCTCCCAAATGCTGGGATTAAAGCTATGTGCCACCATGTTCATCCAGGACCTCAGTTTACCTCTGTATAAGGGGTTTTCATATTGCTTTTAGTGTGTATATGTTCATATATGTGTGCCACAGCATGTTTGTAGAGCTCACAAAATGGCTTGTAAAAGTCAGCTCTCTCTGACTATGTAGATCTCAGGTATCAAACTCAGGTGGTAAGCCTTACAGAAAGCGCCTTTACCACTGAGCCAAGTCAAAAGGCCTAAGATGAATTTTGGTCCAGTGACTGATTTAGTGTTACACAAAGTATATTGTTTTCAGAATTTTGGAGTATAGTGTAGGCAATGAGGCTTCTCAACTCTGAATAGAAGTGGACCCAGGCACAGTCTGCTTAGTACTGTTTATCCTGACCTTCCATTATAATTCTGGGAGCTGTGTACTTACCCTCTGGTGTAAGTTGATTACTCTTGTGATCAACTGTAAGTAATTACAGGTTGAGAAGGTACCAGTAATTTTAAAGGTACAGTAGAGTGTGTGTATTACTTCCTTCTTTCATCACTGTGACAAAATTTGCCTACTTAGGGAGGAAAAGTTGCGACTTAGGGAGGAAGGGTTGTTTTGGCTCATGTTTTGAGACCATAATTTGTTGGGGGAACATCTAGTGTCAGAAGCAGATCTAAGCTCTAGTCCTCACATCTCACACTGAGACAGAACAAGGAGAACAGATGGTTCTGAGCTGTGCTCTGCTCGCCTTCTCCCCTTTTCATGTAACCCGGGACTGCGGCCTGTGAAGGTGCTGCCCACATTCAGAAGGGGCTTCCCTTCTCCATTAAAATAAACATCTCTGGAAACTCCCTCAAGGCACACTAAAGGTTTGGTTCCTAAGTCATTCCAAATTCAGTTGACATAATGAACCACCATAGATAGCATGGCTCTAGGAATCTGCGTCATAGAAGTACATGATACACTGCTGCTTGACCCTGGTGACTAGCACCTATGTCAGGAGAAAGACTTACTTAGCACCAGTCACTTAAAAATACAGTTCTTAGATACTTAATTACATAAAATCAATAACATGCCAAGTGATCCTGACTTAACAACTTCAGATTTTAGACATTTTCTGCCAGTGATACTAGTATACTATACAAAAACCATTCTGTTTTATTTATGAACATGTCTTATTTATTTTTACTTGCTTAATCAAGATAACTTACTTTTGTCAGTGGACTCTCGAAAAATTGACCAGGAGGGAAAAATCCCTGTTGACACCTTAGAGAAGTTGAAGAGCCTGGGACTTTTTGGCATACAGGTCCCAGAAGAGTATGGTAAGTTACAACTGGCCTCTCACATGGAGGTAGGCTCTTCAGCGAGTGCTTCCCATGTGTGCGTTTAAATGCAGTCTTCCAGATGTGCTGTTTGGGGTATTTTCCTGCCACCCCCAAATGATGCCATTACTCTAGCAAATAGGAGATTTTCTTGCCTTTTAATTCCTTACTGTTTGTGTTGCCAGATACTAAAGTATGGCCTCCCTTCTACAGCAGAAGGTGGGCCTTCAAATATACAGAATAGGTCCACAGCAGAACTAGATCTGGAGCTGGTCCAAGCTGAGACATCGGTGAAAACCATAGTGCAGTGCACAGGGAGGCTCACACAGCAGGAAGTGAACACTATCCCAAGTGTTCCAGTGCCAGCAGAAGAGCCTTGACCTGGTGCCGTCTGGATTGTAAACATCTTTCTAGTTTGAGGGACTGGGAATATACTTAGTGACCTACTGTTTGTATAGATGTCTGTAGTAACAGTTCAGCTTTGTATATGTTCCCTTGCCTCAAAGAAATCTGGAAGATGTGCACAGAAATACTTAGAATAAGATTATAGATGACAGTTTGATTGTGCTATTCTGTGTTTTGTTAATTTTTTAAAATAAAAAACTGCTGTTACTTTGAAATTAGAAAAATGAATCTCCTTTCTGCAGTTGAAAGAAGCAGCTAGACTTGTCTGTCTGTCTTAGGTGGCCTGGGCCTCTCCAACACTCTGTATGCTCGGCTTGGGGAGATCATCAGCATGGATGCGTCTATCACAGTGACCCTGGCAGCGCACCAGGCTATTGGCCTCAAGGTCAGTTGTCTCAAGTTGTACTTGGAGCTTCCTGGAGGAAGTGGGAGGAGGGACTGTTCCTGTGGCAGAAGTGGACTTTACGGCTCAGGCGCTAGAGCAGGAGCCCAGCTGCAGTTGGAGTTGAGACAGAGGTTAGAGCTATCTTTGGAAATAAATCCTTTCCTGAGCTATCCTGTCTTTACTTGCCCTTCGACTTAAAGCGTGGTGGGGCAGCTTCAGAGGCACAGAGTCCTCAAGGTCTTCACATTAGATGTGTGTATCTCTGCTGTATACAGGTGAAAGACAGTTAAGTGGATTCCACGTCCAGCTTTGCAGCCTAAGATTATGTATCCAGACCGTAGTGACTTAGCAACAGGGTTGGGGTTGAGAGGCACAGCTTTGAAGCATGCGTGCCTATACTGGGTATAGTTCTAGCACCCCTGTGTATTCACATTCCGTCATCCAAAGCATCCTGTCCATAAGGGAGAGGTCCTCAGCTTATGGATAATGAAGTAGAGACTCAGAGAAGAATCATCTGACCCAAGGTCACCTGGGACTGCACTGGAACAGCCAGGGATGGCAGTCCTACGTGTAGACTCCAAAGCTACCACTGTCTGTCCATTGTGTACGCTAGTGGGCCTTCCCTCAGCAGGTTGGCCTCCTAAGTTCTGTCCGAGGTTGCTGGCTCTGAACTCACCCTGTCTTCTCTTGAGAGAAGTAAGTAATTGTCAACAGAAGGTTCGTCCCACAAACACATCTCACCCTCATCTTCATTGGTCTGTGTGTTTCATTTAGGGGATTATCTTGGTCGGCAATGAGGAACAGAAGGCCAAGTATCTGCCCAAACTGTCGTCTGGGGAACACATCGCAGCCTTCTGCCTAACAGAGCCAGCCAGGTCTGTCTCCTCAAAATGTGTGTATACTCTGGGCCTGGACATGGAGCTTGTGTGGAGTACCTGGCTTGTATATCTTCATCTCTGAAGCCTTCAGAGAGTCAGCACCTATTGACAGGATAATTATCTCTGACCCATTGAGACTTACAGATGACAGTCCTACAGCACCTACTAAGTCGGAGTCTGTGGTTCACAAGCCTCCTGACACCCAGGGATGAATTCAAACTTCTATCAGTTTTCCAGAGCACGTGGGCTGGGTGATGACTCCACAGTTTCAGGTTAGGAACTGAGGTGCAGTGAAGTATAATCAGTCTATAGTCACACAGCATGACGAGGCAGGCCTGGACAAGACTCAGATTCTGATGCAAGTCTAACTGGCATCTTGTTTAATCATGTTTCCCTGTGTTTGAAATTCTGGAACAGGCTTCCTCATATGGCCTAATCACACCCAGAAACTCTTGGTAAGCTTTGGGAGCTCACGTTCCCATGTTGGGTCAGAATAGACTGTTCCACTACCACCTTTACTTGTTATCACACAAATCTTACTGGACGTGCCCATCTGCTTCCAGAACAGGACCTTCCCTTGTTCGAGCATCAGAGTTAAAATGAACAGATCTGTTTTTGTCTGACTCGGTATTTAAGGGCTATCTTATATCTAAGCCCTCAGACCCATTCTAAGCCTACTCCAGTATTGCTCTCCCTCAATACTCTCTCTCCATCTTTGCAGTGGGAGTGATGCTGCCTCCATCCAAACCAGAGCTACACTAAGTGAAGATAAGAAGTACTTCATCCTCAATGGCTCCAAGGTACAGCCATGACCTCATTGCCTGTCAGGTTTAGTCAGTCTTCACTGCCTCTGTGTCTACCTTCTGCACACCAGACACCAAGAGATTTGCACATCACACTGGGTATGTGCCACTCCTATCTCAGAGCAGCCTGAGGCAGAATGGAGTGGCTGGCCCAAGTCCCTCAAGTGACAGAGCCAGAATTGGAGCAAGGCGGTCTTATCTCCACAGTCTCCTTAATTTTTCATGTAGCTGCTTTTGTGTGTTTATTTTCAGTTTCTATTCCGCAAGATTTCAAAGAGACAAAGTATAGTGCAGCACACTGCATGGCTGGGCTCCCAGCTGGAGGAGTTACACTCATAGCTGGTAGTGTTTCTGTTGACTTCATCACCTCTGGGTGGGATCTGAGATTTAATCAAGGATTGCTTAACGCTAGAACACCATTAGCGAATGGGGCAAAGGATAGTAATATCTGGTTAGCATTCAGCGTTTCCTGCTCACCTCCTACCCTTTGCCCTTGATCACTTTGTTTTGCTTGACTCAAAAAGTAGATAATTTCCATCCATTGTGGTCCTTTGAGTACCCTCTTTTCCTCATCCCCCACTTTCACTTGTTTAGTTGATAAGTACAGTGTGTAAAGGCTATGTGTCTGGCCTGAAACTCAGTGTTGGATAGAGCTGAGGGGTTTCCAAAGATCTTTTGCTTTTTCCTCAGGTTTGGATCACCAATGGAGGACTGGCCAATATTTTTACTGTGTTTGCAAAAACTGAGGTGGTTGATTCTGATGGTTCGATAAAAGACAAAATGACTGCATTCATAGTAGAAAGAGACTTTGGTGGAATCACTAATGGGAAACCTGAAGATAAATTAGGCATTCGAGGCTCTAACAGTAAGTAGCTTGGCAGATGTGCTTGTGCACGAGTGTGGCAGAGACTTGAAAGACAGGCCCTGTCCACTGTGACCTGCTATGAAGGTGAAAGGGCACTTCATTGCTCATGGTTTTAGTTTAGCACTTTAGCAGCATCACATTAAGAGTGCAGTCACAGCCTGTGCTTCTTGGTACTGTCAGCGCTGCTGACTCCAGGTGAGTGAGGGCAGCCGTGTATATCACACAGCCACATCCTTGGCACACATTCTGTGGCAGGACACCACATCTTTCCTGGAATCCCTTACCTTTCTTCCTGCTGTCCAGACCCACCTCTCATTCCTTGGTCTGCCTTTGCTTCAGTGGAAGCTGGTGTCCTGTTTGTTCCCTCAGTTCACCCGTCTGGCTATAGTGTTCTTAAGCTAGTCTCTTGGTGTAGAGTGGCATGTCAGGGCCCAAAGCTGTGCACTGTGTGCTGTGCTGAACATTCAGCAGTGTCATTTACCTGCTGACAACTGGAAGTCTGGTGTCCCAGCAGCATGCAGGACCCCAAAAGATGGTTCATGAATATGCGATGAAGTCAAAGAGGAAGGCAGGTGTGCCCCATACCTAGTAGAGTATTCGTTGAAAGAGTGACCAGGTCCTCTAGCCCATGTACCCAACCCTTAAATATGACCAGCAGACAGAGAGATCATGTTTCATGGCATTCCACTCCCACAGGCTATGACACTTGGCCCGACTGTCCCTTGAACCCTAACCTTCCTTATCCTGAGTCTCTGTCTCTGATTCAGCATGCCAGGGCTTGCATTGTTTGTGTATTAGAACATCCAGGCAGTGCTACAGGGAATGTTGTGCAAAGGGCAGGGTTCAGGCCCTGCCTCGTCCTGGGTACCTTCTTTCTCATTGTTTCACTCATACTGACCAATAGAGTCAGCCTTTCTTTCAGGGTGGCTGGTGGTCCCTGGCTACAGTATCCCTGTCAGTCAGACACCTTAGGATTTAGTTTGCAGCATGGAATTTTATTTCTTGTGGTTTGGGGATGCCTGCTTCAGCTTGAAGAATGTTGGTGAGTTGGATTAGGTTGTTGTGTGTGCATACATCGGGTTGTCTACATTCCGTCTGTTAACACCCCTACCCTAAGCTGGGAAGATGCTGCTCTACAGAACATGACTATGGCTCTGTTAAGAAGAATCCCATTGAGTCTAAGGTCTAAAGAAATGCTGGCACTCTCCTTTGCTTTTCTGTCTTTGGCTATTTTGGTCCTTTCAGCTTCTGTTAAATGTTACCTTAGAAGAGCGCCATCCCTCTCTGTACTGAGCTGTTTATTTCATCATCGTACTGACTGTGCTGACACGTTCTTGCATTTACGGTATTGTATTTCTTCCTGGCCACAGAACAAGCTCTGTGAAGGCAGGAACATGACCTTTCTTTGCTGTTCTTTAGGATGCTAAGTGAGTGCATTAGCCAGTCAGCCACAGGCCTGTGGTCCAGAACAGAGCAGTTCGAATTTGTTTGTCACCATCTTTAAATTCCTTGTGTTTTAGCATGTGAAGTCCATTTTGAAAATACCAGAGTGCCCGTGGAAAATGTCCTTGGAGAAGTTGGAGGTGGCTTTAAGGTAAGTTGCAGGCAGTTCCATGTATGTGCTATGCCATTTCACATATGAATCTCATGTTCTGCCCTATTCTGTTTCCTAGCAGGCTCGCCTGTGCTTTACCTGTGGCCTTGTGTAGCTCTTGGGCATAGTAATTCAGCAACATAGAGATGGAAAAAATGGCTTGCTCTTAGAGGAGGGAGTCTGGTCAGGATGAGTTTTTATTCCCCTTGGAGACCTCCTTCCTCTTGAGCGAGGAATGGAGTTCCTCTCTCTAGCAAGTGTGAAAAACAGGCTAGTGGACTTGAAAAGTTCAGGTTCCACAAACCCTTAAGTCCCTACCCTAAGCTTTTCTTCTATAGTCAGGTTTATATTTTGAAGATTTCTTTTTCTGAGCAGGATGGAGTCTTACCAAGTAGTTATGACTGGCCTGGAACTCTCTATGTAGACCACATTGGCCAGAGACCCACCTGCCTGTGCCCCCAACCCCTAGTCCTGGGATTAAGTGCATGTGCCACCTTATTCAGCCAGATTTATTTCTTTCTGTTTTATATATGTGTGTAAGTGTCTAAATTTATGTATGTAAATTGCATGTGTGCCTGGTACCTGCAGAGGCCAGAAGAAGGTGTCAGGTCCTCTGGAGCTAGAGTTACAGGCTGTTTGTGAGCCACCATGTGGGTGCTAGGAATATCCCGAGTACTCTGCAAGAGCAGCAGATGGCCATGATCGCTGAGCCATCTCTCCAGCCCCAGCTTTATGCTATTGAGAAATAGTTTATGTGACATTTAACTTACACACATTTCCATCACTTTTACTATACTGTCTTTTGTGCCATCATCTCTTCTGATCCCCGCAGTGCCGAGCTTCCTATTCTACCCCGTCTGTCCTTGGCAACTGCTGGTTTCTTTTGTTCTTCCTTGGGTTTGTGATGATGAGCATTTCATATGACAGAAATCATACACAGTGTGTTTGTGACCTGCTGCTTTCACATCATGTCTCAAGCCATCATCCGTGTCAGCGCATGAGTCAGTACTTCATTCTTTTGGATGGGTAGCTGATGTTCTCCAGTGTGTGTCACTTTGGAGCCAGTGTCAATAACAGTTGTGGACTTTCATCCTCAGATTTTTGTTTAAAAAATATGTTGACAATTCGTTTGAATGTAAATGTAGAGCTAGAACTGCTAGCCTGTAAGAGGATACAATGACACATTCTTGAAGACCTTTTCCCACCGTGGGTATAGTGTATGAGGTTTTGCATCTGCACCAACACTTGGATGCTGTCCATTTTTAAAATTAAGCCTGAGGCTTCCCTCCGTTTCCTGAGTTGGGCTCTCTAGTGGTGAGGAGAACCCCTGTGACTCTGGGTGGGGTAGCTCAGCATGGAACTGAAGCTGTGTTCCTGTGTGGCTCCCAGCTGTTCACTCTGCTGGGTCAGAAGACAGGATGAGGAAAGAGGCGGGGACCGGCAGAGCCACTGTGGTAGGCACCTGGCACCAGTCACTAGGGCCACCTCTGTACTCTGTATACAGGCTTGTCTGCCAGGTGTGTGCTGGCTGTAGTCTGGAGAAAGTCATGACACTGCGCTTCACCACAGCTGCTGCATCTGTACAGCGTGACAGCGTGCATGCTGATCCTGAAGTCCAGCCACAGTGACAGCACACTTGGCTCTGTCTGAGGTTCTCTTCCTTCACCTGGACAAGGAGTGCTGGCGGGTGCATTTAGAGTTTGAGCGGTGACTTGCAGTCAGGCCAGTGATGCTGATGGAAGTGCACAGCAGTGCCTAGGTCACTCAGTTCAAGGGTTAGCACTACTTGCTTCTGGCCTGAACACAGGCAGGGGATTAACTCGGCCTGCATGCTGCTGTGGAATTTGTACACAGTTGCCTTTGCTGTCATGAAAACTATAGTATGGCTGGCTCCCTCAGCTCCTTCAGTGCCTCTCCACTTTTTCCACCCTCCCTACAGGTAGCCATGAACATCCTCAACAGTGGGCGATTCAGCATGGGCAGTGCTGTGGCTGGAATGCTCAAGAAGCTGATTGGTATGTGTATACTTATCTAGCTCATTGCTGTGACAAAATACTTCTCAAACACAGCGTTAGGAAGGGAGGGTCATGTTGGCTCCCAGTTTGAATGCATGGACCACTTTGGCAAGGTGCAGCTAGAAAGCATCTTTAGCCGTGACTGCTAGGATATGAGGCAGGTGGTCACGTTGTGTGTGAAGTCAGGAAGCAGAAAGAATGAATGTTGCTCTCCCATGGGTTTCTCTTCTTTTATTCAGTCTGGAACCTCAGCTTATGGGCTGACACAGCCTATATTCAGGGTAGCTCCTCCCTCCTCAGTTAAACATCTCTGGCAACTCCCTCACAGACATGCCCGGAGGTTCTCCTAGTATCAAGATTTGTGATTCTAAAGCCATTCAGATTGACACCAAAAATTAACCTCCACAGTAAGGAAGTCAGAAGCCTTCTGCAGCACCTACTGCATACCGAGAATGTCTGTGCCATTTCTGCAGGGTGGGCAAGTCTGAGCTACACCTCTTAGACAGACAGCTTAAGTTAGCATCTGGCCCTTGACTTAAACCAAATGTACTCCTTCCTCAGAGGCTGTGTATTTCACATCTCTGCTTTGCATGCACACTAGTCAGGCATCTGACAGAGTGTAAAGGGTTGCTGCTCTGCCCATGACAAATATGGCTGTTTAATGAACTTTGTTCCATGAGTGAAAGAAAACATTAACTCTAATCTCACTAGAGCCCCAGGGCTCCTTGGACATAGCTGTGGGCTATGAAGTGCTGGAAGCAAAAACAGCCCTGTGAATTCTATGACTGTTGGAGTTTACAACAATGTAGGCACACATTTGGGTTCTTCTCCCTATTTGATTAGCAGAGAAACTAAGGCCCAGAGAGGGTGATGGTTTACACAAGACCTCTGCATCATGACCTAAAGGTGAACCTGCCTGCTAAGTTCAGGCTCCTTTCAACGTGCTCTGTGGCTCTCCTCAGTGAGGGCTCTCGCCATCTAGAAACATGTGGCATAGGAACAAATGGAGACCAGCAGCAGAGGAAGTATCTGGAAAACAAGGTGCAGGCAGAGATAGAGGTACTAGTGCCAGAGTAGATGGCAGGGTGTCCCTCTGGGACACTAAGAACCCAGTACTGTCAACAGTCATGAATGATGTGAGACCCCAGCCAGAGCTTTGACATGAAAACCCACCCTCGTGCTGTAGTTGAGTGTCTGTGGGCCCACTTCCTCATCATACTTGGATGCCCTGTGCACCTGATTTTGTGCTAGATGCCTCCAGCCTCCCACCCCTTTACCTTCCCAGCATTCCTGTGAGGCGGGTACTGTGAAGGGAGGCAGAATGTTTTCTTCCACACCCTCACAACTTACTCAGCATTCTGTGTTCTTAACCGTCTTGCCTGCTGCCTGTGGGCCCCATGAGGCCCAAGAATTCCACCTCCAACCAGTTGCCAGAGAATGGGAACTCTGGCTTCAGGGCTTGTATTTTCAGAGACAGAACTCTCTTAGTTCGTTCTGGGTGCTGAAGAGTCATCATTTGCCCCTAGGAAATATTTTTCCAGTAACCAAAAACCAGGTTTGTTTGTTTGTTTTGACAACTCTGTTCTTCTTTAGAACTGACTGCTGAATATGCCTGCACAAGGAAACAATTCAATAGGAATCTCAGTGAATTTGGTTTGATTCAGGTACTATATAGACTTTGTGATTTGTTGTGGGTGGGGAGAGACTTTCAGTTCTGTCTCTGTGCTATGCCTGTGGGCAGGGGAATGGGAAGACAACTGCACCAGGCATTATTGATTGCTGGGACAGCAAGGCTTCTGATATAATTTGCTTTTCAGGAGAAGAGAGGATAGGAGATTTATTTAAGTCTATGCACATGCAAATCAGTTGATACTGTTTTTCTAAACATTTCAGGAAAAGTTTGCACTCATGGCTCAGAAGGCATATGTAATGGAGAGTATGGCTTACCTTACTTCGGGGATGCTAGACCAACCAGGATTTCCCGACTGCTCTATCGAGGCAGCCATGGTGAAGGTAATCCCAGCAGCTGGAGCACGGAGGGAGATCATCCTTTCTGATGCGACCGACCCATGGCTTTATCAGCCACCTTCCTTTTGTTAGTTGATGGCCCTTGGCCCTGTGATTTTCACCTGTGCAGCTCTCTGGGCCAGCAGGGCCCTAGGGTGAGGCTGGGAGAAGGGATTCAGAATGGTGCTCACTGCTGCCCCATATGGATTGTGTCCATTTTTTTTCCTGATTGATTTTACTGCATACCAACAGGAGAAAACACAGACATTAAAACTTTATATCCATGTAAATTAGCTAGGTCTTCCTGGGAAGGAATGCCATTTTTTTTTCTTTTTTCTAGAGTAGATGGTCTTTCTTCTTGGTCAGAACTTTCTTTAAGAACATATTTAATGAGGTAAAAAGACATCACTGGTTACAAGATTCTGATCTCTCTGGTCTGTAAAAGGGCTAAGCTGACTTTTAGGCTATGTCCTGAGTTGCCTGCGTGTTGCTGTTCTATCTTAAGGGGCTCTAGAAACATTGCAAATAGGAAATATTCTAAAACAACCTTTGATTCCAGAACAGTCCCAAGTTTATATCCCTGTCCCTGGGCTTCCTCAGACCGTCCCCTCTCAAAGTGGCTGACTCTTTGCTGCAGTGGTTCTCCTAGGCTTACCCTGAGCTGTAACAAAGGAGGTGATAGTCTGATGTCTCACATGGATGCCTACGGGTTAAACAGGTGACCCACAGCACACAACAATTACTGCCTTCACCTCTGTGGCGCTGACTGTTTTCCACTCTTTGTTCTCCATCCCAGGCACCTTTCGGCCAGCCCTGTTCATTCTCTGGGTCATCACGGGCGGTTGGATCAGGCTTGCCCTGGAGTGTGGGCAATATGCCCAGGGTCATTCCATTAGAGAAAACTGATTTCCCTTCCCAACAGCAATCAACTACTTCCTAGCTAGGAGTTGCCCCATTCCCCTTCTCCATGCTGGGATTTTGTTCAGCTTGAACTTGTGTGGGTCCTGCAGCTCTCATAGTCTCTGGCATCTGTGTGTGTCTAAGTTCTTTGCGACTGGAAACTGTTTTCTTGAGGTCATGTACCACCTCTGGCTCTGCAGTCTTTCCACCACTCCTGCATTCGGCCCTGAGTAGGGCTGTGGTAAAGTAGGGCTGTTGAGGGCTGTGTACTCCAGAGCCTCTTACTTTTTTCACCTTGTCCAGCAACTCCCCTCTTAACAATCAGTAAACTGGCTATTACACAGTATGGAGACAATCATGGCTTTATTTCCTAAGTAGCTGGCCATGGAAAGCTGTATCTCAGAGGCCAGAGAGATCTGTCATCTTGGGTTGCCTAAACCTAGAAGGAACCCAAGGATACGGGTGCTTATGGTTGAAGTCAGGGCAGACTGGGGAAGCACACACCGGCTTCACATCGGAGCAGCAGCAGTAAGCTCTGGAGCCTGGGTTCATTCTGCAGTTGCCATCTCCTAACTGTCACCTAGAACAGGTCACTTAAATCTCTTAGCCTCTGAGTTATCTATAAGGTGGAGGTAATAAAAGCACCAACAGACTTGTGGAAGCTGAAGGAGCTATAGTAAACAGCTCGGGGTACCGAACACACACAGCACATGCCTCCTACTGGTCAGTTCTCTTGTAGCAAAGCATAGTCAGAACAAACAGGAAAGTTTCTATGAAGTAAACAGTCAAAAATATGTGTATGTAGATATTCATTTTCTGCTGCTTTTGCTTCAGGTCCTTTTTTAAGGTTGGAGAAATTTTCTTCTGTTTTGTTGAAAATATCTTCTGTATCTTAGACCTGGGTTTCTTTTCCTTCCTCTATTCCTATGATTAGTAAATTTGGTCTTTTCATGATGTCCCAGATTTCTGAATGTTTTGTGCCTGAATATTTTAGATTTAACATTTCTTTGACTGAAGTATCCTTGTCTTCTACCTTGCCTTCAACATTTGAGAGTCTGGCCCCCATGTCTGGTACTCTTGGCAGGGCTTACCTCTGAGGTTTTTGAATGACTGCCAAAATTATTCATTTCCAGTTTTATTTCACTTTGGGTTTTCTTTAGTGATTCTACTTAAGTCCTGGGGCTGTTTTCAACATTCATCCTACTGTTTGTTTTCATGACTTCATTAAGGGTTTATTTGTATCATCTTTAAAGTCCTTGTCTTATGCTTCCACTATATTAGAATTTTTCAGGGTCTACTGCTATAAGGATACTGGGTTCTCCTGGAGACATTGTTTGGGCTGTTTGCATTTTGACTCTGGTATCTAGGCATCTGTAGTTATGACTGAGGTGATATAGGTGTTGCCATCTATCGGTCTTGTCTTTGTTGGGTAGGTGTTCCATGCCTTAGTTTCTTTTGCCCTCTCTGGATCTTAGGAAAAGATCTCTAGGCTGTAGGTTGCCTGGTATTGAGTGCCACTGAGTCCATGTCCTGGGTGGCTACTGAGGGCCCCGAGTAGAAATTGTTTCTAGGAATTGGTGGCTACTTAAAGGAATGGGTAACGGGCTAGAAGGTGGGGCTAAAGAAGGGCTTGCTTATTTTTTTTTATTAGTTATTTTTTTTTAAACTGTAATACCGATGACAACCCCACTTTAACTACTCTTGGACTTGAACTCTTAAGAGAAATGCAGAAGATGTGACAGCCTATAGAGATGGGCCGTGGAGAATCCATGAGGGGTCCTGCTTAGGAAAAGGGGCAGTTGTGTGCTGGGCGAGATTCATTTTCATTCTCATGTCCTCCTGGTACCTTCCAGCTACTGACTGATGTCCCAAGAGCGAGCATCCATCTCCACACATACTAGCCCTAGATCCTGAGTGTCATTATCCATAGCATGCTCAGTAGACAGTGGTCATGAGAGCAAGATGGCCACATGAGAGTGGCAGGAGTGGGCACACTTCCTAGGAAGGGTAAGTCTGGGTGAATAATGAGCCCAGGTGGTGCGTGAGAGCATGACAAGTACCTTTGGGATAGAGCACACAGGCTGGTATATTCTGTCCTGCCTGTACTTACCTGGAAAGCTCCTTGGACCACTCATTTCCAAGGTCAGGTTCTCCACACATTCTCCAACTGAATCCTGGGCAGCCGCTCCCCATAGCTTAGGTCTTGCTCTTAGTAGGGAGTTACTGGGTTCTGGAGCACTCGCACCAGGGTTTAACCTTGTCTGGGTCTGTGGCAGGTTTTTAGCTCTGAGGCTGCCTGGCAGTGTGTGAGCGAGGCTCTGCAGATCCTTGGGGGCTCAGGCTACATGAAGGACTACCCCTATGAGCGCATGCTGCGTGATGCCCGCATTCTCCTAATCTTTGAGGTGAGTGTTCCTGCTGGCTGTGCCCCCTGTACATCCCCTATGTTTACTGTATACCCCTTTGTGGTGTGCCTGTACCCGTGTACACCCCCTAGTGATATCCTATACCCCCGTACACGCCACACAGCCTTCCTAGTCCCAAGAGAGGCTGCTGAGTGTCCAGAAATGGCCTGCAGTGATGTAGAGCAGGCTGTGTCCTCTGGTGGACCCTCTTAATAGTATGTCAGTGCCCTCACCCTCCCTTGCTCTGTAGAAGATGCTTAGACTGGAGAGACCAAACAGTCCCTTCAAGTCACTGAGCCCTCAGCTTCCCAGTGACTGCTCTAGTTTTGCCAAGTTAATTCTGGCTGGGCAGGCTTGGACCCATCTGTGGGAGACCCAGCGTCCAGTCCCAACTCCCACTCTGCTCCCACCTCATACTCTCTGGTTTATAACTTCACTGTCAGTAAACTGACATGGTTCAATAGTGTCCAGGGAAGACTCACTCTCACCCCTGACTTTGTCATTTTCTAATTATTGCTTCCATAAACTTATAAGTCTGCAGGGGTCAATTGAGTTGAAGTATACCACATACAGAGGGGATTGGGACCAGACACTCTTGGGATGCCATGTAGGGCCTGACTGCCTGGAGGACACATGGAGGCATGGGTAACATAAAGGATGGGGAGAGCTTCCAGAGGGAGCCGTGTCTCGTGATGGACTTGATGACCCTTGGCAGAAGAACTGCCTTGGGGCAGGGCAGTTTGTGTGGCAGGTAGGCAAATGGCATATAATGAACCCAGCCAGGACTTTTATGGTTAACACTGGGTAAACAAGAGTAAGGAAGTATTCCACATTGGTCACCCTGCTCATTTGAATAAGGTAGTGAAATATGACAGAGTTGGATCATGGAGGTTGAATGGGAAAGACAGAAAAGAAGCTGGGCCTTGGATGGTCTTGAATAGTACATGGACTTTGGAACCATAGGAAATTTTTGAACGGGGATTAATGTGGTTGTGTAGTATTCCCACCAGGAGAAGGAACAAGCAAAATGGATAGGTCACGGGGACTATCCTTCACAGTGCCACAGGGCCATAAGAGTTGGACACTTAGACAGGAAAGGGATTTGAGCTGCAGTGTGGTCTGGCAATGAGGAGCATCCTTAGACTCTTGTCAGCTCCAGTGGAAGGTCTCCTTGGTCTTTTGGTCCCAGCCAATATCTCTGCCTTATCAGTCAGCCACAACCTAATAGTAGAAGGGTTAGCTTTTTCAAGAGTGAGGCATGTTTAAGTCATTTTGTCTGGGGGCTGTCCTCTATTGGCCCTTTCTGCAGGGAGAGACCCAGATTTCTCTAGATCCTGACAAGGTGGTATGGTCAAGCAGGGTCTGCTCTCAGGGCCATAATTCCCTGAAGGTTGGGAAAGTTATGATGTAAGGCATTTTTTGTTCAGAGCCTGGGACAATAACACAAGAGCCTCCATACCCAGCTTTTCTATGGAGGCAAACTTCTCTCTCCTTGGTACCAGTCCAACTAACTACAGGATGGTTCTGGCTGTCAAGCCTAGGTCAGTAGCCTACAGCTCCTTGTTCTATAGTAAAATTGTATTAGAAGTCTAGGAGTCCTGTTGAGTACTGTTCTTACATTGAGAAGCAATGTGTGTGTATGGTGGGCAGGGTGTCCCCCTGAGGAGCTTCCAGCTACTGTTGCTCAGCTGTCTAAAGCTTGCTGGAGATTCTGGTCTAAAAGAGAGCCATGGGTTATCTGTTCCATACTTTCTGTGTCCCGGGCATCATATCTCTTTATCACCCAGGGAAATCTGGTTTCATTTTAGTAAGTATTCTGGGACCTAGAGAAAGGTGTAGACCATGCAGGACAGGCTGTGAGAGGTAAAAATCCCAGGGGAAGAGAAGCCATACCATCGGCCAGCCTTACTCTCCTTCCCTGTGTAGGGAACACCTGGCCACAGCCTGTGTGTAGTGGCTGTGCTTAACCAGTCACAGACTGCACTGCTGGACTGCTTTTGACCTTCACACTTCTGGCCACAGGGAACCAATGAGATTCTTCGGTTGTTCATTGCCCTGACAGGCCTGCAGCATGCTGGACGCATCCTGACCTCGAGGATCAAGTATGTGCTGCTTTCTCATCTCTTCCTTGGTCCCTACTTGTCTGGAGGGGCCAGAGGAAAAGGCTGCCCAAACTTGGAACAGTGGGTGGGGAGTAGGCTCACTGCAAAGCTGCCACAAGGAAGGACAGTAGCATTTGTGTTGTGGTGACAAGGTCTGGAAACTCACACCTCTAGTTTGCTCTTCATGTGGAAGCAGCAGGAAGGGCAACCTACTCAGGCTGTCCTCATGGCCTTAGAGTCACACGGTCCACTGGGCATACTGAAATTCTATCTCCCCATCCCCTGCTAACTTGGATCTCTCCACTGGTGCTTGGAAATGTTTATTACTTTAGCTAGAGACATCCAGAAGCTAGGAAATGAGAGGTGTCCCATTAACAAGGAACAGTCCGAGATTAGCTTCTCTTCTCTGCCTCTCTTTATCCCCTCTGCCCTCATTCCAGGGCAGAGCAGTCACAGCCCTGCTAGAACCCATGTAAAGGCTGCTAATAGGATTTTGCAGACTCCTTAACTCTTTGGAAGCTAGCCGTACACCTGGCTTCCCTCTGCTAGGAGGAGAAAGCTACTGTGCATGGAGCCTAAATGCTTAGCCATTGAAGAGCACAGAGCCCTATGTACCGTACTGCTGGTCAGTGGGAGCCAGCTGGAGGGTCTTAGGTCACAAAACTATGAACTTCCTGCAGAGAGCTTAAAAGTGGCAATGTGACCACAGTCATGGAGGTGATTGGTCGGAAGCTTCGGGACTCGCTGGGCCGAACTGTGGACCTGGGGCTATCAGGCAATCTTAGTGTTGTCCACCCCAGTCTTGGAGTAAGTATGCTCACCACTCGGACTTGCCTCATTTGGTACCCTCCTGCAATGGATTCCCAATCCAGAAGGGTGTGACTGGCATCTCAGATCCGTCAGAAAGTTGGGAATACTCAGATGCTGCACTCTTGTCCCTGCCCCGTCTCCCTGGAATTCCAGACTGAATATTAGGTGGGTCAAGTGGAACATCAGAGAGAAGAGATGCTTAGTCTGTCTCCTTCACTGATAGGACAGTGCCAACAAGCTTGAGGAAAATGTGCATTACTTTGGCCGGACTGTTGAGACTCTGTTACTCCGTTTTGGAAAGGTAAGAGGGTCCTGCCAGGTATGGGACATTGCTTCCCCTACACCCACTGCCCCATGACCAGCAGCCATCGACTACTTTGGGCCATTGCCCACCTGTAAGACCAGGCTTAGAACAGAAATCTGACCTCCATGAGGCTGGAACTGCTAGCCAGTACATCCCATGGAGGGGCCCTGCTAGGTGGATTGTTCACAGTGTTCTCAGTACCTTCTAACCACAGGGTGGCTTTTGAAGTACCTGGAGGGGCCACCTACTTGGGGCTGAATGCAAGGAGTTAATCTCTGTGCAGAATCTTGCTAGAGGAATTCTGAGCACACTAAGTACCAGTCTCTGGTGTCAAGCAAGTTTCTGAAACCTGTTTAAATATAAACCATGGCATGTGCCTAAGTATAGAGAAGGGAAAAGCATCATTAGTCACCACTCTGAACCTCTGTCCTCAGAACATTGTAGAGGAACAGCTGGTGTTAAAGCGAGTAGCCAACATCCTCATCAACCTGTATGGCATGACTGCCGTGCTGTCGAGGGCCAGCCGCTCCATCAGAATTGGGCTCAAGAATCATGATCATG
Organism: Mastomys natalensis; assembly: GCA_021653895.1. Taxonomy (NCBI): domain Eukaryota; kingdom Metazoa; phylum Chordata; class Mammalia; order Rodentia; family Muridae; genus Mastomys; species Mastomys natalensis. Next base: position 516,113 of record JAJTUV010000805.1, read on the forward strand.
AGGTAAGCCTCGATGGCCCTACACAGGAAATACTGAACAGAGCCACAATGAGCTGGTGTCAGGGTTGTGGCTATTGGGATACTCCCTTAATCCCACTGTGCTTTAATGAAGCCTGGAACTGAGGAAGGGAGCAATTGGGTGGTGTGCCTGTTGGAGAGTCCTGCACAAGAGAGACAGTGCGTCGGGGTCTCCAGAGATGGTATTTGCAGAGATGGGTGGGTGAGTTGGCTGTGGTGTGACTAGTGCCTTTAGTCTCCTACAGGAGACAGGTGAGTGACAGGCCCACCCTCATTCATTACCTGCCCTCCACTTTTCTCACCCTGCAGGAGGAAGCAGATTAGTCACTAACAACTCCTATTTACCATGTTTTTGATGAATGTCCTTTCAGAGTAGCCTATGGATTCCCACTTGACAGAAAAAGCTGTCTCAGAGATCCTGAGTAGCTTGTTCCTGGTCAGCCTGCATTTGCAGGGCACTGTGTAACTTTTGAGCCAGGCTCTCTTGCCCAAGATGTGATTGTGGCAATAGTCTGGGTTTCTTAGAATTCAGAGTCAACTTCAGAGTTCTCAGTTGCCATCCTTTCTGACTTTGGTTCTCTAGGTTCTATTGGCCAACATGTTCTGTGTAGAAGCTTACTTCCAGAATCTCTTCATCCTGTCTCAGCTGGACAAGTGTAAGTGACAGGGAAAGCGAGAAAGCGAGCACCAAGGTGCTGTCATATTGATAGTGAGCAGTTGGTGCTCTATTCCCTCCCAGAGCTGCTGCCTGAAAAGTGGGTATGCTGGTGTCTGTTCAGGTGATGTCCCAAAAGAAGGAGACAGTCATTTTACCTGTCTCTTTATCCACAGACTCTGGCTAAAATGGGTTATGGAACTACAGTATGTAGTACAGGTGATGAGATGGCTTCTCTAAAAGCATAGGCCTGGGGAAAACATACTATTTTAGGCCAGCTTGTCTATCTGAAATGGTTTTTCTCTGTTTTAGCTGCTTGTCCACATTTTGAAATATAGCCAGGTTCTCCTTAAAGTGGCAGTCTGAAGAGCCTTAGCCCTGTTGCCAGTTATTGTTGAGAGGGCCATTAAAACCCTTACTGGAGCTGTAATAATATCCTGTAACTATAGAACCTAACCCAGCGGCCCTGCTGCCCTGCAGGACTGATACATGGTGGAGAGTAGTGAAACAGTCTTTCTGTGAGCCACTTACAAAGAAGGGCCTTCCCACATAAGACCTGAGGGCCTAAAGGAGAGTGTCCTTGGGTACAGCATCCCAGTAGAGAACTGACCTGGGTGAAAGCATACCATATTGCAAAAGGATCACCTTTCTCCTCTCACAGTCGCTCCACAAAACCTGGATGAGCAGATTAAGAAAGTGTCTCGGCAAATCCTTGAGAAGCGAGCCTACATCTGTGCCCACCCTCTGGACAGAACATCCTGAGACTGGAACCGTGTCCCTACCTAGCCCAGGTTAACATTATTCATCCTCTTCAGAAGACAGAAGCACTGGGGTCATCTGTGTGGGCCGTATGTCATTTGCATACACTAAAACCCTTTCTTCTCTGAGGAAAAGCAATAGGAGGTTTTGACCTGTAGGCCCTGTATCTAGAGGGATCCCATCTCCTTTCGGAAGGAAGGAAGTACCGACCACATTGCTGATGGCTCCTGTGTGTGACTGCAGTGATACATCTCAGTGGACATGGGCCACCTTTAAGGCTCACAGTGAACTGAGATTTGGGCAGCCATTCCTTCTAAAAACACCTGGGAAGTTGAGTCTATACCACTCACTGAGACTGTTTCCAGGAACCACTTAACAAATAATATAAAGTGTCATAGTTTATGTCCCATCTAGACTTCATGTTCTTCAGTCCTTGACCTTGTGGGGTAGTAACAATAAAATTTCTTCTTGGGTATTTTCAAGTTTGAGTTGTGGTGTTCCTTTGTTAAGGTTACTCCAAGGGGCTGGTTGGGTGCTTTCTTTTATTTTACTAGAATGTTGTTTGTTTATTCTTTGATAGTTTTATATATTTAATGATGTGTCTGGTTCTATCTACCATAACTCCCTTCTGAACTTTCTGGCATCCCAACATGCTCAGCTCCCTACTTCTTCTTTTCAACTCACTGTGTGCAGTTAGTACTGTGTGGGAATGTTACCTTGTTGGCTTGCTCTCCTGTGTAGATTTTTGCCCTCTCTTAAGCAGTGTTCTCTTGGGTGGGGGTTAGTGTGGCTGTCCCACCGAGAGCTGAGTACCGAGTAGTCCTTACTCTTTGTAGCCTCCTGAGCTCTGCAGGTCCTCCACATTATACACTCAGTCTAAGAATCAGTGTTGCTTGCCATTTTTTTTATTATTTTATTATTATTATTATTATTATTTTTTGGTTTCGTAGTGTTTGTTTTAACTTCCTCTCTTGCTTAGTGTTATTGTAGCAAGGTTTATTTTCTCCTGAGGCCTTAGAGGTTTGTTTTTCTCTTCAGTCTGAAATATTCCTTCAAGTATCTTCTGTAGAGCTGGCCTGTGGTTATAAATTCCTTTTTATAAAGGAATTTAATCTTCTGTTAGTTGGGACAAGTTTTGCTAGCTAGAGAATGCTGGATTGGCAAGGGTCTTTTTTTTTTTTCTCATTTTTTGGAAATCTACCTTTATTTTGTTACACTGTGGGTAGGGAGGCATACCTGCCACAAGGCTGTGTAGAGGTCAAAGGACAACTGTGTGGAGTGGGTTCTCTCCTCTCCTTTCTGTGGATCCTGGGGTCAGGTTCTCAGGCTGGAACGGCAGGTCAGGTGCTTTCCCTACAGAGCCATGTCCCTAAAGTAGTCCCTGTTTGCATTTGAACTATTTGACTACAATATGGCAGGTCTTCTCTGGCCATATGGGTTTGGGTTCTAGATGCCTCTTGTCTTTATTTCTTCTACATTTAAAAACATTTTTGCTACAATTTATTGAAAAGCTTTCCAGGTTTTACTTTTGTCTCTGCCCCTTCTTTAATTTCACGGATTCTTGAGTTCCTTCTCTTGCTTGCATCCAGAGCTCCTTGCTTTTTCAGTCACATTTTTTTCGTCATTTTTGTTGTTTTGTTTTTCCTTTCCTGATATTTGAATGTGGTTCTTCATCTCCCTTGCCCTCCACCTCTAATAGTTTTCCTTTTACTTGGGTCTTGATAATGCTTTCCACTATGCCATTTGATTCATTAAGTTTTAAACTTCTAATTGGCAACATTTCTAATTTTTTTTCCTCAAAAATGTTCCTCCTCAAGTTCCCCAATCCTCCCCCAAAGACAACACACTCAGTTCTATCTCAGCAACAGTGCATTCTCTGGCATCAATTTCCTTTTATTATTATTATTATTTATTTACATTCCAAGTGTCCCTCCCCCCCGTTCCTGGTTCCCCCTCCATGAGTTCTTCACCCCACCTGAAAGGATGGAAACCAATAGTAGAAGGGGATGTCTCAGCAGGCCCATCTCTCAGCTGAGGCATCTCTTCCCCTGAGGGACCAGCCAGATGACTGTATAGCATAGAATAGAGTTTATTCAGGGCATGGGGAGGGGAGCCAGGAGGGTAGTAGAGGCAGAGAGAGAGAGAGGGTAGAGGCTGGCCATGACTACGTGGAGAGGGGTGGAAGAGAAGGGGGGAGGGGACAGAGAGAAGCTAGAGGGAAGAGCTCAAGAGAGCAAGAGCAAGAGAAGGGGGCAGACAGCCCCTTTTATAGTGGGCAGGCCTATCTGGCTGTTGCCAGGTAACTGTGGAGGTGGAGTTTAGATAGAATACTAACATTCCCCCGTTTTGGTTTAATTAAAAAAGAAAAATTAGAAAAACGTGACGGCGAAGCTGGAGTAGGGTTGTTGTGATATCTGGCTACTTCCTCCTGGCATTGGGGGTGATGTGTCTCTAGAGGGAACCTAGAAGAATGGGCGTGGGGGATGTTTGTCCAGTCCTACTATCCAGGGTCTATGGATCAATCTGAGGATGGGTCAGAAGGAACAGGTCCAGTAGAAGCAGCTGTGTGTGTGACAGGAGATGGAACATCTGGAGGTTGCTTCTCTGGAGCTGTTCTGAATGTGCCTGGACTTGACAAGATGTAGGGAATAATATTAAATACATTTGGAAAAAAGAAAAAAAAATTTTAAGATGTACATTTGAAACCCAGAGGGATCCCACCCTTTGTAATAGGTAGTAAGTGGGAACTTTAGGCAGATGTACTTATCTGATGGCATCTATTTGGTCCATGAGAGATAGAACTGAGTGGGTTTCCTGTAGCTTATAAGTTTACAAAAGAGATAACAGCATGAGTTAACGACACAAGCAGTCTTTAAGATGAGCCTTTGCTGGATCGTATAGTAGAATGTTTTATTAGAGTTAGGCAAGTTTATAGGAACTTAGATAATTTAGGACAGTAGGATAGTAAGAAAAGGATATGAAGCATTTAATTGATGGCAACTGAGTTTAGGTAATGAAGTAACATATCTGTGAAAGCTTAGCTGTCAATGTAGTCAGAAGTCTGAGAAAGAGTAAACAATCTACCAGTTATATATTATTTTAAAAAATGACAGAATCCACTAGCCAGCAGTTCCTGTGGTCTCCATAGTCTCTTGGGCAAAGTCAGTTTGGCTTCCAAGTGCAGAAGATGCAGGGCTTTTTCTCTGTGGAATGGATACACATGACATGAGAAATTACTTACCTTGGCTTGACTTAGCTAAGTTATTTAACTCAGAGTATCCAGTTTAGTCTACTGCATTTGTTAGTGACTGTATCATCACATACAATCTAGGCTATATCTTCTTGGAGTCCGGTGTCCAAGTCTTCTGAAACCATCTTGGGTCAACTGTTAGAGGCTTTGGGAATTCTGTCAGCCATAAACTTAAGTATTAACTATTAGCAGACTTCTGACAAGATTGAGAGCCATAAGGATTGGTTGTAATTGTATAGAATTTATAGCAGTAGTAAAAATCTATTGAGGCAGGATAGGAAAGTCTTAAGTAACTTTGGCAGGTTGTATAGGTAGAGAAAAGGACAATTTGTATTAGCAAAGAAACATTTGGCTAGGACCAGAATAAGAAAGGTGGCAACAGTGGCATACAGTACAGCTGGCGGGTTGGAGCTGTGAGCCACAGGTGCTGCAAGTCAGGTCCACAGTCAGCAGAGGCAGCAGGGTGGGACTTCCTGCTAACAGCTGGAAGTCGCCCAATGCGGCAGCTAGTCTGCAGTGGACAAGGAAAAAGCAAGCATGTCCCATATCACAGCAACGTTCATGTTAGGGGTTTTTGTGGCGGAAGGCACCACTAGCACTCACTTTACAGGTCCCGGGCATCGAGGGTTAGAGAGCGAGCCTCGCCAGCATGCCCCGGCAGCCAAGCCCTTTGTGCGGGTGGTTGCTCATATGGGGAAACAAGTCTCAGAAGACCCAGAGCAGGGCTAAAAAAATAAAGAGGGGAAAGGAGTAAGCAGGGTCCCAGACTACTGCTTTCCAGGTAAACCGACGGGACTAAGTGGGTCCAGGTGGCCGCAGATGACGGGGGAGGAGGAGGAGGAGGAGGAGGAGGAGGAGGAGGAGGAGGAGAGGAGGAGGGGAGGAGAAGTGCGCAAAAGGCTGAGGAGGAGAAGTGCGCAAAAGGCTGACCCGTGGAAGAGACACGCTGGGGACTAGAACTTGGAGCCGGTGCTCCTGAGGCAGAGAGAACAGTCTGTCCAGGCCTGGCCTGGGGTACTTAGCCACGAGAAACTGTCTCAGGAGGAGAGGGGAAATGTCTCATCCCAGGGGAGCAATCATAGAACGAGGTTCAGGGAAGGACAGGATTAGCTTCTAGCTCAAGAAATCTTTCCTGGGACCATATGGACGGTTACTCTGGCCAGTGGGGGATGGGGAAGCTGACCAATTCTAGGCTAGGCTAGTGATTGAGAATAACCTTTGGTAGTTGGTCTGATGCAAACCTGCAGACGTCCATCTGAGTCATGGCATCAATGAAAGGATGGAAATCAATAGTGGAAGGGGATGTCTCAGCAGGCCCATGCCAAGGCATCTCTTCCCCCTGAGGGACCAGCCAGATGACTGTATAACATAGAATAGAGTTTATTCAGGACATGGGGAGGGGAGCCAGGAGGGTAGAAGCAGAGACAGAGAGAGAGAGAGAGAGAGAGAGAGAGAGAGAGAGAGAGAGGAGAGAGAGAGGCTGGCCATGACCATGTGGAGAGAGGGGGAAGGGAAGGGGGGAGGGGTGAAGGGACAGAGAGAAGCTAGAGAGAAGAGCTCAAGAGAGCAATAGGAAGAGGAGGGGGCAGACAGCTCCTTTTATAGTGGGCAGACCTATCTGGTTGTTGCCAGATAGCTGTGGAGGTGAAGTTTAGACAGAATACTAACACCACCCCCCTCTTTTGCTTCTGAGAGGATCCTCCCCCACCCACCCACTGATCCATTCCCACTTTCCCTAGGGCATCAAGTTTCTACAGGATTAAGCACATCCTTTTCCACTGAGACCAGACAAGGCAGTCCTCTGGTACACATGAAGCATGTGTCATGGACCGGCCCATGCATGCTCATTGATTGGTGACTTAGTCTCTGGGAGCTCCCAGGGGGTACGGGTTAGTTGAGACTGTTGGTCTTCCTATGGGGTTGCCATCCTCTTTGGTTCCTTCAATCCTTCCCCTAACTCTTTCATAGGGATCCCCAACCTCAGGCCAATGGCTGGTTGCAAGTATGTGCATTTGTCTCTGTTAGCTGTTGGTAGAACCTCTCAGAGGACAGCCAGCCATGCTAGGCTCCTATCTGCAAGCATAACAGTAATAGTGTTGGGGTTTAGTGCCTGCCCATGGGATGGATCACAAGTTGGGCCCATCTCTGGATGGTGTTTCCTTCAGTATCTGCTCCATTTTTGTCTCTGCATTTCCTTTCGGCAGGAACAATTCTGGGACAAAAAAATTGAAGATAGATGGATGGCCCCATGCCTCAAATGGGCACCATGTCTATCTACTGGAGGTGGTCACTTCTGGTTCCATCTCCCCACTGTTGAACATTTCAGTTAAGGTCATCCCCATTGGGTCCTGTGAACTTCTCACATCCTTAGTGTCTGGGACTTTCTAGAGGTTTCCCCTGGCCCCCAACCCCATACTGATGCATATTTCTATTCATTCTCATGGCCCACTGAACTTCTCTCTTATCTTCCTCCATACCTGATCCTGTCCTCCTTTTTTCTTTCTCTCCCCCCGCCCTTCTCCTACCCAGGTCACTCCCTCCCTCTGCCTCCCATGATTATTTTGTTTTGTCCTTCTAAGTGGGATTCAAGTATCCACACTTGGACATTCCTTCTTGTTAAGCTTCATGTGATCTGTGAGTTGTTTCATGGGTATTGTGAACTTTTTGGCTAATATCCACTTATCAATGAGTCCATACCATGTATATCCTTTTGGGTCTGGGTTACCTCACTCAGTGATATTTTCTAGCTCCATCCATTTGCCTGCAAATTGCATGATGTCCTCATTTTTAATAGCTGAGTAGTACTCCATTGTGTAATTGTACCACATTTTCTGTATCCATTCTTCCATTGAGGGACATCTGGGTTGTTTCTAGCTTCTGGCTATTACAAATAAGACCGCTATGAACATTGTGGAGCATGTGTTCTTGTAGTATGGTGGAACATCTTTTGGGTGTATGTCCAGGAGTGGTATAGCTAGGTCTTCAGATAGAATACTTCCAATTTTCTGAGGAACAGCCAGATTCATTTCCAGAGTGGTTGTATGCTTGCAATCCCACCAGCAACGGAGTATTCCTCTTTCTCCACATCCTCGCCAGTATGGCAGGTATTATCTTTAAGAATTTAAAAATACACCATTGCCAAGGATCAGCCTCAACTTGGAGAAGGTTCCCTGACAGAAGGATTGTTTGAGAGCAGTAGAAAAATGACTCAAGGTCAAGCTGATGGCATGTGCTCTGCTCAAGACAGCTTTCCAGATAGCGCTCTCTCTCTTGCTTGAAAAGATTCTAAAACCTTTCTGGATAGCTCATCTCTTGCAAACCAAAAGACCAATCTTTTATTTACATATCAATTAAGTCATTTACTCCAGGTTCCCTTTTGATTATCCCACAAATCAGCATTTCTTGACCCCAGCCCCTTGATTCTTAGAGACAGCAAGCACATTTTTTAACATGCAAATGAGATCTGCCAGGCTTTGTAAGCACAGACAATAAACTAACTGGGTGGGATCCTGTCCTGAGATTTTACCATTCCCCATGCCTGGGCCTAAACTAGCTCTGTTCCAGGCTGACCTTGAACTCAGAAATCTGCCTGCCTTTATAAGCACATACAACACACTTAGCTGGGTGGGACCTTGCCCTTCGATCACCACTCCCCCAATATCTTTATCTTCCTCCTTAATATCTTTATGATAAGCTGGCTCTTAGTGTAGCTGCCTTTGTTCAGTTAGGTCCATGAGGTCCCTCATGCAAGTCATTTCACATCCTTATATTTTACATAGTTGAGAATTTATATATTTTTGAACTTATATTTTCAAAGATGTTTCCCACAGCCTTAAGGGCTGTCCTGAAGATCTCAGCATTTGCCATTTTTGCTAAGGACATAGACGTACCCTCGCCTCCCAGACTCATGCTGTCTAGTTATCAAAGTATCGTTAACCTGGTTTTCACATCCTTATGTTATTGTTTAGGATTTCTACATGTTTATTGGTTTGCATTTTTATTAGATGTGTCTTTTCAGTTGAAGTATTTGCAGTGTGTGAGTGAGACTTCAATGTGGTAGCATTGTTTAGTTTAGAAAATAATATCTCAGACTTGAGCTCAAAGTGCCTGGTATAAACTCTCTGTGTAAGCTCCATGTAGAGTATTAACTCCAGAATCAACCATAGAAGTTTGATGTTAATGAAGAGAATAAACCTTTTTTGAGACCCCCCCTAGGATGTAGAGGCTGAAGCCAGGCCATCTGCATTCCAGGAACTCCACAAAAGGGCGGAACCTAGAATGCAGGTAGTCTGGTTCTTAGGCTCTGGGTTCCAAGGACAGGCTAGCCACATGATAGATGATTAGATAAGATTAAATTCTTGAAAAATAAGTACACAGGGTGTTTCCCACATGATCCTTTCACTGTATTTTTATGATAATGTCTGTTGATGTTTCATGACTTGTTTTATGATTCCCCTTCACCCCCCCCCCCCCCCTTTTGTGGTTTTTCCTTTTATAATCCCTTCTCAATCAGGCCTCAGGGTTGACACTCCCCTTGTGAGTCTCGGCCTCAGGCAGCTGATTTCCCAAAAATAAAGCCTTATGCGATTTGCAGCAAGTTCGATCTCTCGAATTTCTTGGTGGCAGTGAATTTCCACGATTTGAGCGAGGGTCTCCCCTCTCGGGGGTCTTTCATTACCACTATGCAATTGTCATGCTATCCAATAACAGTGGCCCCTTTGATTTTAGTATTTATGGGAGAATAAACAACCAAGGATAAGGTGGTGTGTACTCAGATTTTAGTAAGATTAAGAGTGGAAGGGAAGTAGAGTGGATAAGAATAAGGGTTAAATGGCTGAAAAGATAGCTCAGTGGTTAAGAGTTCATATAAGTCTAGCCCCCTTGGACACCTGTATTCTCATGCATGTACCCATAAATACAAATTTACATAGTTAAAAATAAAAAATAAAGAATAATGATTAAATATTAGATCCACTTTGAAAAGAAAAAACAATTGAAGCAGGTAAAGTAGGAGGAAAACGTTGGATACCTTTAGGCCCACAGATTATATAGGAGATTAAAGCTGTGGAAGGTATAATTAGGAAGTGGACCTGGAGAGACAGCACATAATATGCTTGCAGAGGACCCAAGTTCAGTTCCCAACACTCACGTCAGGCAGCTAAGAACTGCCTGACACTCCAAGGAGTCCAAAACCTCTGGTCTTCACAGGCGTCTGTACCCATGTGCACAGCCACACACATAATTTATGGTCCCCAAGTATGGTGGCACACACCTTTAATCTGAGTACCTGGGAGTCAGAGGCATGTGGATTTTTGAGTTTGAGACTAGCCTGGTCTACATAGAGAGACCCTGTCTCAGAAAATAAAGTAAAAAATAAAAAATAATACTTATAAAATGAATTGCTAGCATTGCTGCACTGAATTGAAAGGTGAAGTTCCCTCTGACTCCAGGATGGTTTGTGCAGGTTTAGAGAGGAGAATGGAAACTGATAGTCTGTTCAGTCTCCATGTTCTAAAGAGTTCTGGTCCTGGAAGCCCAACATATGTGAAAGCTGTGGTGGTTTGAATAAGAATGCCCCACAGACTCCTGTGTGAATGCTTAGTCATCAGGGAGTGGCACTGTTAGGGGCTGTGGCCTTGTTGGAGGAAGCATGTCACTAGGGGTGGATGACCAAGCCAGCTCAGTCAGTCAGACTCCAGCCAGTGCTGAAGCTGAAGTGGGTTTATTTTTTCCCAGTTTGATTTATTCCATTCTAGGTACTTGCAAAATAAATAAATAAATAAATAAATAAATAAATAAATAAATAAAATAGGGTTAGTTCTTAGATCAAAGACAAAATAATCAAACAAGGCAATAAACAGAGATCTAACAAGGCAATAAACAAAGCCCCATAGTCACTGTTTCTAGGGGCTTACCTGGATGACCAAGATAAAAGGAATACATTGCTTCAATGGCTTCTGCATCAACTACTGCCTCCAGGTACCAGCCTTGCTTGAATTCCTGCCCTAACTTCCTTCAATGATGCAGAAATGCAAGCCCAATAAAACCCTTTCTCCCAACTTGCTCTTTGGTCATGGTGTTCTGTTGCAGTAATAGAAATCACAGGACATAGATCAGCTGTTGTGGATAAGCCCAGCCTTGTATTTTGATCCTAGTTCCACTCTCCTGGGAGGGCTGCAGAGTATGATTGAATCTGTACACAGGTAACATCTTGTAAACCTTCTGTCCAATTAAAACCTGTAAAATAAAGGCTCGAGCCAGAGATTGGGCAGTAGAAGGGGAGGCGGAGAAAAAGGCTTAGGGAGGAGAGAGTGAGAGGAATTTGATATAAAAGGAGGCAGAAGCAGAGGCAGAGAGGCAGAAGAAGGAGGGAGAAGAAGAGAAGGAGAAGCAGGAGGAAGAAGGCAGAAGGAAGCCAGAGATAGAAAGAAGCCGATGACGGAGGAGTCGGAGCTTGGAGGACAAGGATGGGACCTGGATGAACCGCAAGTTATAAGGGATCTCACAACCGGGGATTAGAGTAGTGTAATGGTAAATCTGACCAATCTAGGCGTGCAATTTATACCCATAATAATTGAGTTGTGTCTTCCTTTACTGGTTTCCTTCGGGTAGGAAATTAACCGTGACAAATTTGGGGGTTAAATAATTCCCTCTACTACAAATTGGCGCCCAACACCAGAGGCTGATTTAAATAATTATTTCTGCTACAGTCAGCTACCTTCCTTTCAGAGCCAGCTTCTCAGTAAAATTAAACAGCATATAACAGTTTACTAATAAAAATTAATTTACAAATGGGCATGAATCTGTGTGTATGGCAGGGGGTGGGGTGTCAAATACAGAATCTAGAATGTCGAGGTTGAGTTTTAACCCTATGGTAACGTTTGGAGATATGACAATTTTTAGAGGTGGGGGATTGTTGCCTGAGAGACTTTTCCTAAAGACTTGCAGTGTGATACTATCCACACACATACACACATACACACATATACACTCATCCCAGATAGGGAGCCCACAACAGACAAAAGTATAAATGCCACCAATGTGCAAACTTGGTGATGCAATGACTTTTATTGGGGTTCCTTACAGGAATATGGGTGAGGGTGTAGGCAGCCGTGTTTACAGTTGTAAAGTCGTATGACCAGCACCTGACAATGTAAGCAGCTGGCTTCCAGAGTGGCCAGCTCAGAAACTGGTAAACAAGTCCTTTGAGCATGCGTCAGCCTCGTGCCCCTTCGGAGCGGGCTTATGCTAATAAGGTATTGGCAGCTTAACCTATCCTGGGAGGACACATCACCCAGCCCGCCTAGGGCAGTTATATAAGCAGCTCCTTTCTGCTGCTTGGGGTCCAGGCCCTTCCCTTCCCTTCCTGGTCCAGGTCCCCCGTCCAGTTCCCCATCCCTATGTCAAGAGTCGTTCCTGGAATAAGCCGACTG